>CM059186.1:15352940-15394618 GCA_030323885.1 Branchipolynoe longqiensis
CCCGTCTCCCCACCTTCACCCCGTCCCAGCTTTCTCCCGGAAATTACCATGATTTCCCCGCGGGCTTGCACCCCCGTGTGTTTTACCGTCAAGCCATTTGTTTGGCCTCTTTAGTTATGTTTCCTCCTGCCCAATCGGCCTAACGGGCACTTTGCCCCGGCCACAGTCGCCCTTAAACTGTTGCATGATCGCCTTCATCGGGACCGGCTCTGCGGGGAGACGGCTTCCTTAGGCGGCTGCATAAAACATGGCGGCGAGGGACGCAGCGCCGCGCTTCCGGTTCGTGGCCATTTTTGTATTTTTTCTCTATTTTTGTTATTGTTTTTGTTCTCTCCCTTTCACATGGCACTAAATGGTGATGAATCTTTTACAATAAGGAGCCCTGAGCACGACGCGTTGTGGGCAGAACAGGCACTACCGTAAGTGTGCAGTTTCCCCTCCGCATATGATGAGAGGGGTGATGGATGTGGGTGGGTGGGTGGGTGGTGGAGTTGGTTGTGTGGTGGCTGTGTGGTGTGGTAATGGGGAATGGGAATGGGGAAACGCAGGCACAGGCACAGATGTAGGCCCTTGTTTAGTTATGGTACGATATACAGTAACACCTCTCTAAGTGACCACCTCCACAGATCGACCGCTTTATTTGGGTCCCAAACGATCGCCCATACAATATCACTGTAAGGTTTTTTAAAAAAAACTCCCTAAGTCGACCACCTCCCTAAATCGACCATTTAAAGTCGGTCCCATGGTCGGTCGATTTAGAGAGGTTTTACTGTATATATGTATATATATATATACATATTGATATGTATATGTGAGAACAAATGTGCAGGCGTAGGCGCAGGCGCAGGCGCAGGCGCAGGCACAGGCACAGGCACAGGCGCAGGCGCAGGCGCAGGCGCAGGCGCAGGCGCAGGCGCAGGCGCAGGCGCAGGCGCAGGCGCAGGCGCAATGAAAGAGTGGAAGGAATGGACGTGCATGACTGTGGTCGGAGGGAGGCCAGGGCAGCGGGAAGGGTGTTGTTGTTAGGGGATGTGGGGAGGGGTTGGAGTGGTAGGAAGGAGGATGTGGGTGTGGGGGGGTTGAAGGCGGAGGTATGGAGAGGCAGAGAATTTGGGGTGGTAGGGGAAGGTGGTGATGTGGGTGGGAGGGTGAAGTAGTGCTGCTGGGGTGGGAGGGAGTGGGAGAGGGAAGGTGGCGGATGGAGGACTGGGTGGGGGTGGGAGGGGGGGTGGCTAAGCTAAGGGGAGGTGTGGGCGTGTGGATGGGAAGTGTGTTGGGTGGGCGGTTGGAAGGAAACGTGAGGGAGGTGGCGCGCGTGGGTGAGGAGGAGGAGGTGGAGGGGAAGGGGGAGGGAGGGGAGGGGGAGGAGGAGGAGGAGGAGGTGGAGGTGGAGGTAAGGGGGAGGGGGAAGAGGAAGGGAGGAGGAGGAGTTGGTGGAAGGTGGAGGAGATGGAGGAGGTGGGGGAGGAGGAAGGGAAGAGGTGGAGGACGAGGAAGAGGAGGAGGACGGGAGGGGTAGGAGGAGGTGGTGGAGAAGGAGGAGGAGGGAGAGAATGAGGAGGGGGAGGAGGAGGCGGAGGAGGGGGTCGACGGGGAGGAGGAGGGCGGGGAGGTGGTGGAGGAGGAGGGGATCGAGGTGTCCCTTAGAGACTTCCTGTCCGAAGGTCAACACGAGAGGCGAGGTTAGGGGCGGCCGGGAGGGGGCGGGGCGGCGTGTCCACCCAGTGGCGCCGTCTGTGGCCATTAGCGTCACGACGTTCGAGGGACACACGCGCGCCGTGTTTAAGACGGCCCCGATGGACGGCCCCAACGGACGGACGGCTTCCATTTACACCGCCTACTCCCAGCCCTCCCCGCCCTCCCCGCCACCGAGCCACCAACCCGCCGACAGACTTCCCAACCTCCTCCTCCTCGCCCAAGACGGCGATTTAGGGAACCCTTCCCCGAACAAGGCCAAGCGCGAGCTTCACTTCACGAAGCCATGCCAATACGCATGCGCCGACTATTAGTATTAGTACTACATCACCGACAATAGGGAGGGTGGTGGCGCATGCGCGCGTCTATCTGTTTGTGTGTGTGTGTTGTGTGGTGTGTGCGTGCGTGCATGTGTGTGTGTGATGGAGAGGGGATGGTGAGAGAAGGTTGGGAGGGAGGGAGGGGAAGGGGAGAGAGATGATTAGTGCTTTACTTGTCGGTGGGTTGTGGCCACTGCTTTGAGGGTGAAGAGGGGAGGTGGGTGTGGGTGTGTCTGTTGAGGGGTGGGGTTGAGGGGGGTGTAAAGGGGATAGGCCCGTCAGTGTAGGGGGGGGGGGGGGAATCAGGCCATCACCTCTTGGACCGTCTCGTGATCGCTGCACTTATTATCATTCTTCTGAACCAATTCCGGCTTCCCCCTCCTCTTCCTCCTCCTCCTCCGCCCCTCCTCACCCCCCCCCCTCCGTCCACTCCCATCTTCATCCCCAACTCCCACCATATACCACACCCACCATCACCATCCTCCCTCTCCCTCCACTACCTCCTACCCTCCCACACCCCACATCCCACGGCCCTCACCACCCACCCCTAAATCACCCTCCCAACCACCCCTAACTCACCCTCCCACCCACCCCTAACTCACCCTCCAAACACCCAACTAACCCTCCCACACACCCTAAACTCCACACACCCACCTAACACCATCCCCCCACCCCTAACTCACCCCTAACTCACCACCACCACCACCCACTAACCGTCACCCCTCCCACACCATCATCACCACCACACTAACTCCCCCCCACTCTCCACCCACCCCTAACTCACCATCACACAATCCTACTCAACCCGAAATCACCATCCACCATCCCTAACTGACTCTCCCACCACCCAAGCATACACCACCACCCTAAATCACCTCCCACCCAAACCCATAACTCACCTCCAACCCCACCCATACTACCCTCCAACCCACCCATCCACACTCCCATCCCATCCGCAAACCAATTTCGGAGAATGGACGGTGCGCCCGCCCCACTCGGAATCTTGCCACTTCTAGGGCCTCTGTGCCCGGCGTCGTGCCGACTCGCCGTGAAAGCGTTGGCTGACACGAAACAAAGTGGTTAACTAAAGCACACAGCACCAACGGTGGGCGGCAGGAAGGGTGGGCGGGGTGGGGTAGGGAGGGTGGGGACTACCGATAGAAAAGGCAAAATGTTCGGTTTACAAACAAACACAAATTTCACCTCTCATTTCCCTTCATCCTGGCCAGACGGGATGACGGAATGAATTGAGGGTCCGTCCGCCCGTCTGCCATTTTGGTAGATCATGGGATTCGCACATAAATTCGAACCCTGGTCGAGTCAAACAACGAACACCCCTTGCTGCCTTCATATACTACTCACAGTCTGCATCAAGATCAATGTTGTCCTGACATGTGGGGGGGAGGGGGTGAGTTGTGATGTCCTGTCATCGGAGGCACAGTTAAATGAGACATGACCAGTTGGGCTGAGGCGGTAGAGTGTCCACCTGTAAAGGTGTCGGTCATCCTATAGATGTTGTTCAGTGGACCCATTTGCAGTTTGGGTCATTTTCCATTCCAATCAGTGGTCCACAACTGGTTCATCAAAGGTTGTGGTATGCGCTGTCCTGTCTGTGGGAAAGTGCATATAAAAGACCCCTTGCTGCCTATCGGAAAGAGTAGCCTATGTGGTGGCAGCGGGTTTCCTCCAAAGAAATATGTCCGAATGACCATATGTTTGACGTCCAATAGCCAATGATGTGAAAATCAACACGCTCTAGAGGCATCATTAAATAAAACAAGCTTTTTGACCAGTTGGAAAATTGAACAATTGTTCGCACATGAAGTAGAGTTCTTCGCCGATGACAGGGGCTGCTGAAAATGGATAGTGGTCTACACACATGTATATCGTGTGTGTGTGTCGGGGTTGAGGGGATTGGTTGGCTGTTGGAGTTTTACATCCTAGCAACATCTAAGATCATATAAGGATGGGTACTGACTTGTCACAGTACGCACTCATGGTGACTTTATAATGCTGTCCCACTGGAAGACCAGGCTGCCGGTACCATGACCCGATATCTCACACAGTCACATGATAGTGAGCTAACCAGTCCTTATCCTATCCTATTAATGCCAAGCGCCAGGTTAGGGTAGCGACAAGTATCAATTTTGTAAGTCATTGGTTTGACTCGGCTGGGATTCCTGACCTTCCGCTTCATTCGACTACTGCATTCGGTGCAATGGGTGTTTGTATAGTTTGGCGTGTATATATATATATATATATATATATATACATCTATAAATATACCAATATTTTAAAAATACCAAGACTATATAATGTATATATATATAATACAAATATACAAACAAACTATACATATAATACGATGCTGCCGTTTAAGTTAATTACATTTGGATCTAAGTGATTGACAAAACCTCTGATAAATAAATAAATAAATAAAATGCCAATTTTGAACTAAAAGAGTCGGTGATTTGTTAGTGCTCCAGAGGCGTGTCGGCAGGTGCCCTAACGCTACCCACTCCCTCCCGGCCTCCGGCGCGGTCCTGATCTCTCCTTTGAGAACCTAATTAGACCTTTGAGCCGGGCGTGGCCCGGGCGCGCCGTGGAGGAAGCGAACAAACAAGTGGCACGATCCTTGAGGCTTGGGCCCGGGGGAGGGGGGGGGGGCGGGGGCTACCGGGGCGGGGAGGAGGAGGGGCCGGGTCCCGGGCCCCGGGCGGGGCTGTGTCGCCGCGCCGGCCGCCGAGGCTCCTTGGCGCAGGCGCGCGTGCCATCCTTAAGCGGCCGATAAACAGATCAAGTTTGATTAGGTGGGGGGAAAGCCGGGGCCGTGCCTTGGCGCCCCGGAGAACGTGAACTCTGCCCCGGATCCTCCGGGGCCCCTGCTCCGCCATGCCCCGCGTCAACACGCCCTCATCCAATAAGCCAACAATTACAGCGGGGCCGTACCTCCCCCTCCCCCCACATGCCCCCCACCGCCCCCGGTCTCATCCCCATCCTTACAAGCATCTTGTAGATGCAGGCAAACGGAAAGAGGAGCCAATTGCACCATCAACCCTAGCCCAGCCCTGCCCCGCCCCGCCCGGCCACGCCCCACCTTACTCCGCCCCACACCGCCCGACACATTACACACCATTACTTCCAGCCCCACCCCATCCCGCCTATTAGTATTACCCATCAGTCCAGCCCCCGCCCACCCCGCCTCGCCACCCGGCCCCCCAGCCTCCCCACCCAGCCTCGCCCACCACCCACCTCGCCCACCCAGCCCCATCCTACCCCACCCGAGCCTCACTCCGCCTAGCCCGTCACACACAATTACTCCCGCTGTGCCACATCCAATCACCAATCACAAATCAACCTCCAGCCCCGTCCCACCCCGCCCATCCCAGCCCCGCCGACCACACCCATTACTCCCGCCCCACCCCGCCCTCCACCCATCATTCCCAAGCCCCCGCCAACCCACCCTTCCCCGCCCATCACACACCATACCTCCCACCTTACCCCGCCCATCACCCATCACTCCCACCTCGCCCAACCCCGCCTCGTCCATCACACACTCACCCACTCATCCACTCACCCACTCACCCTCCCCGGGCAATGCAGGGCGGGGCGGGCGCGGGATGGTGGTGGTGGTGGGGAGACACAGGGAGGAGGGGGTGGGGGGGGGGGCACCCACAAGAGAGATAGTACTCTTTGGGAAGGCGTTGCCAATTACCTCCATATCCAAACGGCCGGAGAGCATGCGCAGTGAGCGCTCAGTGCGCCAAGCGCCGAGTCGTGAGGAGGAAATGGGGGGCTCTGGCACCAAAGGGAACACCGGCTCATTGACTGACTATAGACCGAGAATACGGACACTTATTTGGACACCGTCACCAACTGGCTTGCAATAGATAGATAGCCGACGCCTCCGCAATATGCATTATCTTCTTAAATGTCTGTAAGATGACATTGGCGATGTGGGTAGAGTTTGGTCGGCCACTGGCGCCGGCCTGCCCTGGCACGAACCCGATCTAGTTGGCCAACACATTAAGCCAGCCGGCGCATCCCTTTTCTGGGTAAATATCACCGGCACAAAGACAGGACGCCCACAGCCGGCAGGGAACGCCGCGTCCCGCGAACCGCAGTGTAAACCAAAACCATTAACGGAGAAATGGGGGGGGGGGAGAGGGGGGGATGGGGGTGTGGGGGGGGGGAGAAACTCGGAAAGGAGAGGAGTGTACAGAGATTGGGAAGAAAGGGAAGGGGGAGAAAAGCGGGGGATAAAGGGAGAGAAGGAAAGAGAATGGGATACAGACGAAGGAGAGGGATAGGGCGAGATAGAGAGGGGTGGGGCAGAGGGGGAGAGAGAGGGGGAGAGAATGGTGGAGAGGAAGGGGAGAGGAAGAGGAGGTGAGAGAGGGGAGGGGGAGATGTGGAAGGGGGGCGATTGGAGAGAAAGGGGGGAAGGAGATATATATAGGAGGGGAAAGGGAGAGGAGCGAGATAGAAATGGGGGTGGGGAGGAGGGGAGAGAGGTGGTGGGAGTAGGGAGGGGTGGGGGGAACTCTGAAAGGGAGAGGGTGTACAGACATTGGGAAGGGAATGGAGGAAGGGGGATGAATGTTGAGGAAAGGGAAGAGTAGAGATGGGATAGAGGGGAGAAGGAGAGGATAGAGCGAGCGATAGGAGGGGTGGCGCAGAGGGGGGGAGTGAGGGGGAGAGAATAGGAGGGAGGGGAAGGGGGAGGCCGGGGAGAGAATGGGGGAGAGGAAGGGGAGACGAAGAGGGGGGGTGAGAGAGGGGGGAGAGGGGGAGAAGGGGAGCGAATGGGAGAGAAATGGGGAAAGGGAGATACTGTAGAAGGGGGAGAAGGAGAGGTCCAAGATAGGGAGGGGGCAAGAGGGGGGAGAGGGGGAGAGTGGAATAAATGGGAAGGTGGAGATAGATGAATAGAGGCCATGGGGATGGCGAGAGAGGGGCAGAGCATGGGGGCAGAGGGGGAGAGAGAGCTGGAGGGACAGAGGGAGAAAGAGAGAGAGGGAGAGAGATGGAGATGTGGAGAGGGGAGAGATGGAGGGAGAAAGAGGAAGAGAGACTGAGAGAGATGGAGAGAGAGAAATGTGGAGAGATAATGGGAGAGAGATAGAGAGGGTGGAGAGGCGGGAGGAGGGGAGAGGCAAACTCCATCGGGGAAAGAGTAATAAGAAGGACAACACTGGCTGCATCTCCGGGTGTCAGTGCCGGGAAGCGGCGTCGAAAATAGCCACTAATGCAGTGACCAGTAATTGCTCAGTGAGGATCGATAAGATCCACACTGAGGTGGCGAGTGAATCTAGCTTTGAACCCAATTCAATTTTCGTAACGAATCGCCTGCTCAAATATGCTTTTAGGCCGATGGGAATGTGGGGAGTGGCGGGAGGGAGGCGGGGGGGGGGGGGGCGGGTGAGTGGGGTGTCGGTTGTGCTGTGGTTGTGTTGTGTTGTGTGGTGTATGCTGGTGAGAGGTGAGGGGTGAGTGGGGGGGGGGGGGGGGGGTGCACGAGTACTCAAGGTGTAGAGAGCAGCTCGGGACCGGTGACAAAAGCCGGAACACCGACTCGGGCCGCCCGGCCAACAATAAGGACACATTCGATAGATTACCGAAATCCATTAGGGCCGATGTATACACAAGCACAGCTCAACATCCCCCCCCCCCCCCACCCCCTCTCGGTCTCTCTCTCCCTCTCCTCCTCCCCCCCCTCCTCCCCCCCTCCCGCCCCACCCCGCGCAGTCCCAAGTAACGGGAAACTTTCTTCAATACAGTGTGGGGGGATGTGCCTTGCATACATTTTATTTTGGTGGGGTGGAGGATGGTTCGTGGGAGTAGGGAGAGGGGTGGATGGGGAAGTGTGAGGGGAGGAGGGAGGGGAGGGGTAGTTTGAGGGAGATGAGGGGAGGAGAGGGGGCGGGGATGGAGGAGAGGGGGAGAGATGGGGGAGGGGAAGGGAGTGTGGGGATAAGGCATGTGAGAAGGGAGAGGGGGGAAGGGAACGGGAGGCGATGGAGGGAAGGGAAGGATGGAGGGTGAAGTGGAGGAAGTTGAGGGGATGGGGTGATGGTGGAGGGTGGAGGGTGGAGGGGATGGAGGGTGGAGGGTGGAGGAGAGAGGGTGGAGGGTGGAGGGTGGAGGGTGGAGGGTGAAGGGTGTAGGGTGCAGGGTGCAGGGTGCAGGGTGCAGGGTGAAGGGTGCAGGTGATGTGGAGGGGTAGGGGGGGGGGGGGGGGTACAGTATCACTATTAGCGGACGGTTACGGTGGAGGTGTAAGCGGGGGAGGGGGCGGGACGAGACTGGGGGGGGGGCGGAGGGTGGAAGATGGGGAGGGGGAGAGAGAGGGATGGTGGGTGAGGGTGTGTGTGTGTGTGCATGTGGTGGGGAGGAGGCTGCTGAACAAACAAGCCGGCACAATTCCCACATCGAAAACCAGCCGGGCGTCTTTCACTGGGACCAGCCCTCCGCCCCCCGCCCGCCCTCCCGCCCACCCCCCTCCCCCCTCCGCCCCCCCCCCCCCTCCGCCCGCCCTCCACCCGCCCTCCGCCCGCCTCCGCCCGCCCTCCGCCCGCCCTCCGCCCGCTCTCCGCCCGCCCTCCGCCCGCCCTCCGCCCGCCCTCCGCCCGCCCTCCGCCCGCCCTCCGTCCGCCCGCTTTCCGCCCGCCCTCCGCCCGCCGCCAGCCAGCCCCCGGCCGGGCGGGTGTGTGCATTTAATTGAGCCGAGGAGAGGTGGGGAAAAGGCACTGACATTCTCAGCGTCAGAGTCCATTGCCTGATCAAAGTGCAAAGACCGCACGACATTCAGTTCGTCAACTACTCACATTACCTGCCACCCCCATACACATAGACCCTTCCACACACACACAATACACACACACAACACAAGCACTTGGCGGTGTGTAGTAGCATATTACAGGGGCAATTCACCGATCCCACACTCACTCACTCGCTCAGTCACGCCATCTTGATTCGAAAACGAGGTTGGGTTTTATTTTTATTTTTTTAGTTGCACAACTGATTCTAGCAGAGCCCTAGCAATGGCATGGTTTACGTATTGTGTGTCTGGATGCAAACCTAAAAGAAAACTCGGATCGGACATTGTATGTAGTGAAGGTGATTTTTCAATCAGTTTTTGTGTATTTCTCCCCAACAAGGTGGTGGTTGTGGTTTGTTGTGGTTTTATGTCCTAGCAACATCCAAGGTCATATCAGGACGGGTACCGACTTGTGACAGTGCTCACTCATGTGCTGTCCCACTGGGAAACCAGGCTGCCAGCACCATGACCTGATATCCCACTCAGTCACATTATCCTGACACTGAGCCAACCAGTCCCTGCGCTATCTTAATAATGCCGAGCGCCCGGCTCGGAAGTGACAAGTATCAATTTTTAAGTCATTGATTTGACTCGACCAGGGATAAATTAGACTTATTTCTGCACCTTTGATATTTTAGTTGGCTCTTACTAGTCTTAGAACAATCGCAGATCTCTCAGCACTATAATAATAATAATAAAATATTTATTTCCACATGATCAATGTACACACAAGTTGATATTTATATCAGTAATTTTTTCACATGAAAATGGAGAAAGCAGAAGTACAATACCTATTAGGTGCTTTTCCCCATTTAAAAATAACACATGTACATTACTTATACCATAGAAATAATAAATAGAAAAATAAAAGTAAAAATCATATCAACATTATCCTCAATACTGTAAATTACATCTCAATATTTATGTAGGAAATATGAGGAAAGCTTGCCCATAATTACAGCTGCGCTGGTGAGTGTCTCTGCACCTCCAGTGGATGCCATACAGTGAGTGACCTTACTACATGTTTGTGGTTAAATAAAACTAAACTTAGCTCAATGGGCAGTTAGTGCAATCGCAAGCGGGAGGGGGGGGGGGAGTACATCCAAATGAAACAAAATTTAATTCAGTTTCCACATTGACAAAAATTGTCCACTCATGGCAGGGGTCCGCCTATCAGAGGAGTTACTGAAGATAGGTAGTACTGTATTTGATCATGCGCGGTATTGGCAGGCTGGGGGTGAGGTGGAGGTGGTGGTTGGTTGGTTGTTGGAGTTTTATGTCCTGGCAACATCTAAGGTCATATCAGGACAGGTACCGACTTGTGACAGTGCACACTCATGGTGACTTCATAGTGCTGCCCCGCTGGGAAATCAGGCACCCTGACCCGATACCCCACTCAGTCACATTATCCTGACACTGAGCTAACCAGTCCTTGCCCTGTCTTATTAATGCCTAACGCCATGCTAGGAAGCGACAAGTATCAACTATATATGTTTGACTCGACCGTGAACCGAACTCCCAATCTTCCACACACGAGGCCTGTGCTCCACCGATTCGGCCACCGCGCCTGGTTGGAGGTGGTAGTGTTGGTGGTGGTGAGTGGAGGATGAGGATCCTATGGCAGGTGTGTGGTGTGTAGTGGGTTGGGAGGGGGAGGAGGAGGAGGAGGATTGTGTGGCAGGTGTGTGGTGTGTAGTGGGTTGGGAGGGGGGGATGAGCCAGGCAGTGTGAGGAGGGGATAGGGTGGCTGTGTTTGTCCTGGTTTGTTGACAGCCTAGTACCGTTATGTTCGTGGGTAACGGAGCCGTGGCCAGCATCGACCGGCACCGTCTTGGCGCCCGCCCCCCCCCCCAACCCCCTCCCACCCCCCGTGCCCGCGTGTGGCGCCTCCTGGCGGTGTGTTTAGGAGACTGACCCGAACAGCTCCTCCATCATCTGGTGACAGAGGATCAGCCCGACACGGGGGACCACACGTCACCAGAACGTGACCACGCCGGGCGACGCTGGCCTCACATCCTCCAACTTCCCCTATTATCGCCAACTACACAATGTTTAATAACAACAAAATTATCTACCAGCGACACTAACTACATTTTACAACAAAAATGGTTTAATAACAACAAAATTATCTACCAGCGACACTAACTACATTTTACAACAAAAGTGGTTTAATAACAACAACATTATCCACAGATCCAGACATGTCACCAAAAAGTGACCAACTGGCCACACTGGCCTAACATCGCCTAAGTTTCCCCTATTATCACCAACTACATAATTGTTTAATAACAACGAAATTAGATCTATTTGTGGATGCATTCACATCAGAAAAAAGTGACCACACTGGCGACACTGGCCTTACATCACCTAACCTCCCCTATTATCACCAACTACACAATTGTTTAATAACAACAAAATTATCTATGGATGCGGACACGTCACTAAAAGATGACCATGCTGGCGAGACACTGGCTTAACATCACCCAACCTCCCCTATTATCGCCAACTACACAATTGTTTAATAACAACAAAATTATCCATGGATGCAGAGAAGTGAACATGAGGTGACTATGCCAGTGTTTCTGGCCTAAAATCACCCAACATCCCCTATTGCCGCCAACTACACAATTGTTTAATAACAGCAAAATTATATACGGATGCAGACACGTCACCAAAAACTTAACCACACTGGTGACACTGACCTGACATCACCGAAGTTCCCCCATTATCACCAACTACACGTCACAACAAAAATTGTTTAATAACAACAAAATCATCCACAGACACAGACGCATGAAATCGAAACTAAACAAAAGAAAAGGCCACCGGTAAATGTCCAACGCATTCACAAAGAAGCCAAGTAAGGAACTCCTTGATGTGGTCTTCATCACAAGTGGGTTTTAACACAGGGTGGCTGACAATACACCTGGGAACAAACAACTTCCGCCGCCTACAAGTACAACCCTCGGGGGGTGGGGGGTGGGGGGGTCGACAGTCTCAAGTTAATAGGTTACACCGGCTCTCTTTGTACTGCATCTTAAGGCCTAATGGCGGTCGGCGAGAGGCGGGGATCGGGGGGACGCTGGTGGTGGGGGTTTGCAGGGAAACAATGAGCTGGGTTGGTTGGTGTTGTTTGTTGTTGGCGTTTTACGTCCTGACAACATCTAAGGTCATATCAGGATGGGTACTAACTTGTGACAGTGCGCACTCATGGTGACTTTATTATAGTAGTACCCCACTGGGAAATCAGGCCCCTAGCACCATAACCCGATATCCCAATCAGTCACATTATCCTGACACTGAGCCGATCAGTCCATGCCCTATCCTATTAATACCGAGCGTCAGGCTAGGAAGCGACACGTATCAATTTGATAAGTCATTGGTTTGACTCGACTAGGGAACCGAACTCCCGAGATCCCGCACGCGGAGCCCGCGCTCTGTCGATTTGGCTACCGCGCCCCGTGGTTGGTGTGGAATGTGAGGCATGCTCTATTTGATCGGCAGTCACCTGAACACAAAGGCAGACTGAGTGACTCGCCCGCACTGACATGCCAGCGGCGGCAGCCAAGGCGAGCTGCTCGTACTGTCTGAGGAGTGGTACAACTAACCACAAGGTGGCAGGGGTGTGTGTGAGGTGTGCGTGAGTGTAGGTTGGTGGGTGTGATGGGTGCGTGGGTGTGTGAGGGTGTGGGCGTGGGGGTGTACGTGTGCATGGTTATGTGTGAGTGTCTGTGAGGTGTGGGTGTGGGGGGTGTGCGTGAGGGGTGTCAGTGGGTGTAAGGTGTGTATGGGTGTGTGAGGGTGTGTAAGTATGTGGAGGTGTGTAAGTGTGTGACGGTGCGTGGGTGTGGGTGAAGGTATGTGAGGGTGTGTGGGGGGTGTAGGGGTGTGTGACTATGTCTAAGTGTGCATGGTTATGTGTGAGGTGTGGGGTGGGGATGCGTGTGTGTGTAAGTGTATGTGAGTGTGTGGGAGGGTGTATGGCTATGTATGAGTGTGTGCTAGGTGTATCGGTGTGTGTGGATGATGGTATGTGACTATATGTGTGAGGTGTGGGGGGGGGCTGGGGGGGGGGGGCTGGGGGGGGAGTGTGGCTATTTGTGAGTATGTGAGGTGTGTGGATGGGTGGACTTATATGACTATACATATATACACACTATATATATACATATATATTAAAGTGAGCAGAGTGACAGTTGGCTCACGGTATAGGAGGCAGGGGGAGTAGAGAGTGACCCACTCAGCACAAATAACATGGAAGAAGATGGTAATGGGGGGAAACATTTAGGGGCTGCCATTATTTATATCCACATAATGAATTATATAGTACATACATATATATATATATATAACCGGAAGTGTATTTTACACCTTAATATCCAAACTCGGACCCCTCCATGTGATCTGAAACTAACCAGAAAAATAAAATGTCCCATTGCTAAATCTTAGTCTTTTACAAGTTGCTTTGTTTTCTTTTTGTTTTCATTGTTATGAAGAAAACTTTTTATTCAATTTAATTTAATATAATGTTTTCACGCATCCGTCCACTCCATCAGCGAGCGGCAAGCACAATAATAATGTGGGTAATTTATTGGTTGCTAAAAGCATGTGGTGCACACACACACACCCGATCTTCCACACACACACAGACACACACTCATACACATACACACACAAAGCTTATATGGTGCGAATCCACTTTAGCCAACGAGCCTGCATAGGGAAGATGGAGCGGTGATAGAGTGTAGTGGTGGAGAACGCACTAAAGGAGCTGCGCGCGCAGTGTAATGGTGGAGAGAGAGACACACGTGACAGCCGCGGGCCCGCCCCACAAACAAATCACCGACCGGCTCTCCACTTTGAGGCCACGTCGCCACGAGCCATAGATATAGGTGATGTATTTATAACAAATTATGCGAGTATAAAGATACGTAAGGGAATTATATTATCATTATTGCTATACTCCGTAAGACCCAACGCTGTACCGGTGGTGCCATCTATGGCCTCCTCGCCGCCACCGGATGTAGACCAGTGTCAGTCGCACCAGCGGATTTTTTGTGAGGTTTATATATACAGAAAAATCCACAGGTCGACCACTCCCCTATATCGATCGCTTTAATTGGGTCCCAAACGATCGCCCGTATAATAAATACCATTGTATTGAAATTACAAACTCCCTAAACTGACCATCTCCCTAATTAAGCCAATTAAAGTCGGTTCCATGGTCGGTCGATTTAGAAATTAGAGAGGTTTTACTCAAATTACTGTAGATAATTATATAGATAGATAGATATAATTGTAGTATCTGACTATATATATATGTATATATATATATATATATATATAAAGTACATGTCTATGTATTTATATCTGTAAACGTATATGTATACGCATATGTATATATGTACATGTATACATATGCACATCCTACAATATATCGCCACGACTGCTAGTGCTACAGGTCTAGCGCAGCGGTGGGTGAGGTTGACGGATGGTATCGGCACCGGTACAGCTTAGCAGGTGAGTAGATTAGGACAGTTATACTCGCATAGATATTATACATCACACATATATGTGCATACTATATATTATATGTATTATATTACATGTATATATATACTTCTGCTAGCAAGTAGGTGGCGATGCTGGTTTTACAAACACAGGTAAATACTATAAAAAAATATAATTTAAACAAAAGGCTATCTCTGCAGTGTTCACAATTCAGTCTGTGAATTTATAGTAAAGTGGGCGCCGGGCGTGTCTCATCAACCCTTCCCCGCTCCAGTGATAAACGTGTTGCATACACCCCCTCCCTCACCACCACCACCACCACCACCCCACCACCACTATCAGTACCACCGCCACATCAGCACCTTTCTCTCCTCCCTCCCACCGTGCAGTCTCCAATGAGTTTTTCATAATAAATTGCTTGAGTGTAATTGCTGCGGCTTGAGTCATTGTCAATATGGTGAGCGATAATGCGGGGTGCCTGTGACTTAGAGAAGCGGTTCGTGCGGGTGGTCCCACAATGGCCGGGCCTGACGGCCCGATGGCCGGGGGGCGGAGCGGGGCGGGGGTGGGGCCGGGGAGGGGGGGACGCCTCTGACGGACCCGAAGGCCGCGGGGACCGTGGGAGGGGGGCCGGGGAGGGGCGCGGGTGGGGACCGCCTCCGCCGCACACAAGTCGCCATCGTGTGGATCCCATGCAATATTAAGCGAGCAATTCACTTAAGGTGTGCCGTCGTGTGGTGTGGTGTGGTGTGATCGGTATGGTGTGGTGTGGTGTGGTGTGGTGTGGTGGGGTGGTGGTGGTGGTGTGGTGTGGTGTGGTGGGGTGTGTGGTGGGGTGGTGGGTGGTGGGGGTGGTGGGGTGTGTGGGCTGTGGGGTGAGGTGGTGGAGTGTGGGTGGTATGGTGTTGTGGGTGGGGTGGGGTAGGGTGGGGTGGAGTGGAGTGGTGTGAAGTGGTGGGGTGTGGGTGTGTGGGGTGTGGGTGTGGTGTGATCGGTGTGGTGTGGTGGGGTGTGGTGGAGTTTGGTGGTGGTGGTGGGGTGGTGGTGGTTGGGTGGTGGGGTGTGTGGGCTGTGGGGTGAGGTGGTGGAGCGTGGGTGGTGTGGTGTGGTGGGTTGTGGTGTGGTGAGTTGTGGTGTGGTGGGGTCGGGTAGGGTGGGGTGGAGTGTGGTGGTGTGAAGTGATGGGGTGGTGGGGTGTGTGGGGTGTGGTGTGAGATGGTGGTGTGGTGTGGTGTTGTGATGTGGGGTGTAGGGTGGTGAGTCGTGGTTGTGTGATGAGCTGTGTGAGGTGGTGAGGGATGGTGGCGCCCGGGTAGACAGGTATCAGTAGCACACCTGTGTGATAGCCATTGCTGGTGACGGCCCGCCCCGCATCACAGCCCGACTCCGCGCCCCGATACCACACCCAGCTTCGTCCCCAACCACAGCCCAGCTCCGTCCCCGACCACCGCCCGGCTCCGTACCGCGCCGCGCCCGGCGAGAAGGCGCGATGAGCCGGGCGACTGAACAGTGGGCTCTCTGCCGGCTACACAACCTCCACGGTGCACCTGAGCACCCGGTCAGAGACAACCAGCCACTCACCCACTCACAGACCACCACCCACTCACAGATATGGGTGTTAACCCACTCATTCACTCACCAACCACCACCCACTCACCCACTCACAGACCACCACCCACTCACAGACCACCACCACCCACTCACAGACCACCACCACCCACTCACAGACCACCACCCACTCACAGACCACCACCCACTCATAGACCACCAACCACTCACAGACCACCAACCACTCACAGACCACCAATCACTCATATACCACCACACACTCACATACCACCACCTACTCACAGACCACCACCTAGTCACAGACCACCAACACACTCACAGGCCACCAACCACTCACAGACCACCAACCATTCACAGACTACGGACACATTCCCCCATCACACTCACACCCAGACACCTGCACCTACATCCACACTCACACCCACACCCTTACTCAGATCCCCCTCCCGCCTCCCACCATACAAACACACACCTCCACACCCCACAGGCCTCCGTTCTACTCGCGATGGATAGATAACTACTACCACTCTCAAAGCTCTCATAAATATTGCAGAAGCCCCCACTCCCACCTGCACTCCCACCTGCACCCGATCCCCACCTCCATCCCCACCCACACCTCCACTCCCACCCCACTTCTCAGTACCCCAGCCAACAAGCATTAGACCACAGCCCTCCTGTATGACACCCTCCCCCTACTCACCCACAACAGGGCCCCCACCCACCCACCCACACACACACTCACCCACACACCTGACAAAGACGCTCTGTCACCAATCGATTGGATCCCCCGGGATTTATGTCAGTCCAATGACTCCCGCCCCGCCCTTATGTGAATGTCCAGCGAGCTTACTCCCTGATATCCCCCCCCCCCACTCCCACCCCCACCACAACTCCCATCACCCACTCCAACTCCCTCACTACCACTATCCCCTCCACTCCCCCACCCACCCACCCCCCACCACCTCAACCCAAACGACCAATCCCACCTACCCCACCCACTACTCCCCACTCCCCACTTCCCACTACGCACCACTTCCATCCACTACCACCACCCAACCATCACCCCACTCCCCACCACCACTCCCACCACCACCACTACCGCCACCCTAACCCCACCACCACTCTCACTCCCACTCCCATCCCCACTCCAACCCTCCACCCCACTACCATTACGACCCCACCTCCACTTCATCTTCACCCAACCACCACTCCCACCCCCACCTACACCCCTAACCCCTCCCCCCCACATCCACTCCCACACACCACCAACCCAACCTCCACTCCAAGTCCAACCTCCACCCAACCACCACTCCCACCCCATCCCCATTTCCACCACAACCCCCACCCTCTCCTTAAAGCTGCATAGTCCGATGAAATATCAAATTTTCAAAACAAAACCAATTATCTAGATTTCATTTTACATATCTAACTTAGATACTGATGCACTTATTAAGCATGTGTTTCTGTGTAGAAGGCAATACTGAGTCAATTTAACAGAACCTGTTACTGCAGAAGTCTATGGTGTCGGAGTTTTGGCAAACTTGCCAAAACTAATTTTCCATGTTTGCACCCAGAATATCTCAAAAGTTTACCATTTAAAATAAAAGTAACTTTGAACTAATGTAAACTAGATACTAGTGATCGATCTAATATATTTAGCTCAGAAAAAATACAGAAATTCAAAACCATCGGACTATGCAACTTTAACTCCAACCCCCACCTGAACTCCCACCACCACTCCCACCGACCACCCACCCAACCCCCACTCTAACCTCCATCCAACCACCACACTCACCTCCACCCTACCACACCTCCATCTCCACTGGTTGAATGTGCGCACACGAGTGGATTGGATTAACATAGACATACGTGTATTCACACACGTTCAAATCAAGTTCATCTCATGTCCAACATATTTTAGCTTGTGACTAATTGTAAGGTTTAAAACAACACCACAGTGATCCCCGAGAGATCTAGTTAATCAGTTTGACGCGCCTGATATCAGTTTCACTATCATCCGCCTGAGAAAGTCAAGTGAGGACTGTTTTGGGTTGTATTTTGTTACGGCTTTTTTCCCCCATGCAAAATATGAAGTTTGACCCTTGGCAACAACAAAAACAACTTTAAAGATCTGGTCATGTGAATGTATGTAATGTATATTTCATGAAAGGTCATATTTAGAATGAGCTATTTGGGTTTGAACCTAGTACTAGTACTATTACTAGTAGTAGTACTAGAAGTTGAACTAGTAGTAGTAGGTCCGACTTGATCTGACCATTTGACTCACAAATCATGATTTCTCATATTTCATCAAAATAATGATAAATGATAAATATATATAATGTATATTTTGTATATATATCATATGCATATATTATACAGCTTAATCTCTGGCAAGAGATTATATGCCCTTGGCCTTGCCCATTAAAAAAACACCTCCAGTGGAACTGACACTGGTCAACATCCGGTGGAGGCTAGGTGGGTCATAAGCTGCGTTTACATGGGCAAGTTAAAACGCCCCAGCTGGAACCAGTTGCCTAGATCGGTTCACATTTGCCCGTGTAAACGCGCCGCTGAGGCGTTTTAGGGCTGAAACGTTCCAGGTGGAACGTTCCGCGTATACCACCTCTGTAGGTGGTCTACAGGAAACGTTTCAGCTGGTTCCTAGGCAGCGATAGTGTACAATAGTGGTGCTCGCCGGCTACAGTCTCAGCAGTAACTAATCGCTGGTGCCCGGCAGTGTTAGGGACCGATTAGACCGAAATCTATTGAATGCGATCATATTTAACAGAATTACATACTCAAATAATGAAATTTAATTAAATTAACCTTAAATTCCAAGCGATATTAACGTAGCAGCTCGATCAGCGTCGAATCGCCGAGTGTAAACAAAACAAATAGCAGTGATCGCCGCAACGTGCAAAAATCCGCGCATGCGCAGAAGCCACGACAGGCCGCTGACAAATAGACCGGGCGCTGAAAATACGACACCGTGTAAACGCGCCACGAGAACGTTTCAGGTAGAACGCTTTGTCTTGAATCGTTTTACTTTTGGCCGTGTAAACGCAGCTATACTCATAGCTGGCGTCACCAATACAGTGTTGTGTCTTACGAACTATAACAATATAATAATAATAACATAGTTATATTCCTTTTCGTATCTTTACAATCGCATAACACGTTATACATCACATATAGCCGTCCATATTGCGATACCCTGCAGCCCCATGTGAATTAAATCTGGACCTGTTTTGAGTTGAGCCGCGCTGGGGATGGGTGGGGGGGAGCTGACATTCAGACGAGTCCCGATGTCTGCGTCAAGACATTCATCTTGTTCTTCCGCCATTTTGGAGAATCAATTGAGGTGATACCCTCGCGGAGAGCTCCTAATCCCCGCAGATATCCATACGCAGCCAGCCCAGGTTAAACCCCGATTCGAGGACTTCGCATAGTAGCATTACAGATGCAGATGCAGAAGCAGATTCAGATGCAGAAACACCCCTGCCTGCCTCGGAGGGAGGGAGAGAGGGAGGGATGACTGCCCTGGTGTGGCACACATTGGTGTGTTAGTATTCATTTGTGTGTGTGTATATCACTGCTTATTGATCGGACCGGACCGCAGTGGCCGAATCGGTAGAACGCGGGCCTCGGCGTTGCATCCGGGAGATCGGGAATTGGGTTCCCGGTCGAGTCAAACCAATGACTTATAAAATTGATACTTGTCGGTTCCTAGCATGGCGCTCCTCGGCATTAATAGGATAGGACAAGGACTGATTATATTATATATTACAAAATTGATACTTGTCACTTCATAGCCTGGCGCTCGGCATTAATACGATAGGGCAAGGACTGGTTTATATTATATATTAGCTCAGTGTCAGGATAATATGATATCAGGATATCAGGTCATGATGCTGGCAGCCTGATTTCCCAGTGGGGCAGCACTATAAAGTTACCATGAGTGTGCACTCATCACACGTTGGTACCCATCCTGATATGACCTTAGATATTGCCAGGACATAAAACTCCAACAACCAACAACCAACCAACCAACCAACAACCAACCAACAACCAACCAACCAACAACCAACCAACAGCCAACCAACAACCAACCAACAACCAACCAACAACCAACCAACAACCAACCAACAACCAACCAACAATCAACAACCAACCAACAACCAACAACCAACCAACAATCAACAACCAACCAACAACCAACAACCAACCAACCAACAACCAACCAACCAACAACCAACCAACCAACAACCAACCAACAACCAACCAACAACCAACCAACAACCAACCAACAACCAACAACCAACCAACAACCAACCAACAACCAACAACCAACCAACCAATCAACAACCAACCAAGCATATTGATGGGACAGTCCGCGCCGGGCCCCTTGCTCGTCGGACGAGGCCGGCTGTCCGTCCCCCACTGGCCGGCTGAGGGCCACACGTGTCCGCCCGCCCGCCCGTCTGACTGTCACCGGGCCGGGCTGAGACGGTGCCGGCAGACACGGCCTGCTGTTTCACGGGCAGAATGGTATCACTGTCAGCTTGTTGTGCGACGCACCAGGGTTACATTATGCTTGGTACACACCTACCGTTTGTGCGCACCCACCTACCGTATACGATCTAAAACTGCCCGTTTCGCACACAAAAATCGCAAGGTGTGCGCTCCCCGCGCACACCTAGCGATTGCGATTCGCGGATAAAACCTCAGTTTTAGGGCTAAAACCGGGCGATTACGATTGCGATTCGCGATTCGAAAAACTAATCGGCCCGTTTTCAGTTTTAAGCGGGTCGGGTCGAATCGCCGGTTTTAGTGCGCGAATCCTATACGGGAGGTGTGTACTAGGCATTAAAGTGACAGTCCGAGGAAGTTCGGACAAGACTATAAGAAGAATAACAAACAATTTCTGTTTAGTTCATTTTTTTTATATTTATAGCGCATAACGCGAGTTCTATAAAGGCACGGAAGCGATTTATTATTAGTTATACAGTAACACCTCTCTACATCGACTGACCATGGGACCAACTTTAAATGGTCCATTTAGAGAGGTGGTCAGTTTAGGAAGTTGTTCTTATCATTACAATGGTATTGTACAGGCGCTAGTTTGAGACCCAACTAAAGCGGTCAATATAGGGGACTGGTCGATTTGTGGAGGTGGTCGGTTAAAGAGGTTTTACTGTATATTTTATTATTCCATCGATTATTCTATATTCTGCCTCCTCTACACCATTTGGGACCGGAATATATCAGAAAGTTAAGAATCTATCGGATTATGCATAGTTGAGTGTAGGAGGCTGTTCTACGCTGTGGTCTTATTCAATCGGTGAACACTTAGTACGACCGACAAGTGCTCGGTTTACAAATAAAACAACACAAGTGATGTATGTGTAAGCAGCTGATTAAGGATATTAAGCATGGGAATACATTTCGTTGTACACTAACACATATTTGACAGCTACATTTTTTGTTCAACTCCACCACATCGAATATGGCGACCGGGCGCGGTGGCCTAATCGGTAGACCGCAAGCCTTGCGTGCGGAAGGTCAGGAGTTCAGTTCCAGGTCGAGTCAAACCAATGACGTAGAATTGATACATGTCGCTTCCTAGCCCAGCACTTGGCATTAATAGGATAGGGTAAGGACTGGTTAGTTCAGTGTCAGGATAATATGACTGAGTGGCATATCAGGTCATGGTCCCGGTGGCCTGATTTCCCTAGTGGGGCAGCACTATAAAGGTCGCCATGAGTGTGCACTGTCACACAAGTCGGTATCTGTCCTGATATGACCTTAGATGTTGCTAGGACGTAAAACAACAACAAACAAACAAAAAAACATCGGATATGGCGCGAGAGTTGCTTAATGAGGGCACGCAGTGTCACGTGACGTGGCGCGCAGTGTCACGTGACCTGGCAGTCGGAGGGTGCGCAGTAGATTGCGCGCACCGGCGTTCACACGTTTCTCAGTTGCACACTGGTTTTATTCACACCAACAAACGATATGGCTCGCCTCTTGTTGTCTCCTCCGTCAACAAAATCCGAGAAACGCCAATCTGTGTGCATTTCGTCCGGGGATAGTGTTGGTTGATGGGTTGGTTGTTGGAGTTTTGCGTTCTGGGAACATCTAAGTTCATATCAGGGTGGCTAGCGACTTGTGACAGTGCGCACTCATGGTGACTTAACAGTTGCTGCCCCACTGGGAAATCAGGCCGCTAGGAACAGGACCCAATTATCCCACTCAGTCACATTATCCTGACACTGATAATATAAACCAGTCCTTGCCATATCCTATTATTATTAATGCCGAGTGCCAGGCTAGGGAGCGACAAGTATCAATTTTATAAGTCATTGGGTTGACTCGACCGGGTACTGAAAAACTCCCGATCTCCTACAAGCGAAGCCTGCGCTCTACCGATTCGGACGCTGTTCTCCTGGAATAGGGTTGGTTTTAGAGTGAGGGGAGGGGGGATGTATGTGTGATGTGTGGTGGTGGAGGGGGGGGGGGGGATGAGGGCGGAGGAGGAGGGGGGGGGGGTTATATACAGGTCATTCAAAGTGGAATCAGAGAAGGTCTACCCTGGGTCGGATTTGGATTTGGTGCGGGACACAATAGACTTGTAGCAACTGGGAGATGTGAGTTTTGTATGAGTTGGCACGGGCAGTGGCGAATTAGCAGGAAGTGTCGCACAGAGGCCCGTCTCACCCGGCCCACTTAGGTTACTGTACAGTCAGACTCACAGAGGGAGCAAGGGGGGGGGGGGGGGGGGGGGGGGGGGGGGGGGGAGTTGTTGGTTTGGTTGTTGTTGACGTTTTGCGTCTTGGCAAAATCTAAGGTCATATCAGTCATCCGTGGTTCTGCATCATATTATATGAAAAACACATTCAGTTTGGTTGGTTGTTGGAGTTTTACGTCCTGGGCAACATGTAAGGTCATATCAGGCATCGGGTGGTTTTGCATCACATTATAAGACAAGCACATTCAGTTCGGTTGGTTGGTTTGTTGTTGGAGTTTTACGTCCTGGCAACATGTAAGGTCATAAAGTCATCCATGATTCTGCATCACATTATATGAAAAACACATTCATGTCGGTTGGTTGTTGGATTTTTACGTCCTAGAAACATGTAAGGTCATATCAGGCATTGGGTGGTTCTGCATCACATTATTAGATAAACACATTCAGTTCGGTTGGTTGGTTTGTTGGAGTTTTACATCCTGGCAACATGTAAGGTCATATCAGTCACCCATGGTTCTGCATCACATTATATGAAAAAAACATTCATGTCGGTTGGTTGTTGGATTTTTACGTCCTAGAAACATGTAAGGTCATATCAGGCATCGGGTGGTTCTGCATCACATTATAAGATAAACACATTCAGTTCGGTTGGTTGGTTTGTTGTTGGAGTTTTACGTCCTGGCAACATGTAAGGTCATATCAGTCACCCGTGGTTCTGCATCACATTATATGAAAAACACATTCAGTTTGGTTGGTTGTTGGAGTTTTACGCCCACTCTGCTGAAGAGACCCAGAAAATAGTGGATGCTTTCTCCGATGCATCAAAGAAGTTTGGCCTGAAAATTAACATCAAGAAGACGGAGGTGCTGTACCAACCCAACTCTACAAGAACCCGAGAGGAGGAGATCATGGTTGACGGAAACAAGCTGAACTCTGTTCCGGAATTCACCTATCTCGGATGCACAATATCAAGTGATGGACGCATTGATGCTGAGATACAGAGGAGGATGGCCAAGGCTAGCGCATCTTTCGGCCGACTACGCCAGAGACTCTGGAACAACCACCATGTGTCCATTCGGGTCAAAGGTAAGATCTACCGCGCAATCGTGCTATCCACCCTACTATACGGAGCCGAGGCCTGGACAGCGTACAGACAGCAGGTGAAAAAGCTGCATGCCTTCATGATGCGACATCTGCGTTCAATCATGAGGCTAACCTGGAAGGACAAAGTGACGAATAAGGAAATACTCGAACGGATGGGGCTGCCCTCTATGGAAGATCTTCTGATCAAAAAGAATCTCCGTGGACTGGACACCTCATGAGGATGTCATCAGACAGGCTACCAAAGCAGATCCTCTATTCTCAACTGTCTTTTGGCTACAGAAAGAGAGGGCGCCCCCGCCTCCGGTTCAAAGATACCATCAAGAGAAACCTGAAGCTGAGAGACATTAAGACCGACTCATGGACACAACTCTCACAGCAGAGAGCTAAATGGAGAGCGGCAGTCAAGTAATGAAAGCAGTCTTTGTCGCATCGCGACCGACAGCATGATGATGATGATGACGTCCTGGCAACATGTAGGGTTGGAGTTTTATGTCCAGGCAACATCTTCTAAGGTCATATCAGGATGAGTACTGACTTGTGACAGTGCACACTCATGGCCACTTTATAGTGTTGCTCCACTGGAAGACCAGGCTGCCAGTACCATGACCTGATATCCCACTCAGTCACATTATCCTGACACTGAGCCAACCAGCCCGTGTCCTATCCTAATAATGCTGAGCTCCTGGCTTGGAAGCGACAAATATCAATTTTAAATTTAAGTCATTGGTTTGACTCGACCAGGGTTTGAACCCATAGGTTCGAATCCCACGATCTATCAAAAAGGGAGACGGCCGCTCAACTCATTCAGCCATCCGTGCATGTTGCCTGGACGTAAAACTCCAACAACCAACCAACCAACCTCCCTAAAATATATAATCACGTAATTTTAAACTAGGATGGCTAAGAAAAGGTCAGAGAGCATTGAGGGCGTTAAAATATTAATACTAGGTCCATGGGAGATGAATAACATCGTGTGTGACGTCATTTATAGACCAGGTCTATTTTCGGGGAAATATTCCACCAACTCAGTGACTAGTGGCAGTGTGGTGCGCAGAGTGAAGATCACGTGGTCTGACCTGGCACTGAGATCACATGAGATGTGTCCTCATCAAAAGGGATAGAACTAGGACACATAATGGCGGTCCTCTGTTGTGTGTGTGTATATATATATATATGCATTCTGTTTATATATAACGGACCGGAGTTTATTCTGTATGTTCCATATATACACACAGAATAAGTAATGCGCTGCTATATATATATATTATATTAAATATATATATATATATATATATATATATATATATATATATACATAGCACAACTCATGATTCTGGATTTTTGTTGCTATATACCCAAGATGGCTGTCATTGTATCACAGTGATAATGATGCTGACGATGGTGGTGTGTTTGTGTGTATTATATATTATGTATATTATATTATTATATTATTATATATATTATATACATTATATACATTATATATATTATATATATAATATTATATTGTATTATATTATATCATAGTATATATAATAGTATATAGTATAGTGTATATTATAGTATATATCCTAGTATATATTATATATATTACAATATATATATATTATATTATATATATTATATTATATATATATATTATGGTAGTTATATTACACAGTAAAACCTCTCTAACCGACCACCTCCACAGATCGACCACTCCGCTATGTCAATCGCTTTATTTGGGTCCCAAGAATATCATTGTAACCATATTCTGACTGCCTAAACCGACCACCTCCCTAAATGAACCACTTAAAATCGGTCCCAAGGTCGGTCGATTTAGAGAGGTTTTACTGTATATCATATCATGTTAATTATTATATATATATGTTATATTAATAGTATATATATATATATTATGTGTATGACTCATCAGTGTCAGTCGCGATGCAACACAGACTGCTTTCATTACTTGACTGGTGCTCTCCAATTTCATGAAAGCTGCCTGCAAAAGTGTTGAAGTGCTGCTGGCTTTTGCAAGTTACCAGTGGCACTCTCTCGTGGAGCAAATAGAGGTTTCACACCGGCAAGAACATGTCCAGACAGGCGCAAAAATATTTGTCCCTGCAGTGGCTGGTCGGGATATGTTGGGAGTTCCATACATCAACCGCCCTTAATGCTGCCACATGTGTATGACTATATTTATATTATACATATTATAATATATAGATACATATCTTATGCATTCACAAGCAGGGCGGATGGACAGACATCGCAGGCCTTGTACTTTTGTACTTATGGATATTTATCAATGTCTCCAATTGCAAAGCCAGCACGGGGCACCGGGCGCATTCATAGATATGCGTCAGTGAGTTATCACGGGCATTATCCGACAGGACGCGAGTCGCTAGGATACGCCTTGCCCAAATAGAAGAATACAGAACAGCACCGCTCTCCAAGCGGGTCTTCAGTCAACAGTGCTGCCTGTGGTGGTGGTGGTGGGGTGGTGGTGGGGTGCGTGTATGCGGGGGGAGGGTGAGGGAGGGGGGCGTGAACTCTGCTTAGAGACTGCGCACGGCAAAGCAGCACACACACACCCACTTACACACACTCACACATATTAACACACACTCACACACACTCATACACTCACACACACTCGCCCACACACACACTCACACACAATCACACATATCAACACACATTCACAGACACTCACACACTAACACCCCCTCACACACACTCACACACACTCACTCACACACACTCACACATATTAACACACACTCACACTCACTCATACACTCACACATACTCACACACTAACACTCACACACACACTCACACACACTCACACACATTAACACACCCATACACACATACACACTCACTCACAGCACACGCACTCACACTCATATCCACTAACAGTAACACACACGCATACACACTTACACACTCTCACAAACTCACACACTTACACTCACACACACTCACCCTCACAGTCACATTCACACCCACACCCATACACTCACACATCTACACACACACCCACACACTCACACACACACACACACTCCTAACACCTCACAAGTCGCAGGTGGGTGGTCCTCCTCGCAGACGACAGTCCATGTGACTGCACCACGTGACTCGACCGCCTGTCACGTGACCTCCTGTGACTCAGCAGAACAATGTTCCCACACCGCTTTGCTGTAGGAGGGGGCTAAAGCTGGTCAACTGCGGCAAAAGCAGTGTCAATGCCAGTGTGGGTGCGGACAAACACTGACTCCGGCCGACTTGACATCTTCACTCGGGGCTGTCACGCCGACCTAACGGGGGTCCACGCCGCCTCACGCAGTGTCAACTTCCACTGCCCGCCTGGCAGCCATCTTGCATTGTGTACCCGTGTACACCAGACGGAAATCTGGTGATTTTTAATAACATCCAACACCCCCCCCCCCCCACCTCCAACTCCTCCCCTCCTCCTACACCCACCCAACCCCTCATCCTCCTGTCACTCAACCATCACCACCATTTTCCTGGTATATATCCTGCTGGCAATAAATAATAAGTGGAAATAGTGGCGTTAGATTTGAACAAGATGAAGAAGAAGGAAGAGGGGGGGGGGGGGGAAGAGGAGAAGGAGAAGAAGAAGAAGGAGGAGAAGGAGGAGGAGAAGAAGTTGGTTGGTTGTTAGAGTTTTACGTCCTGGCAACATCTAAGGTCATCTCAGGACGGGACAACAAGAACAAGAACAAGAACAAGACCAACACGAAGAACAACATGAAGAAAAACCAAAAGAACAAGAAGAACGAGAAGAACGAGAAGAACGAGAAGAACGAGAAGAACGGGCAGAACGGGAAGAACGAGAAGAATGAGAAGAACGAGAAGAACGAGAAGAATGAGAAGAACGAGAAGAACGAGAAGAACGAGAAGAACGAGAAGAACAAAAAGAACAAAAAGAACAAGAAGAACAAGAAGAACGAGAAGAACGAGAAGAACGAGAAGAACGAGAACAACAAGAACAACAAGAACAACAAGTACAACAAGAACAACAAGAACAACAAGAACAACAAGAACAACAAGAACAACAAGAACAACAAGAACAACAAGAACAACAAGAACACGATTTACAAAAATCTTACTTGAGCCATGTATTGAATACAAAAAAAAGACGATTACCAGACTATCTGAACCTATTTGTATAAACTAACCATATCACACAGTAATGCTAGGTTCTCAATGTGCTGGTCAAAACGTTGCAATATATATATTCTGATATTTGACCCGCGCATATAGTGTGGTGACGATTACCCACCGATCTGTGGATGCTCATCGGGCCGGGCGAATGTCGCGAGTGGCTGATGTAGATTCTGTATGATATAATGTCTGCGTCGTCAGGAAGTGTCATTTGCCACCAACATTTAGGGACTAACCGTCAGCCCCATCCCATCCCATATATATATATATATATATATATTTATGTATATTATATATAATAGTTATATATATTATATATATATATAAAAGATCTAATGTATTTATCTAATACATATAAATCTATTATATATAAATGCAGTATATATTTGGGGGGGGGGGTAAAACTATATCAGAATATTATTTTTTTCAGCGCCGAGGTGTGGCGGCCGTTTATATTACATTGTAAAACGATCGATGTTAGACGATTGTGAAGGGGCTTAGCATGTTAGTGAGTTAGCCATAATAAGTTCAGTGTTATGGGCTAATATATCTATTATATTTATGAATCTAGCATTTAAAATATATATATATTTATATATATATATACATATATGGAATGCGACATACCCGATAAAATTTGAGATTCATTTCATACATGAAATGGGTCTAATGAGTAAGAAATAAATATGATATTACCCCGCCAGTACGCAACACATGGCCGTATGTCCCCTTCATATATATATATATACATATATATATGTATATATATATATATATATATATATACATATATATATATATATTCAAAGACTTATTTTCAAATGTTTATATATATATACTATATTCATAAATATACCAGATATATATACTATTACTACATTTATATATACTAGGTTCATAAATGTACTAAATATATACTAGATTTATATATACTAGATTTATATATATTAGATTTATATATATACCAGATTTATAAATAGTAGATTTATATATACTACTTAGTAGATTTATATATACTATTACTACTTAGTAATAGTAGATTTATATATATAATAGATTTATATATATATTAGATTTATATATATATATATATATATATATATAAGCTTTATATATAGTAAATAAATATATTAAATCTGGTATGTAGCAGATATAGGGGTAAGCATATGGTGTTTTGAAGTATGACACACATGCGCGCACCCCAACCTCCATCTCCATATCACTCCCGACCCACCCACCCACCGAGTGTGATGATGGCGCTGTTTGCTGGCGGGAGGCGGGGGGGGGGGGGCAGGGAGTGTGGGGGGAGTACCTGGGTTGGAGGGTTAACGTGGTAGTCACACGACCAGCACTATGCCGAATCAATAGGCACTGTTTGACAGCGCGACGCGTGAATAACTAACGATCCCCGAGACCGCTGGCCTTATCGACAATGAAAGCTGAAAACTAGAGCCCCTCCACTCTCCCTCCCCCTCCAGGGTTCTGATATGACCTTAGATGTTGCCAGGAGTTAAACCCCAACAAGCATAAACAGAGGCCACCCCCCTCCCGCTGCAGGGTTCTGATATGACCTTCGATGTTGCCAGGACGTAAAACCCCAACACAATACAGAGGGATATGGATGTTGCAGTTAAACAACAAGCATAAACAGAGGCCACCCCCTCCCGCTGCAGGGTTCTGATATGACCTTCGATGTTGCCAGGACGTAAAACCCCAACACAAGCATAAACAGAGGCTTCCCCCCTCCTCTCCCGCTCCCGGGTTCTGATATGACCTTAGATGTTACCATGACGTAAAACCCCAACAGACATAAACAGAGGCCCCCCCCCCTCTCCCGCTCCCTGGTTCTGATATGAGCTTAGATGTTGTCAGGACGTAAAACCCCAACAAACATAAACAGAGTTCCCCCGGTTCTGATATTATGACTTTAGATGTGGCTAGGACGTGAAACACCAAAAACGTAAACAGAGGCTCTCCCCCCCCCCCCGGTCCTGATATTATGACCTTAGATGTTGCCACGACGTAAAACCCCGACAAACATAAACAGAGTCTCCCCGGTTCTGATATTATGACCTTAGATGTTGCCACGACGCAAAACCCCGACAAACATAAACAGAGTCCCCGCCTGTTCTGATAATATCACCTTAGATGTTGCTAGGACGTGAAACCCCAACAAACATAAACAGAGCCCCCCCCCCCTCACCCAGGGACTGGGCTGAGTTTGTAGTTACATTGTGTGTGTGGCAGGCAACTATCTGGCGTCGAGCCCCCCACCACCCACCCACCCGGGCGCTGGGCTTAGTGGGGAGGGGTGCGAGGGGGGGGGGGGGTGCAGAGCAGGGTGCGCTATATAGAAAACGGGCGTTGGAGGATGAACCGAATCTTCTTTCTTTTTTCTTTTTTTTTTATAGTGAACCGAGTGGCTAATATTTTCATGGATTTGTCTTCTACCGTAACGTTTAAAATAGCCCTACACACGTTAGAATTCCACAAATTCATATATATTTAATATATAGACATGTACATAAATGTATTAATGTTATATATACATATTATATTTTGCAGATGTTATATATACCATTTAACTAATTGTTTTAATATAAACAAATAGAAACAAATACATACAAATATTTACCAATATTTATATATATATGTATATATAATATATATATATATATATGAATAAGAATATATACGTCAGACAGAAGCTAGTTCCGTATTCCCTCACAGGGCACAACCTGCAATGGTCAATTACCACTGCTGACGTACCAACATATATATATATATATATATATATACATGATATATATCACCAGCATGAAAATAACTAATAAGAGCGATAGTTTACTTTTCCCGCCAATGTGAGTTGTGCGACCGGTGTCCATCACTTGTCCTCGGCATCCCGGCATTCCGGTATCCCAGCATCCCAGCTTGCCGGCATCCTGGGGTACCGGCATCCCGGTGTGGCCGTCTCAGCTGCCACAAGGCTGATTTGCCATGCCCAACTTTCACTATTATCTCTGTTTTTAATACTTGCAGAGAAAATTACCCTTAAGTTAAATTAAATACTTCAGATCTTCCTCTTCAATTGCGCATTAATATATTTTTAATCGACTCAGTGAAAGCTTTTAAATTAATTTTGCTAAAATAAATGCTCTGCATAGACATAGCATTGCTGCAGTGTTTACCCTTCGCGGGTGGTAAAATACGGCAATGCTATGTCTATGTGGGGCATTTATTTTTGTAAAATAAGTTTAAAAGCTTTCATTGGATCGATTAAAAATATCTTAATGCGCGATTGAAGAGGAAGATCTGAAGTATTTAATGTAACCTAAGAGCAATTTACGCTGAAAGTATTAAAAACAGAGATTACGGCCTTTGAGACTGGCCCAGTTTTGACGCATGCGCAGACGACGCTGTTGGATTCTGACGCATGCGCAGAAGCGACATTTGGCATATCAGCCTTGTGGCAGCTGAGACGGCCACACCGGCATACTGGCGTCCGGGCGTGTGCTTGTGAGTTGCGAAAGTTTGAATTCATCGGACCATGCAGCTTTAAAACACAGTGCACTTTGAGTTTGGCAGTCTTTCCTCACCCAGACGCTGACAATAATTATGACTAGAATTTAGAAATGAATCAAATCAATGCGCGTTGGGGGTGACGGAGTGTGCTGCGAATATTCTCCCAATTAATAACCTTTTACTTGTATCTAGAATTTTATTTACCTTGACCAAAAATTATATGATTGTGAGCTCTTTAAATTCAAGAGTGTCTATTGACGCATAATTAATTGCAAACTTTTTTAATTATATGTAAAAGTGACAGTTGAGTAAACAAACAATTGTCGCCGTGAATATGGCTTATGCTGCTGACACGGCATTAAGAAACCACCAATCAATCAACCAATCAACCAATCGACAAGGAGAGAGATGGCATTTGTGGAACTTCTTCAGCGATGACAGACTTAGTTCTCATTGACACTGACACTAGTGACAGTGTCACTGTCACAGTGCGCGTGACTATGAGTGTGTCTAGTTATAGTTATATCACGGACTACACATCAGAGCCGGATACTGACTCGACTGGCCGCGTGCTATTATAGTCCTCTGTGTGTCCGGGCCACCACCACCACCACCACCACCACAGCCGCCACTACCGCCGCCTCCCGCCACATAACTGCGCGCGCCGCGCATGCGCACAGCGGAAGTTGAGGTTCGGAACGCGGCCGCTGTGAAGAGGCAGCGCTGCGGTTGACCATCAACCACCAGAGAACCCTGGGAGCATTGATCATCGTACCTATTGAGTGTGGGTGTGGGGTGTGGGCTGTGGGGTGTGTGTGTGGTGTGTGTGGTGTGTGTGGGGAGTTGAGGGAGAGGAAAGGAGGGGGGTGGAGTTCATCGGCCTCAACGAGAACGAGGCTCTCCCGACTCCCCCTGTGTCCCCCCCCCGCCCCCCAGCGCCATCCTCCACAGGCCGACAAGTGGTGCCATTGATTGTTTGTTGGGGTTTTACGTCCTAGGAACATCTATGGTCATATCAGGGCGGGTACCGACTTGTGACAGTGCACACTCATGGTGACTTTATAGTGCTGCCCCACTGGGAGACCAGGCCACTGGCACCATGACCTGATATCCCACTCAGTCACATTATCCTGATTCTGGGATAACTGGTCCTTGTCATACCCTGGTAATGCCGAGCGCCAGGGTAGGTGACGACAAGTATCAATTCTGTAAGTCATTGGTTTGAGACGGCTGGGATTCGAACTGCCGACCTTCCACACGGGAAACCTATGCTCTACCGATTCTGCCACCGGGTCCGGTCGGAATGCCATTGATCGGGCCGAAGAAACCACAGGACGCCTCCAGTTCGCCGGTGCGCCGATGCGCCGGTGCGCCAATGCGCCGGTGCGCCGATGCGCCGGTGCGCCGGTGCGCCGATGCGCCGATGGATTTGATTATACATGTCCAACTTATATACTGATGCATTTATTAAGCACTGCTTGCTACATAAAATGAGATATGAAGTCAAATTAATATAACATGGCACTGGTTACGCAAATGGTGTCCAGCATTTTTGGTGTGCTTGCCAAAAATAATTTAGTATATTTTTCACTTCAAATATCTCCATCTCTCTCTCTCTCTCTCTCTCTCTCTCTCTCTATATATATATATATATATATATATATATCACAGATAGGACACTTCTGACGTGCGTGTTGATATTGGGTATGGGAACTGTGATAGGATGCTATATATATATATATATATATATATATTAAACATATATTATGTATAATAACACGTGAGACCCTCAATATTATTGTGTGTGTGTGTGGAGAGAGAGAGATAGGGAGAGAGATGGGGGGAGAGGGGTGTGTGGAACAGACAGACAGAGTTAAAAGAGAAACGAGAGGAGTAACGTGTTGCCGGGGTGAGAGACAATGTGTGGGGATGAGGGGAGAACAGGTGGAGAGCAGGGGGTGCGTGTGGAGGTGGGGGCGGTTGCATCATGATTGTGGGGGGAGAGGTGTTTGTATTAATGGTGGTAATGGTGGGAGGTGGTGGTCGCATCATGATAGAGGGGGGAGTTGGGGTGGTCGCAACATGATTGTGGAGGAGTCGTGGTCATGATGGTGGGGGAGGTCAGAGTGTTCGCATCATGATGGTGGGGGGTGGTCGCATCATGATGGTGGTGAGAGTGAGGGGTGCTCGCAACATGAATGTGGAAGAGAGGTGGTTGCATTTGTATAGTGGTAGGGAAGTGGGATAGTCGCATCACGATGGTGGGAGGAGGTGGAGGTGGTCGCATCATGACGGTGGTGAAGAAGTGGGGGTGGTCGCATCATCATGATGAGAGGAGGTAGGGATGGTCGCATCATCATAGTGGGAGGAGGTGGGCTGATCGCAAAATGAATGTGGACGAGAGGTGGTTGCATCATGATGGTGGTGGGGGAGGTGGAGGTGGTCGCATCATGATGGTGGAGGGAGGTGGTGGTCGCATCATGACGGTGATCCGTCACGTGGACCATCTGTGTTTGCGCTGATCAAGTGTTACGTGCACGCCTATTGGTGGCCCATATTTACCGTCCTATTGCCCCCCCCCCCCTCCACCAACTCACCACACCCCACACCCTTCATCCCCCAACCCGTGTGGACAGATGCCCCCCCCCCCACACACACACACATTACGCCCCTCCAGCTCTCCTAATAAAAGAAGACTGAATATGCACCCGCCTTTGTTTATCTCTCCTGTCCTCTCCCCTCCTCCGCTCCCCACCCCCTCCCTTCCCCCTCTCCTCTCCACCCCCCCTCTCCTCTCCCCTCCCCCGCCCCTTTCCCTCCGCTCCCCCTCCCCACCCACCATTCTCCCCCTCCCCCCCCCTCTGCTCTCCCCTCCCCAGCCCCTCTCTTCTCCCCTCCTCCCCCCCCCTCCCACCCACCCACACTCTCCCTGCTGACAAACGATCGTTACCTTTCTGTAGATTCATACACACCCATTCTCAGTATTTTATTTATTTTTATTTTTTATTTTTAAAGAAATGTAAAGAATGTCAATGTTGCCGTCGCCGGGCTGTAAACACCAGGTATGAACTGTGCCCGCTGCTGTGCACATTGTTTATCTTTTTGGGACGCCGCAAGCATCTCCGATGTTATCTGAGATATGGGCAAATATTTCAAAACAGACGCATTATACTCTGCTATTTGCCGAGGTGCGTTCATTAAATAATGCATCAACTGAAAGCATTGGGTTCTGAAGAGCCCTACTTCCAATAAATATGACAAATGGTTTTAAAGATCTAGTAACTTGATGTTTACCGCGTGTTCCTTACATGGATGTTCGATACATTCTGGACAAAGCCTTCACATTTCAGAGATCGGGCGCGCGGTTGCCGAATCGGCAGAGCGCATACCTCCTATGGGGGAGATCGAGAGTTCAAATCCCGATTGAGTCAAACCAATGACTTACACAATTGATACTTGGCACTATCTAGACTGGTGCTCGGGATTAATAGGATAGGGCAAGGACTGGTTAGCTCAGGATAATGTGACCTAGTAGGTTATCGGACCATGGTGCTGGCACCCTGATTTTCCAGTGGGGCAGCACTATAAAGTTGTCACAAGCACTGTCAAAAGTCGGTACCCGTCCTGATATGAATAAATAACCCTTAGTAGGATATACCGATCCCGACAACCCTGATGACTTCAGTCATACTCATAGTGCACCCACTTGGCACCCCCTTGGCACCCCCTTGGCACCTCCTTGGCATCCTTGGCATCCCCTTACCACCCCAATTGCCACCCATTTGCACCTCATTCGCACCCATTGACATTCCCTTGGCATCCCCTTGGCACCCCCTTGACACTCCCTTGGCACTCCTTTGGCACCACCTTGACACCTTATTGAACCCCATTGGCACCCCCTTGGCATCTAATTGGAACCCCAGTGGAACTCCCTTTGCACCTCATTGGCACCCCCACGGCATCTTATTCTCACCCCTTAACACCTCCTTGGTACCTTATTGGCACCCCCTTGGCACCCTTTGGCACTCCATCAATTCTCTCTCCTCCCCCCCCCCCCCCCCCCCCCCCCGCGATGCCGAGCTGCCTGTGGAGGGTCCGGCCTCCGCCTCCTACCCTCACGCCCAATTTCATTTTCCCAGATCGGCTTCTGCCCCGGGATCCGACAGAGAGCTGTAAAGCGAATCCCGTCCACCCACCCACGGCATTCCTCCCCTCCTCCTGCTGCCGCCACCACTTCGGCCGGCCCCGGGCCCTCATCCCCGGCGCGGCCACGGCGCGGCCCCGGCGAGCTGAAACTAGGCAAGGCGAGGCGGCCCCCAGGGCCCCGCCATAAATTCCACGGCTGGCGGCGCTGCTTGGCCCGGCGCCCGCCTGGAGGAGACGGGCGGGCGGTGTCGGGACTCGGGGAGGCGGAGGCGGAGGCAGGACCTGCGGCGCCCGGACCCAGGCCAGCCCGAGCCCCAGGCCGGGCCTAGGCCGAGCTCAGGCCGGGGTCAGGCCCAGGCTCAGGCCAGGCAAGGAGCGGCGGCTGCGGAATTCTTAACGGTCAACACCTGGTGTGATCTCCGCCCATAGGTGTGACGCTTGATGGTCCGTGTGCGTGTGTGGGCGTGCGTGTGTGTGTTGACGTGGACGTGGACGTGGGCGTGCGTGTGTGTGTGTACCTGCGTGTGTGGGCGTGAGTGGGTTTAGGCCTATGTGTGTACGTGTGTGCCTGCGTATGTGCGTGTGTGTATGTGTGTTTATGTGGTATGGACGGGAGAGGTGTGGAGGGGGGGGGGGGCACAATACACGCGAGCCTATGCACCACTCTCCCCTCCCTCACTACACACACACATACAAACATACACACACATACACACACATAGCACACACGTGTAGCGTCCGCACCCAGGAGGTGTGACTGATCGGTTACAGAGCTCCACACTCAGGATGCCTGAGTTTGTTGGATGCTCCCCGCCCCACATCCAACTCCTCTCCTCATCCCCCCTCTCCCCCCCCCCCTTCCTCATACTTCTCCCCTCTCCCACTCCTTCCTACCTCTCTTGCTCCCACCATCCACCTCCACCTCCTCTCCTCCACCACCTCCACTTCCACCTCCTCCTCCACCTCACCACCTCCACCACCATCTTCTCCTCCACCACCACCTCCACCTCCTCTCCTCCTCCTCCTCCTCCACTTCCACCTCCTCCTCCACCTCCATCACCTCTACCACCATCTTCTCCTCCACCACCTCCTCCACCTCTACCTCCCCCTCCCCCTCCTCCTCCACCTCCCCCACTTTATGACCTTAGATGTTGCCACGTAGTAAAACTCCAACAACCAACCCTCTTCCTCTACCACCACCTCCTCCTCCACCACCACCTCCTCCTCCCCCTTCTCCCCCATCCACCTCCTCCTCCCCCCCCCCCTCTTCTGGTCCGCGGCAGCCCGCTCTGTGTACCGAGGCTTCTTCCGGTCGGCAGGTCACGGGAACCGGAAACGGAGAATCTGCACCCACACCCGACTCACCCACGGTTCCTTCCGCCTTTCTGAGACGCTGCTGAGCCGCACTTAGAATTAAACCTTGCGTTGACGCATTCCACCTCGGTGAATATATTAAATTCGTACATACTTGGAGGGCAGTGGTGATCTTTAGTGAATAAACACTGGAGACTTACTGCACATTATTTCAGAAAGTTCCGCCATGACACTTGACTGTGAAGGGTTAGATAGGGCAGATTAACTGCTCATTGTTATAATCACGCAGAATAGCATGCTTCGGCGCATAACTGAGATAAGGAGAGAGGGGGGGGGGAGGGGAGCGGGCAAGAGAAAGAGAGAGGGTGGAAACAAATGAGAAAGAAAGAGAAAGGAAGAAGGAATGGGGGGGGGGGAGAAAGAGAGAATACAGAATAGAGAACGAGAATAGAGAAAGAAAGAGAAAGGGTGGGAGTAAATGAGAATGAAAGAGAGGAGAGAGGGGGAAAGAGAGAGGGAGAAAGGGAGAGGGAAAAAGAGAAAGAGAGAGGGAGAAAGAGAGAGGGAGAAGGAGAGAGGGAGAAAGAGAGAGGGAGAAAGAGAGATTGGGAAAGAGAGAGGGACAAAGAGAGAGGGACAAAGAAAGGGACAAAGAGAGAGGGACAAATACCGGAGGAAAGCGAGAGGGGAAATGACAGAGGGAGAAAGAGAGGGGGAGAAAGAAGGAGATGGAAAGAACGGAAGACAGAAAGAGAGAAAAATAACATATACAGCTAATGTTTAAGAGAACCGCTCCCAAATTGTCGATGGCGGGCATGAGAATCGGGTGCCAACGAGGTGGAGGTGGCGCCATGGTCATGTGTGTGTGTGGGGGGGGGGGGGGGGGAGTACTGGGGTGTAGAGGGAGGGTGGACCCTCCTCCCCCCCCCCTCACACACACAAAGACGCCCACACTGACCGCCTGTGTCGCCGCCTGTAAACAGTGCACAGTCTTGTCGGCACGCTGGTACCAGCCCCTGCTTTCATTGCCTACTGGAGCAACCCCTGCCAATTACTCAGTCAATGATAGCCGGCTCTGAAGGGTTGGTGGCTGTGTGTGAGGGTGTGTGTATGGGTTGCGGTGTATGAGTGGGTGGGTGATTTGGGAAGATCCGCCCCCGAGCCGACGGAAGGCGCGCCGGGTCACGCTTAAGGAGGACTTACCCAAAGGAATCGTTTTATCCGCTTAAATGATTGACCATAAACAGGGCGGGAACCATAGGGGCAGTCCAAGATGGGCTTGTGATATTTCGCGCATATTTTCACCAATTGTCGACACTTCTGATTTTATTTTTGTATGAGAAATTCAGATGGGGATCCACTCCCAGGCCGACAGAGGGTGTGGCATGCTGGGTCATCCATAAGGAGGACTTTCCCAAAGGAATCATTTTATCCGCCTAAACGATTGACCATAAACAAGGCGGGAACCATAGGGGTGGTCCAAGATGGGACTGCGATGCTTGCGATGTATTTTCACCATTTGTCGATGCTTCCGATTCGATTTTTGAACAAGAGATTCAGCATTTGCTTCTATAGCTACAACTGTTGTAAGATATTATATATATATATATATATATATATATATATATACATATATATATATAAACTGAAACAACCCCAAACAAATCATATGAAGAACTAAACTTTCGCAAATTTACCACATTTTCAAGTAAAACAATCGTCGACATTAATTTCCCCATCCTTTAAAACAAACAAAAATGTTATTCATCTGAAAATATAATATTTGGAGTGTTCGGGCACTGTTAGTCCAGCCGTGAACATTGATGATATTGAAACAGATATTTGCTAGTACCACATTCAAGTAGATTACAGAGAAGTATCCACGGCAAAGACCACCATTGTTTCATTTGAATTAGTACGGAATAAATGCTGCAAGTTAAAGTAGATTAGTCCGATGCTTTTCAGATTCAGCCATTTTTAGAGAGGAATATATATATTCGATTGGATGTTATAATCTACTTTATATTAGCTTGAAATTACTTTGATTTTAATTGGCTAATCTTTGGAGATATTTGAAGTGAAAAATATCAAATCTCTGTAAGTGGTTGGTTTCTCGGGAGCGGGGCATATCTCAGGCGGTAGAGTGTCCACCTGTGAAGGTGTCGATCATCCTATCAATCCTGCTTAGTGGACCCATTTGCAGTTTGGGCTATTTTCCGTTCTAACCAGTTTTTCACAACTGGTTCTTCAAAGGCTGTGTGGTATGTGCTATCCTGTCTTTGGAAAAGTGCATATAAAAGACCTCTTCCTTCTTATCGGAAAGAGTAGCCTATGTGGCGGCAGCAGGTTTCCTCCAAAGAAATATGTCTGAATGACCATACATTTGAAGTCCAATAGCCGACGATACGGAAATCAAGATGCTCTTGAGGCATTGTTACATAAAACAAGCGTTACTTTTGTTGTTGGTTGGTTTCTCAAATGTGATGCTTTCATCAGACTATGCAGCTTTAATCTGATTCTGTGACACAGTATACAATTTCCTGATATTTAGGCATTGGAGGATGGTGTGAACTAGTCTATAGTAATTACAATTGTTATATAAAAAGGTAAATGGTATATAGAGCCAGAGGCATTAAGGTATTATTATGTGGTGCTGCTGATCCTTTACTGATTTAATATAAACATTATGTAGTTATAGATAGTGTGAGAGGGGCACTACTTTTAGTGTGACAGAGCCTTGGGAGCTCTGATCACATACCCCCTCCCCCACAATTGTTATTTACGGATCACTGCACACCCATACACAACAGGGCACTGTAGCCATAAACAACCAAGGCTTGGATACAGGCAGGTTGGATGTTCATTGGTTGGTTGCAGAATGCCTAGTGCTGATTGGAGGAGCTGATCAGCTGTGACAGCCACCTTGGATTCAGGAGACTATATAGTAATAAACCTGAGGGTGTAAGCTCTCCTTCTGTGCACTTTCTACTCTACCTTTCTCTTGCCTGTAGTGATTTCATATTCAGCCTACCTACACAACCACAGCTGCCAGCCGTCGAGTTTACAACAGTATTTGGGTGTCAGTCGCTGTGAAAAAAAACCAATGCTTACCTGAAGTTGCTGAACCACTTAACAAGTTGAGCGGTGTTGTTCTTGTTGAATTTTACATCTGGGAAGTAAATCTTGAGGATGGCCGAGCTTGGGTAGCGTAGGAAGAAGAACATAAGCTTAGCTTTCCTCAGATGCATCGGAGTCAAGGTGATCGTCTGCGGCTAGTACTGAGGTCAAGGTCAACCAACAAAATTGGGGGAAAACATGCAAAGTGACAGTGTTAATTTATAAAGCAGTTTATTATAGTTAGAAATCCACACCGCAAGTGGTATTCTTTCCTAATTCTAATGCACGTATATAATAAATGTATATATAACATTTTTGTGTTTTGTTTGTTTGTTTGTTTAACGACCCCCGCACAAAAATTAGACATCGGCTATTGGGGGTCGGATATATAACATGTGTATGTAATAAATGTATATTTTATTATAATTATAGTTAGAAATCTACGCCATAAGTGGTACTAATTGCTAACTATAATGTATAAATATTTATATATTTAATAAAGGTGTATAACACATATATATGCGTATATAATAAATGTATATATATAATATATGTATATATAATATATGTATATATATAATATATGTATATATAATAAATTATACATAAATGTATATATGATAAATATATATATATATGATAAATATATATATATATATATATGATATATATATATAATAAATGTACATATCATGTGTATACATAATATAATAATAATAAATGCGCGCACACATATATGTATAGATCTATTCTGGTAATGTGGGTATATATATATTCTTCTAAGTGAAATATATATATATGTGATGTATAACGTATTATGCGAGTATAAAGATGCACAAGGTAATATCACTTATTATTATTATTGTTATCCTCCGTAAGATACAACACTTTTCCGGTGGCGCCATCTCGCCCACCTCACGTTCCCCAGATGTTGACCAGCATCAGTCGCACCGGAGGACTTTTGTCTTTATATATATATACACGAAATTATATATTCTGTTATATATATATAATTTACATACGGGAACAAACTGGAGACAAGACAGAGATGGAGATAACAAAAATTTATTGGAGAACATAACCTGCAGGCAGGTCGGTCGTGGCTGGAGAACATATCGGTATTGTGTATCGTGTCATGAGTTAATTGACAATGATGTTATTGAGGTATCGTATAGAGTACCAGCAAGGTTAGGTCGGTCTTGGCTGGAGAACATATCGGTATGGTGTATCGTGTCATGAGTTAAATGAGAATGATGTTATTGAGGTATCATATAGAGTACCAGCGAGGTTAAATGATGTCATGATAAGTGTCAGGCATATCGAACAATTGAATAGTGATTAGAGATGAGACTAGTTAAATGTTGTTATGTTGGGAGGAAAATGGACAGGTCAGGAAAGAGATGAGAGAGAAGAACTAGCACGGAACCAGCAGCCCTCAACCCCTACCCCTTACCTCCTTCATCATCGGGTGGGTGGGTGGGTGAAGCGACTTGCAAGGAGAAAGACCGGCGTGAAAGTGAAGTGCGAGTCAGCAGTCAGTGACGAGGAAATAGGGCAAGAAAGTAGTGCCGAGAGAAAGTAGTGCATGTGTTCCCGCCAGTAAATTATCCATGTTGACAGTGCCAACATGCGT
>CM059186.1:15395118-15468361 GCA_030323885.1 Branchipolynoe longqiensis
TTCCTCTCCCCTCTCTTCTCCCCCCTCTCCCTCCCCGACCCCTCCATCCCTCCTCCTTCCTCTATCCTCTTCTCGCTCTCCTCTCTCGTCTGTACTCTCTCCTCTCTCCTATTTCCTCTCTTCTCCCTCCTCCTTCATCTACCCTCTTCCCGTTCTCCTCTCTCGTCTGTACTCTCTCCTCTCTCCTATGTTCCTTCTCTTCTCTCCTCTTTCTCTCTTCTCTCTCCCCTCCTCTGTCCTCTTTCCTCTCTTCTCCCTCCTCTCCCCCGACTCCTCCTCCCTCCTCTCATGACCCCTCCACCTCTCCCCCTCTTCTCTCTCCCCTCCTCTGTCCTCCATCCTCTCTTCTCCCTCCTCTCCCCCCTAACTCCTCCCTCCCTCCTCCCTTGCTCGCACCCACACCTCTCCCCCTCTTCTCTCTCCCCTCGTCTGTCCTCTTTCCTCTCTTATCCATCCTCTCCCTCCCTGACTCCTCCCTCTCCTCCCTTGCTCGCACCCACACCTCTCCCCCTCTTCTCTCTCCCCTCCTCTGCCCTCCATCCTCTCTTCTCCCTCCTCTCCCTCCCTGACTTCTCCCTCCCTCCTCGCATGCTCATCCACTACACCTCTCTCCTCTCCTCACTTCTCCCTCCTCCCTTCTCCCCTTCCCCCCATCTCCCTCCTTCCTCCTCTCCGCCCCTTGTCTTTCCTGCCAGCTAATCCCTCAGTTCGCATGCAGTGACATGTGTATAAGGCGGTACTTAATGGACTCCGTGGAATGCCTAGCAAAGATGACATTGGAAGTCAATATATTTGTAGTTTTTATGTGACAGTATGTGGTGTACACTTTCAGTTTCACTACCTTAAAACTACTTCATTTCCCGTAAATATGTCGACCCACATGCGTGTATATACCTACACACGCTACATTAGTGCATAACTAATGCTAAGTTTATATACTTATATATGCACTATCCTGGTCTAGTCAAACCAATGACTTAAAAATTGATACTTGTCGCTTCCTAGCATGGCGCTTGGCATTAATAGGATAGGACAAGGACTGGTCGGCTCAGTGTCAGGATAATGTGACTGAGTGGCATAATAGGTCATGGTGCTGGTGGCCTGATCTTCCAGTGGGGCAACACTATAAAGTCATCATGAGTGCGGACTGTCACAAGTCAGTACCCGACTGGTATGACCTTAGATGTTGCCAGGACATAAAACAACAAAAAACTATATATGCACTAGTGTATAATGCTAAGTATATATATATAATTCTATACACTAGTGCATAATGCTAAGTATATATATATAATTATATACACTAGTGCATAATGCAAAGAAATATGTACTTATGTATGTACTGGTGCATAATGCTTAGTATATGTTGTATACGAATTATACGAGTATAATAACCTGGAATATCCCTCCTTTCCCTCATTACTCACTAAGGCCCATGGACTGATGGAGTCTGTCCTAATCATCTACTCCTCCAGCCTCCCCAACGCCAGCGTGGATGGTGGTGCCACTAGCCCTGCACACTGTAACCACGACTCACTCTACCGCTGAAAATTTACAAAAGTACATACTATTTATATGTACACTAATTCAAAATGCTAAGTATATATATGTATGAACCAGAACCAATGCCAAAGGTGATAACTCTTTTTGTTGTTTGTCCATTGTAACGATTGACACAAAACAGCACAGAAACGGTTACACTGAAAACCCAAGGACATTTGGTTCAAATCAATATGTGTTCTATTGGGATTATGAAACACCATGTAAAAAGACAAATCAGTTTATCCTGAGCAAATGCATAAGCAGATAGTATGTTGATCGTTACAATGGACAAAGTTTTGTCCCATATTGTTTAGTACCTTTTGAGACAGTCTCACATACAATGATGCATATTGCATAATAAGTAGATATATACTTATAAATACGCTACTGCTAAGTATATGTATATTTACATACACTTATGCATTATGCCGAGTATAATAATTAATATGTATACTTATATACACTAGTGCATGATTATGAGTATATAGGTATACTTAGCATAGTTTGTTGAAATATCTTATCATACTCTAATCAGATATGATTAGAGATTGGCGGTTCCTTCCCAGTATAAGGACCACTCACTGCTCCCGCTCGAGCAGCCTTCTCCATTCACAGGAGAAGCGGAAGTGCATCAGTACTTCAGGGCGTCACGCATGTTGGACGAGCTGCTCAGGGTGACATTGAGCTGCTCATGTAGTATAAGGCCGCGGGCAGCGGCTGTCTTGTTGTGTGTTCCCAAGGGAGGAGGGTGGGATGGAGGAGAGGGGAGCAGGGGATGAAGGGTGGGAGGGGAGGAGTATGAGAGGGTGGGGTGTGATGAGGGAAGGGAGGGGTGGGTGAGGGGGTGGGAGAGAGAGGAGTCGGAGAGGTGGGGTGGTGAGGGGATGAGGAGGATCTGGGAGGGGAGGTGGGAGGTGAGGGGATGAGGAGGAGGTGAGAGTTGGGGTGGGAGAGAGGAGGCGGAGAGGGGGATGTTGAGGAAGATGAGAAAGGAGGTGGGAGAGGGGAGGTGGGAAAGGAGGAAATTGAGAGGTGGGTGGTGGGGGGGATGGGGAGAGGTGGGGGGGGGTGGGGGGGGGTGGGGGAGGATGTTGGCGGAGGGGTGGGAGAGGTGGAGAGGGAGGGGTGGGTGGTGATGGGATAGGAGGAGGTGGGCGAGGGGTGGGGGAGGAGCCGGATAGGTGAGGTGGTGAGGGCTGGGGAGGATGTGGAGGGGTGCGGTGCAAGGAGGAAATGGAGAGGTGGGTGGTGAGGTATGGGTGGGTGTGTGAGATGGGGGATGAAGAAATGGGGGTGGGAATGAAGGAAGTTATGATGGGGGTAGAGGGATTTGAGGGGGAGAAGTAGGCGGGTGAGGAGTAGGGGAACAGGTTGGGAGAAGGGATGGGGAGGAGAGAAGGGGGAGGGTGGCTAGGGAGTGGAGGATGCAAAGGAAGAGGGTAGGTGGGGGAGGAGGATAGAGAAGAGAAGGGAGAGGAGGGAAGGAGAACGAAATGAGGAGTGTGGGAGGGTGGGGAAGAGGAATCAGGATGAGAAGTTGGGAGATGGGGAAGAAGAGGAGGAGGGGAGGAGTGGAGAAAGGGGAGGAGGGTTGGGGAAAAGAGGGGGGGAGTCGGGAAGGATGGGGAGGAGGGGACGAGAGGAAGAGGAGGGGGAATGCTGGAGAAGGATGAAAGGGAGGATATGTGGAAGCATGAGTAGTAGGGGAGGAGGAGATATGGAGATGGCTGGAAGGATAGGACGGGATCATGGGGAGGGGGAGGAAGGGGAGGGGAGAAAGATGAAGAGTGGAGGAGAGGAGGGGAAGAGAGGAAGAGTGGATAAGAAGAATAGGAGAGGGAAATAGAACGGGGATGCGAGGTGCATGAGAAAGCGAAGGGGCGGGGAAAGAGGCGAGGTGGGGGCAGGGGACGAGGGGCGAAGGAGGAGAGGAAGGGCAGGGGGAGAAGCAGGGAGGGGAGGAGGGGAGAAGACAAAGAGGGGAAGAGGGGAGGAGGAGAGGACGAGAGGACGAGAGGAGGAGAGGAGGATTGGAGGATGGAGGAGAAGGAGTGGAGGAAGGAGGGGTGGAGGGGAGGGGGGGGAGGAGGGGAGGAGGGGAGGAGGGGAGGAGGGGAGGGAGGGAGGGGGAGAGGAGGGGAGGGGGGGGATGGGAGGCAGGAGGAGGGGAGAAGGGGAGGAGGAGAGGAGGAGAGGAGGAGAGGAGAGTAGCAGAGGAGAGGAGGAAAGGAGGAAAGGAGGGGAGGAAGGGGTCAGGGAGCAAGGGAAAGAATGTGATAACCAGGAGCCCCCGGACATGGCACCGGTCGACATCCGGCGTGTCTTCACCCGGGATGGGTGTCGAGGGGTCCCAGGGGTGACTGTTGGCGGCGAGGAGGGGGGACGTGGCGAGAGGGCCGAGAGGAATTGGGGAGGTGGGAGTAAGGGGCGGCAGTGTCAGGGGCGCCGCGTCCACCCACCCACCCATACATACACACTCCCACATACACACACTCCCCCACACAACCGTGACAGACAATCCAAGATTGGGGGATTTGCAAAGAGAGCCTTCGATCTAGCACTCAGGGCGGTGATGGTTTGTGGGGGTCGGGGAAGGGGGTGGGGTTAGGGTGGAGGGGAGAGGGGGGTATCCGTTCCATTTTCATGCCGGATGCAATGAAGAATGGGTGGATTTATAAGTAATTGCCTATTTATATTTGTGGTGGAGTTGTTGTGTTGGGGAGGAGAGGGAGGTGGGAAGGGGAGTGGGGAGCGGAGGCGGAGGCGGAGGCGGAGGCGGAGGAGGAGGCGGAGGGGTTAAGGGGATGCGGAGGAGGAGGGGAGGAGGAGGGGAGGAGGGGAGGGGGGGCGGAGGTGGCGGGGGGGGGGGGGGGGGAGGAGGAGGAGGGGAGCGAGGCGGAGGGCGCCCCGGGTAGGGCGCTTCTCAGAGCCTATCATGAACTGGTGGCGCGCCGGGGGTGCGGGAGGGTAGGGGGGGGGGGGGGAGGCACCGGGAGCCCGGCGCCCGTAGCCCGGCGGAAGTGGTGCTGCTATCGGTGGCCCCGAGTCCCGTCCGCCGTGCCTTCCGCCCGTCCAACCCCGCCGCTTTCCTCTTAGCATTTAAATAAGCTGAGATGCTCGACACCGGGACAGGCCGGCCGGCAGTGAGCGGGCCGCGACCCGGCGTGTTGCCGCCGTAGTAGCCGGGATGCCCGATGACAAGGAGCCGGCGGGGACCGACATCAGATGAAGAAGCCCTGGCCCCCGGGGGCTGATGGCAATGCTGTCCGCCAAAGCCAGCCGCATTTAGACGGACTTAGGGCGACGGCGTCATATTCCGTGAGCAGAAATGAGAACTCTGTCACGGGGAAGCATCTCCATTACCACTCCTGATGCCGGCCGGGTCTGGTCTGTCACTCACTGCCTGCCTGCGTGTTGCTGTTAGTCACCAACTCGCCGTGAGAAAGCATCAGAAAAGAAGTTTTAGTAATAGTAATTGTAGATCGTTGGCGTTTTAGTAGATCGTGGGATTCGAACCCACGGTGTTCGACGGGTTCGAACTCTGGTCGAGTCAAACCAATGGCTTTAAGAGTTACACCTGTCGCTTCCTAGCCAGCCTCTCGTCAATATTAGGGTAGCACAGGGACTGGTTGGCTCAATGTCCGGATAATGTGACTGAGTGGGATATCAGGTCATGGTGCTGGCCACCTGGTCTCCAAGTGGGGCAGCACTATGCAGTCACTATGGATGCGCACTGTCACAAGTCGGTACCCGTCCTGATATGATCTTAGATGTTGCCAGGATGCAAAACTCCAACAACCAACCAACCAACCAATCCATACAGCTGGAAAGGTTGGTAGGTTGGCAAGGTTAGCAGGCTTGTAATGCTGGAAGGCTGGTCAGGTTGGCAGGCTGGTAAGGTTGGCAGGCTGGTAAGGTCAGCAAGCTGGTAACGTTGGCAGGCTAGTAAGGTTGTCAGGATGGTAAGGTTGACCAGCTGGTAGGGTTAGCAGGCTCACAGGTTGGTGAGGTTAGCAGGCTGGTAAGGCTAGCAAGCTGGTAACATTGGTAGGCTGGTAAGGTTGTCAGGCTGGTAGGATTAGCAGGCAAGCAGGCTGGTGAGATTAGTAGTCTGGTAAGGTTAGCAGGCTGGTAAAGTTGGCAGGCTGGTAAGAGTAGCAGGCCAGCAGGATGGTAAGGTTAGCAGGCTGTTAAGGTTAGCAGGCTGGTAAGGTTAGCAGGCTGATAAGGTTAGAGAGCTGGTACGGTTGACAGGCTGGTAAGGTTGACAGGCTGATAAGGTTAGCAGGCTGGTAAAGGTTGGCAGGCTTGTAAATGTAAGGTTACCAGGTTGGTAGGTTAGCAGCCTGGCTGGAGAGACCCATATGTCATCCTTCACCACTATAGGCAGTAATTCCCAGTCATTTTCCCCTCTGCGAAAACTTCATTGCGACAAAATGCGATGATGCTTTCTGGTCCCCCCCTACACTCTGACAAAGACCCTATAACACTAAGATGGCTCACTCAGCATGTACTGTGTAAGCAATAGAACAGCCAGCGCAACAGGTGGTGAGTTTGATCATTTTTATAGCATTAGAGTGTCAGAAGAATCCCTACTGTCACTTGGTAGGTGTGTGGTGGAGGTTTAGGGATGTGGTGGGGGTTTAGGGATGTGGTGTGGGTGTAGGTATGAGTGTGTTGGTGGTGGAGGTCTATGGTGGGTGGGTGTGCTGGGGGTGTAAGTGTGTGGTGTGTGGTGGGGGTGTAGGTGTGTGTGGTTGAGGTGTAGGTGTGTGTGGTGAGGGTGTAGGTGTGTGGAGGGAGTTCTATTGGGGTAGCAACATGCAACCAGTGGGGACGTCCCTACCACCCCCCCCCTCCTTACATCAGGGAGGGGGTCATGAGGTGTGGTGTGAGAGCTCTGACTGAGGTGGGTGAGGAGGGTGAGGAGGGGGAGAGGGAGTGCGGGGGTGGAAGAGGAGTGTGGGGGAGGAAGGGGGAGGAGGAGGCAGAGAGGGAGGGGGATTCGAAGAGGGAGGAGCAGGGGAGGGGGAGGGAGGTTGGGTGAGAGAGCTCCGAGGAGGTGAGGGGGCGAGAGGGAGGGGGGAGAGGGAGTGTGGGGGGAGGAAGGGGGTAGGGGATGAGAGGGAGGTGTCGTGTGAGAGCGCTGGGTGAGGTGGATGAGGAGGGAGATAGGGAGAGGGAAGTGGGGTATGGGAGGGGGAGGGGAGGGGAAGGGGGGTGTGGGTGGGGGGGGTGGGGGGGGGGGGCAGCGGGGGATGGAAGGGGAGTGAGGGAAGGGGAGGGGAGGGACGGGGAAGGGCTGTGAAGCTGGGAGGAGGGAGGGTTGGAGGGAGCAGAGGGCGGGGAGAGGGAGGGGGAGAGAGCGGTGGAGGGTGAGGCAGAGTGAGTTGGGGACTAGGCAGTAGGTGCAACATCGGCCAAATCCAAATGACAGGCAATCTCTCTTTTTAAAATGTTAAACTCACCCTCTCGCCTGGTAGGTTACACGTGAAACACCAGCGGGGAGCCAGGCTGATCAAACCCAACCACAAGATGGCACTCCACAATTTACATTACCATGGGAGAGATAGGGAGTGAGCCGTCTTAGTGTCATAGGGTCTTTGACTCTAAATAAAGTAGCAGGCAGGATAGAATCACACGCCCCCCCCCCCTACCTCCCTAACATCATATCTGATTAATGATTCGACCAAGCAACTTCGCGAAATTATCATTGTGATCAAATACAGGTTGTTGCTGGTGCCTTCAGTCTGTGACAAATAAATAAACTAGTACACGCGATATGGCACCAACTGCCCTATGTATGCAACAATTCCCCAGGGGCTGGCTTCCTCTACGGGAAGTCGTGGATTAGAACCCTGACCGAGTCATACTAATTACTTTCAAAGGTAACAAATGTCTTTACCTCACCTGGCGCTCTTCATAACTAGGATAGGGCAAAGGGCTAGTTGGCTCAGAATTGTGATTATGTGACTGAGTGGGATATCGGACCATGGTGCCCGGCGGCTTGTTTTCCAAGTAGGGCAGCACTATAAAGTCGCCACGAGTGCGCACTGTCACAAGTCGGTTCCTGTCTTGATGTGACCTTAGATGTTGTTAGGACATAAAACAACAACCAAACAAACAAAACAATCACAAGTCGATACTTCTGATATCACCTTAGATGTTGCTAAGACGTAAAATCCCCTCTAAATGAACAAACAAAAATCCCCGGGGCATTTCCACGAAAATATCATTGCAATCAAATAGAGATCCCTACTGTCTGTTCTAAATTTAAAATAAATAAATTAGTGGTTGTTTTTCTCTCCCTCCCTCTCTCCCCCCCCCCCCCCCCCCCCCCCCCCAGTCAAGACATTCATGAATATACAAATCAGGTAATTTCCCGCGGTTCCGTTCCGGTTGCGAGGTTGATTGGTTGTTGAAGTTTTACGTCCTGGCAACATCTGACATCATATCAGGATGGGTACCGACTTGTGACATTGTGCACTCATGGTGACTTTATAATGCTGCCCCACTGGGAAATCAGGCTGCTGGCGCCATGACCCAATATCCTACTCAGTCACACTATCCTGACACTGAGCTAACCAGTCCTTGCCCTATCCTATTAATGCCGAGTGCTAGGCTAGGAAGCAACAAGTATCAATTTTATAAGTCATTGGTTTTACTTGACCGGGAACCAAACTCCTGAAATCCCGATCACCCACACTCGAGGCTTGCGCTCGACTGTTCGGCCACTGTGCCAGGTCCCGGTCGTGAGGAGGACTCACATAATTTATGTTAGCACTGTAGTGTTTTGAATGCGACAGTCGACGATTAGCTCGTCCATAGGCAGGTCAGTCTGTCAGCGACAAGCCACCTTTCATTCCCCTCGGGGCATTCAGATTGGGGCTTAGGGGCGACGCATTGTAAGAATGTGATTCTAGGGCATTTTGCACTCCTGTAAAATTTGCCCTCCTTGCCATGTCAGTCTGTCAGCGACAAGCCACCTCTCATTTCCCTCAGGGCATTCAGATTGGGGCTTAGGGGTGATGCATTGTAAGAATGTGATTCTAGGGCATTTTGCCCTCCTGTAAAATGTGTCCTCCTTGCCATGTCAGTCTGTCAGGGACAAGCCACCTTTCATTTCCCTCGGGGCATTCAGATTGGGGCTTAGGGGCGAGGCATTGTAAGAATGTGATTCTAGGGCATTTTGCCCTCCTGTAAAATTTGCCCTCCTTGCCATGTCAGTCTGTCAGCGACAAGCCACCTTTCATTTCCCTCGGGGCATTCAGATTGGGGCTTAGGGGTGATGCATTGTAAGAATCTGATTCTAGGGCAGGTTGCCCTCCGGTAAAATTTGCCCTCCTTGCCATGTCAGTCTGTCAGTGACAAGCCACCTTTCATTTCCCTCAGGGCATTCAGATTGGGGCTTAGGGGCGACGCATTGTAAGAATGTGATTCTTGGGCATTTTGCCTTCCTGTAAAATTTGCCCTCCTTGCCATGTCAGTCTGTCAGCGACAAGCCACCTTTCATTTCCCTCGGGGCATTCAGATTGGGGCTTAGGGGCGATGCATTGTAATCATGTGATTCTAGGGCATTTTGGCCTCCTGTAAAATTTGCCCTCCTTGCCATGTCAGACTGTCAGTGACAAGCCACCTTTCATTTCCATCGGGGCATTCAGATTGGGGCTTAGGGGCGATGCATTGTAAGAATGTGATTCTAGGGCAATACATTTGATTTCAAATGGCTAACCTTTGAGATATTTGAAGTACAAACAGGCTACATTAGTTTTGGCAAGCGCACTAAAACTTTGACACCAGAGGCTTCTGCAGTAACATGTTCTGTTAAATGGAGTCAGTATTCCCTTGGGTGTGCTAATGCTTAATAAGTGCATCAGTATCTAAGTTAGATATGTGGAATCAAATCTACATACATTGGTTTTGAAGAGTTGCTGCCTCATCAGACTATGCGGCTTTAAACGGTTTGGTACTTGTTTTTTTTGTTAAGAAGGAAAATAAACCGTTTCTCTTACATATTGTGGTTTATCATACATATCATGACTTAGCTTTAGCTTGCCCATTCAAAGGGTTGGTCATGAACCACTACCTTAGCGAGGTCGGCATAGAAAGGTGAGATGACGCGATATTATTTATTGACAGGTAGTGGCAATATTAAGATATTCAAAGCCGAACAATTTTGATGCTTTGTAATCGCTACTCCATGTTTAACAAAATGCTTGAATTTGTAGAATTTATGTAATTCATTATTTTATGTTTACTCTGTGTCATCAATGATTACTTTAGTGAGGTGGGCATATAAAGGTGACAAGACGGGATATTATTTATTGACAGGTAGTGGCAATGTTAAGATATTCAAAGCTGAACAAATTTGGTGTTTTGTAATTGCTACCTCACATTTAACAAGATGCTTAAATTTGTAGAATTGAATTAATTAATTACCTTACGTGTAGTCTGTGTCATCAACCACTACATTGCCGAGGTAAGCATATAAAGGTTGGTTGGTTGTTGTAATTTTACATCCTGGCAACATCTAAGGTCATATCAGGGTGGGTACCGACTTGTGACAGTGCACACGCATGGTGACTTTATAGTGCTGCCCTACTGGGAGACCAGGCCACTAGCACCATGACCTGAGACCGCATTAAGCCACATAATCCTGACACTGAGATAATCAGTCCTTGTCCTATCCTATTGATGTTGAGCGCCAAGCTAGGAAGCGACAAGTGTCAATTTTTTACGTCATTGGTTTGACTCGACCAGGGCTCGAACTCCCAATATCCCGCATGGAAGGTGTGTGCTCTATCGATTCGGCCACCGCATCCGATATAGAAAGGTGACAAGACAGGATATTATTGACAGGTAATGGCAAGTTTAAGATATTCAACGCTGAACAATATTAATCCTTTGTAATCGCTACCCCACGTTTAACAAGATTCTTGAATTTGTAGAATTAACATAATTAATTACCTTATGTGTATTCTTTGTCATTAATGACTACCTTAGTAACGTCTGCATAGAAAGCTGACAAAGCGAGATGTTATTTACAGGTAATAGCAATGTTGGAGATATTCAGCACTGAACAATTTTGATGCTTTGTAATTGCTATTCAAGGTTAAACAAAATGCTTGAGTTTGTCGAATTTACATAATTAATTACCTTGCATGTAGTATGTGTCGTCAACCACTACCATAGCGAGGTCAGCATAGAAATGTGACAATACAGGATATTATTTATTGACAGATAATGGCAATGGTAAGATATTGAATGCTGAACAATTTTAATGTTTCGTAATCATTACCCCACGTTTAACAAGATGCTTAAATTTGTAGAATTTTCGTAATTAATTACCTTACGTGTATTCTGTCAGCTCCCTGTCTTCATGCTGTACAAATCCGCCATCTTGGAACAAGCTCACAGACAGGCAACGTGACACCACACACCACACAGCTGTCAGCACTGACAATGACACTTGACAGCATTCCAATCATGACAGGCACTACATAAGTGTCACCCATCTTTCGCCTTCGTTGAGCCGGGCCCCATCCGGTGGACTAACGTTCCTCAAACCACCAATATAAATCTACTTTAAAAAAAAGAAAGATATGCTTACAATATTTGTTAAATTAGTATATCTGTTCATCTGAAATCAGGGCAGCAAAATGATAGTAGGTGAATTTTACACATCGCGTTAGGAATTAACATTGAGTAATTGTGGCATTAATCGTCGACAAATTGTTGGTAAGCCACGCGCGTTGTACCATAATAAAAGCTGGGCGATAATAAGGGTCTTGGCGATTCCAGGCAGGAAGCAGAGGGATGGGAAAGACGGCGTCCTGGTAGGCGGGCAGGCCGGGAACGGGTGTTGGAGAGGGCACTATAGCCGCAGCACCTTTACCAACAATTAAAGGTACATAACCAGACAGTTTTTAGTTCCTGAAACTCTAACAAATATATTTATAATCCATCAATATATTAGCTTTTTATAAAGGTATAATTTGAAGTAGCTTTTATTTGAAAGAATTAAAATTGGAGATTTTCTTAGATTTATTTTGAAGTAACTTTTATTTTAAGCAGTTAACATTTGGAGATTTTCTTAGATTAATTTTGAAGTAACTTTTATTTTAAAGAGTTTACATTGGAGATAATTGAAGTGAAAACAACAAATTAATGTTGCAGTGTGCCACTGAATTGCTGGATATAGGATTTGTTTACCTATGTGGGTTTGTTGTTGTTATTTTTTAGCGGTATATCACAAGGGAACCATTTTCTAATAAATTCTGAAGAAGCGTGGTTCCCGGTATCTGAGATTGGAAATGTTTGTTTGTTTGTTGTTGTTTTACGTCCTAGCAACATCTAAGGTCATATCAGGACGGGATTGGGTATGTAGGATCAAACCTAGGCGAGCGTTTTGTTTTTGTTAATTGGTGATATAATCGGATTATGCAGTATTAGCAAATGTGAATAAAGTTGGTGTACGATTTGTATCAAGTTTAACCCCACCACCAAATGTAGAAAAATCATACTTAATGAAGCCACACACACATACAAATAAACCTGAGAGATGTAATTGAAAATTACATTGCATGTGAATTTTGAGGCGATTTGGTGCTGCCGTTCATATTCGTTAATAATTAATTATATGAAGAGTTCAGGTGCAAAACCATATAAATGCCAATCTAAAATTTGATTGAAATAAAATAAAATTCCCTGAAAATAATTTAAATTTTCACTAATTCCACTTTTCTTGTGATGACATGATTATGGAGCGATGAACAGAAAAGTAGGAATGTAAAAAAAACAACACCAAAACCTTTTGAAGGTTTGATTCCAATGTTTATCTCAACTTTTGGATTTGCGTTTACGTGGTTTTGCGCCTGAACTCTTCATATGTTGGTGGGATTTATCGGTGGATTGTTTACAACGCAGGACCTGTGGGAAGACGACGGGTCCCTTGTGATGAGGCAAGCCTTGGAGTGGTACAACCGGAAGGAGATGCGGCGCATGCGCGTGAATCACCCGCGCCATGTCTTGAATTCGGTATGAATGATCTAAAGATGAACTAACAAAAAAACTAAAACATAGCCAGACCTTGCACATGACTGATTCAAGTCTTGTAGTCATGTGGTGATGATTTCTCTTTTCTCCCATCTCTTCCTCTCTCTTCTCTCTCTCTCTCTCGCTCTCCATCTCTCTCGCGCTTTCTTGCACGGTCTCTCTCTCGCACCCTCTCTCTATATAAATATAAATATATACAAATATAAATATATATATATAAAGGAGGGAGACTGGGATAGGGTGGAGAGAGGAAGGAAAAAATATATAGAGAGAGTGAGAGACAAAAATATATACGTACGAAGAGTTCAGGCGCAAAACCACGTAAGCGCCAATCCAAAAATGGAGAGAAACATTGGAATCAAACCTTCAAAAAGTTTATATTTTTATATTCCTACTGTGCTGTACAGCGGTGCTACAGCAGTGCAACAGCAGTGTAACAGCAGTGTAACTGCAGTGCAACAGCAGTGTAACAGCAGTGCAACGACAGGGTAACAGCAGTGTAACAGCACTGCAATAGCACTGCAACAGCACTGTAATAGCGGTGTTACAGCGGTGCTACAGCAGTGCAACAGCAGTGTGACAGCAGTGTAACAGCAGTGTAACAGCAGTGTAAAAGCTGTGCAACAACAGGGTAACAGCAGTGCAACAACAGGGTAGCAGCAGTGTAATAGGGGTGTTACAGCGGTGCTACAGCAGTGTAACAGCAGTATAACAGCAGTGCAACAGCAGTGTAACAGCAGTGTAACAGAGGTACAACAGCAATGTGACAGCAGTGTAACAGCAGTGTAACAGCAATGTAACAGCAATGTAACAGCAGTGTAACAGCGGTGTAACAGCAGTGTGACAGGAGTGTAACAGCAGTGCAACAGCAATGTAACTGCAGTGTAACAGCGGTGTTACAGCAGTGTAACAGGAGTGTGACAGCAGTGTAACAGCAGTGTGACAGCAGTGTAACAGCAGTGTAACAGCAGTGTAACAGCAGTGCAGCAGCAGTGTAACAGCAGTCTGACAGCAGTGCAACAGCAGTGCAACAGCAGTGTAACAGCAGTGTAACAGCAGTGTAACAGCAGTGCAACAGCAGTGTAACAACAGTGTAACAGCAGTGTAACAGCAGTGTCACAGCAGTGTCACAGCAGTGTCACAGCAATATAACAGCAGTGTAACAGCGTTGTTCCAACAGTGTAACAACGGTGCAACAGCAGTGTTACAGCAGTGTACCAACAGAGTAACAGCAGTGTAACAGCGGTGTAACAGCAGTGTAACAGCAGTGTAACAGCAGTGTGACAGCGGTGTCACAGCAGTGTAAAAGCAGTGTTACAACAGTCTTAGACCAGTGTAACAGCAGTGTTACAGCAGTGTAACAGCGGTGTAACAGCAGTGTAACAGCAGTGTAACAGCAGTGCAACAGGAGTGTAACAACAGTGTAACAGCAGTGTAACAGCAGTGTAACAGCAGTGTAACAGCAGTGTAACAACAGTGTAACAGCAGTGTAACAGCAGTGTAACAGCAGTGTAACAGCAGTGTAACAGCAGTGTAACAGCGGTGCTACAGCAGTGTAACAGCGGTGTTACAGCAGTGTAACAGCGGTGTTACAGCAGTGTAACAGCGGTGTTACAGCAGTGCAACAGCGGTGTTACAGCAGTGTAACAGCAGTGTTACAGCAGTGTAACAGCAGTGCAACAGCAGTGCAACAGCAGTGTAACAGCAGTGTTACAGCAGTGTAACAGAGGTGCAACAGCAGTGTGACAACAGTGTAACAGCAGTGTAACAGCATGTAACAGTGGTGTAACAGCGGTGTTACAGCAGTGCAACAGCAGTGTAACAGCAGTGTAACATCGGTGTTACAGCAGTGTAACAGCAGTGTTACAGCAGTGTAACAGCGGTGTTACAGCAGTGTAACAGCGGTGTAACAGCAGTGTAACAGCAGTGTAACAGCAGTGTAACAGCAGTGTAACAGCGGTGTTACAGCAGTGGAACAGCGGTATAACAGCAGTGCAACAGCAGTGCAACAGCAGTGTAACATCGGTGTTACAGCAGTGTAAAAGCAGTGTAACAGCAGTGTAATAGCAGTGTAACAGCGGTGTTACAGCAGTGGAACAGCGGTATAACAGCAGTGTAACAGCAGTGTAACAGCAGTGTAACAGCGGTGTGACAGCAGTGTAACAGCAGTGTTACAGCAGTGTAACAGCAGTGTAACAGCAGTGTTACAGCAGTGTAACAGCGGTGTTACAGCAGTGGAACAGCGGTTTTACAGCAGTATAACAGTGGTGTAACAGCAGTGCAACAACAGTGTAACAGCGGTGTAACAGCAGTGTAGCAGCAGTGTAACAGTGGTGTTACAGCAGTGTAACAGCGGTGTCACAGCAGTGCAACAACAGTGTAACAGCGGTGTAACAGCAGTGTACCAGTGATGTAACAGCGGTGTAACAACAGTGTAACATCAGTGTAACAGCGTGTAGCAGCAGTGTAACAGAGGTGTACCAGCAGCATAGCAGTGTGACAGCCGTGTAACAGACGTGTAACAGCTGTGTAACAGCCATGCAACAGCCATGTAACAGCAGTGTAACAGCAGTGTAACAGCAGTGTAACAGCAGTGTAACAGCAGTGTAACAGCAGTGTAACAAGAGTGTAACAGCAGTGTAACAGAAATGTAACAGAAATGTAACAGAAATGTAACAGTGGTGTAACAGCAGCATAACAGCAGTCTAACAGCTTAGCATCAGACCGCCAAGCTGCCACAAATACCTAATGGGTGTACCTGTATTTAAATATTTTTGCTCTGTATGATCAATTCTAGTATATGAGTGCTTTGGTTACGAAAATGTGATGCTTTCATTCGAATTGTATTGCTTAAATAAAATGTTTGCCTAACTGTTAATGATGTTGTGTTGTAGATTATGACTATTAATATTTGGACGCAACTCTCACAGCAGAGAGCTAAATGGAGAGCGGCAGTCAAGTAATGAAAGCAGTCTTTGTCGCATCGCGACCGACAGCATGATGATGATTTGAGCGTTATGATTATCAATAAGAAAAGTTGTGTGGGTTATGTTACATAGCCCCTTATGTATGTACATATATATATGTATATGCATATTTATACATATATACACATATATACATATATATATATACATATACATGTATATACATATATACAAATAGATACATATATATACATAGATATATGCATATACATGCATATACATGTATATACATGTATATACATATATACATATACACATATATATATATACATATATATACATATAATACGTAAGTGTTCAGGTGCAAAACACTGTAAAGGTCATGTAGCTTAATTCAAATGTGTTTTCCTGAAAATAGTTTTAATTCTCACTAATTCCACATATGATATGATCACATGGTTATGGAGAAATGAATAAAAGAGTAGGAATATAACAAAATGAAGTTTTTGAGGGATTGATTCCAATGTTTATCTCCATTTTTGGATTGGTGTTTAGGTGGTTTTGCGGCTGAACTCTTCATACTATATACATATATATATATACATGTTTATCCATGTATATACATATATACCGTTGGGGTTTAAATGCGCAACACAGAGGTCGCCGCGCCAGGCGATAGCCCAGGACTAATGACCTTGTCGGCCTCGTTAAGATAAGCCGGGGGGGGAGGAAACCCGACCCACATTGCCGGGGTCGGCGAAAGGAAAACGCGCCGCGAGGATAAGCGGCGAAAGGAAAACGCGCCCGGCCCACCCGCGGGAGGCGGGGGGGTGGGGGGGAAGGGGGCGAGCCGGGGCACCTCCCGGCTCCCCTAGCTGCCCTCACTCTTCTGGCCGCGCGCGCCTTGCCACCACGCATCCCGAGCTGCTCAGCAACCGCTCGGATGTGCATGCCTCGTCCCTCCCCCAGCCTGGCTGCTGCCCTGATGGCAGTGGACGAATTCCAGTTTCTAGACTGGGCCACCCTAGCGGGGCTCAGCAGAAAAACTACCGGCGTAATGGCACAGGAGGACGTGACCACCATCGCCGCACTTCGCGCGGTGGACAAGTCGGACTTCGCGGCCCTAGACATATCGCGCGGCCAGCGCGCCCTCCTCCGAGTAGCTCTCAGCGCGATCGGCAACGAGGATTTCAGGCCTAGCGCCCCCTCAAGCCCGGGGGAGGACAGCCAGCCCACCCCCGGCCAAACCGACCGAGCGGCAGCCGACATCAGCCAAGAGAAGGCCAGGCAGGAGCGCCACGCTATATTGGAGGCGGGGGTGGCGTTCGACCAACTGTGGTCATCAACAGCAGCCAGCAAGGTACTGGGGCGAACAAGGGGCGAGACAGTCGAGACGCCCGAGCGAACCCTCCCCTCAGGCGCAGTCGGCTACATACCGCCTCCCCCACCCCCCACGGACCAGCCGAGCCGACACGGCGCCGGCCCGGACCCTCGCCATAGCCTCACCATACGAGCTAAGTCCAACAAAGCGCTCCGTATCATAGACTATCTGCCGCGCACGGTGCGCGACAGGATCGCAAAAAAAGAGAAAAGAGTATCTGCAGGTGCTGGACCCCCCCACGGGGCAAGTGCACTTCAAAACCGAGGAGGACAGTTGCGCCTGTGTTTACCTCACACAGGGCGAGTGGGGCGCCGCAAACCAGTGTTTATTCGCGCACCTCCTGCAGCTTGGTCAGGTACAAAGGGAGGACGTGGAATACTACCTCGCATACACCGCGAGCATCCACAACCTGGCGGCAAAATTTGAGTGGCAGTCGGTGATCGAGTATGACACTCAGTACCGGGAGGTGCAGGCCGAGCACGGCTCTGCCTGGGGCACGGTGGCGACCTACCTGGAGATGCAGCTATTGGTCCCCAGGCAGCGCCCCCCCCCCATGCAAAAAGGGCGCGGAACCCAGGGCACCCCCGGCGCCGGCCACCACTACGCCAGGGGAGGGCGCTCAGACGCAGCAGGCACCGCCGCCGCCGACAAAACAATATGCAGGCTGTTCGCCAACACGGGGAAGTGCCCATACTCCCCCTGCAAATATGAGCACGTCAAGAAGGAATAGGGCTGTCTGGGGGGTGCCCTCCTCCCGGACGCCTGGGAGAGGCTGCTCCCCCCCGACACCCCGGACCGCGCACGCATCATCGCCGGGGTGCGGGGGGGTTTCCGCGTCACCAGTGCGCCCGTGACGAGGGGGCCCTCCCGACAGCCCAACCACCCTTCGGCCACGCGCCCGGAGGCGCGGGACGCGGTGGAAACGCAAATACGGCTGGAGATCAGCAACGGCCACTACATAATCCGCAACGGCCCCGCGCACATCACGAGTGCTCTAGGTGCTATACCCAAGGAAGGGGGCGGGATCCGTCTGACCCACGACGCCTCCCGCCCGCACGGCAGCGCCCTTAACGACTACGCGGAAGGCAACGGCTACAGCTGCTCCACCGTGGAGGAGGCCGCTGCCCTCCTCCAACGCGGCGGATACATGGGAAAGATAGACCTGGCCAGCGCCTACCGCAGTGTCAAAATCCACCCCGCGGAGTATCCCTATGCAGGGTTACAGTGGACCTTTGCGGGGGACAGCTCCCCCACATACCTCCAAGATACACGACTGATGTTCGGCGCGCGGTTGAGCGCTATAACGTTCAACCAGCTCACGCAGGCGGTTGTCGGTATCATGCGCGCGCGGGGGTGGGGTGACCATGTGTTGGTCTATTGCGATGATTTTTTTGTCACCCACCCTCACCGCGACGGCTGTCGTCGCCTCATGGGCGAACTCATGGCTCTCCTGCGCGAGCTGGGGTTCGCCATCAATTACAACAAAATTGTCGGGCCAAGCACAGCCATCACTTTCCTAGGCGTGGCCTTAGACACGGTCACGTTCACCCTCGGGCTACCGCCCGAAAAACTCAGCGCACTCATAGCTGAGGCCGAATCAGCCGCGCAGCGCCGCAGTCTCACAAAAAAAGAGATCCAGTCGATATGCTGAAAATTAGGCTGGGCCGCCCAGGTAATATACGGGGGGCGCACCCACCTGCGCAGGTTACTGGATGTGATGGGCGCCCTCGTGCGCCCCTCCCACCACGCCCGTGTCACCCCCGCCATGCGCGAGGATCTCCGGTGGTGGTGCCTTTTCGCCCGCCAGCACAACGGGCGCACCCCCATCCTGGAGGCCTCCCCCGCCACCCCCATCTCAACCGACGCGTGCCTGGATGGAGCTGGCGGTTACCACAATGGCGACTGGTTTGCGGTCGCGTTCAGCGACTGGCCCGGCACAGAGGCCTTATCTATAAACTATAAAGAGGTATTGAGCCTCTTGCCAGCTGCGCACCTCTGGGCGCACACCTGGGCGCACAAACGCGTCTATGTGCATACCGACAACCAGGCCGCGGCGGCCATCATAAACCGCGGCACCGCAAAGGACCCCCTCACCATGGGGTACCTCAGACAGATTTACTACATGTCGGTAACTTACAATTTCAAAATCCGCGCCTTGTACTACCCCGGGGTGCGCAATGTGGTGGCCGACGCGGCCAGCCGGCTCATGCTCCCCGGGGGGCCCGAGCGCCTGCGCGCGGCCCTGGGCCGCACCATCACAGACGGCCGCCGTGTATATACATATATATATATATATACATAAATATACATATATAATATATACACAAATATATACATATATACACATATATATAGATAAATATACATAAATATACATATAAATTGGGCTACGACGTAGGAAGATAAGAGACAAGACGGGAAGTGGTGGAAGCCTCGTTTATTTGCTGAGGCCCATCTGGCTGAGCAATAACCGCCCTACCAAGAAAAATTTTAACAGGCGCCGATGTGCACCTAACAAGCGCTGGTTGACATCTGGCAACATGGTGGGGTGCCAGGATAGCGCAGCCGGTAAACGGCCCGCAGCGAATATAACCATTAATATCATGGGTTAATAATAAGGACAGCATTAAATGCCAATATCCTGCAGGATATAGGAATATACCTCCGCCCCTTTATACTCATAGTAATAAATTATATATCCCATAAATTGGGCTACGACGTAGGAAGATAAGAGACAAGACGGGAAGTGGTGGAAGCCTCGTTTATTCGCTGAGGCCCATCTGGCTGAGCAATAACCGCCAACCCCGGCCGGCTAAACCGGCCCAGGCCCCAACCACTCCTCGTCTCACGCCTCCACAGACGAAAGACTCGTCGCTACCCGGAGATCATTTAATATTCTGGATTGCAAAGGGGTTTTTAGATAGGAATACACAGTATCCGACGCCCAGTCGCCTCGGACTATGATTTCCTCAATGGTTGCGCCGGACATAGCCAAGTAGGTGCAACCCCCCCTCCTTAGCGAATGGGATGTAAAGTAAAAATCCCCCAGGCCCGCCTGATTAGAAAATAGCTTCAGCATAGTCTGGTAAGCCATATAAGTCATAGGCCTTGAATCGAGGCCGACCATTGGCAAACGAAAAGCCAAGTCCTCGGGATCCGCAGGCAACTCTTTAAAATGGCGCAACGTCCAGTACACCGCGCACAGTGCTCTATTCGGGCAAAGCGCAACCAGGACCTCTAGTACCCGCTCTGTGAACTGGATTGTCTTTGATCGCCGAATTTTTATTATCATCCCCCAGTCAAAGAAAGTGAAATCTCGCCTGCGCAAGGTGGAGTCGGACTCAGTTACTTGGGACTTTCTCAGTAAGGCCCTAAAGGAGCAGAGCATCGCAGCTCTCCAAGATACATGCCCCGGGTTTTGGGTCAATAGCGAAAACACCTTCAACAGCATGCCCGGCAGCATAGGTGGTGCTTGCCGAGGGGCATCCCCCTTCTGGCGCCTAATCCCCTTAAGTGTGGCCTGTACTACAAAATCATTATATCTTATGGAGGGGGAACCGTTCTGGCGCAGAAAGAAGTTCAGCCCTGATAAATAGTTCAGCACGGAACGGTACGAGAGCGTCCTCGCCAGCCAGGAGGCGTAAAGCGCGACACGTTCCGATGAGCAGGGGAGAGGCGCCCTGTCCTCTGAGAATTGATCAACGAAGTCAAAATACTTTCGTATCTGGACCGATCTCGTGGTGACCGAATTCTTTGAGTAGAATAGCTTCTCAAATCCCCGCTGCTCTGCCCTCAGCTCCTCCAGTCCTGGAAAGACAGAACAGCGGAGCGTCAAAGAGGTGTGCACAGCACATAATCCGACCCACATCCACCGCACTAATCCTAGCGGCACTACCCTCTACGTCTAGCCTGCTGAGGGCATCACACACCACATTAACTGTGGTATTTATGTAAGTTGATAGGAATGTAAAGTTCTTCTCGACTGCAAGCCAGAATAATTTTCGCAGCATGGACATAATCCCAACTGATCTGGATCGGCCTGAGTTAAGAGCGGATTGGACTACCGTGCTGTCCGTTATGAATATAATCTCGGAATCCTCCCAACCTGATGACCAACGTGTGGCCGCCTCCATCACCGCCCTCATCTCTTTTATGTTTATGTGGTCCCTCCCTGCCTCAGTGGGTAGCACCACACGGTGGTGTCCTATCAGCTGGCCTAACACTTCATTGTCCTCTGATTTAAAGGAAGTCCCATGCAGAGCACCGATTCCCCAATTCGAAGCGTCACTGTAGACTGCGGTAGTCACCGCAAACTTCCCGAGCATACCCGCCTTACCATTAAATTTTTCAGCGAATGATGCCCACCAGTTGATATCTTCCCTAAATCCGGCATTAAGCCGTGCACGGTAGAATGGCTCGCGCAGGGTGCCTATAAGGTCGTAGACCCGCCTACTAAAAGTTTGACCACCCCTGATAACTTTGGCGCAGTGTGCGAGGTGTCCAGCGAGTCTCTCGAGTTCTCTACGGGTCGCCTTCCTGCGACCCAAGAAGAGCAGGAGGATGTCCCGAAGCTTCTTCAGTTTATCGTCAGGGAGAGTAAGTTCCAGCGACTCCGAGTTTACATCTATCCCTAAGAATCTAATTTTCTTAGCTGGTGAGAGCAATTTTTTAAAACTGATAAAAAATCCCAATCTGCGCAATATAGAGAGTACACGTTGTTGGAACCCTGTAGTTTCTTCCTCCGTACTACCCAGAATGCAGAAATCGTCTAGATAGTTGACAATTCTGCAGACCCCCTCTCTGCCTGCGCATCGGACAATGAAGTTTGAAATTCTAGAGAATATATACGGACTAGATGAGAGACCCATACATAGTCTCCCGTCCATCATATAGGTTTCCACCGAATCACCCTCAAAAACCCAGCGAAGCCCCTGTCTTTCCCTATGCTCTGGTTTAATATGGACAGCGCGGTAAGCATCCTTGATATCAATGGTGGCTAGGTAGTCGGCCCTCTCCAAGCATTCTACCACATCATCAAGCCCACTATATTTAAATTTTGGAGCCACCCCCTTTGTGTAATTGTTGACACTCCCACCTTTCGGTTTACTACAGTCAATGACACTTCTCCCACCACCATCATCTTTTGGAACAACAAAGATCCCATGTATACAGGCCGGAGGACTATCAACTTTCCTTAGCACTCCCTCCTCTAACTCCGCTGCTAGCCGGGTCTCTATTATATTTCTTTCCCATCTAGATTTCTTTCTCTCCCGATGACAGCCATACGTTACGTCACAATTGTCATCAATAACATGGAACCCAAAGACAGTCCCCTGCAGGAGAAACATAGCATCTATATCAATGTCCCCCCTACAAAATGCTTCTGCAAATAACCGACAAGGTTTTAGTTGACATGGCATAGAAAGCAATTCGTAAATGCATGCGCAAGTGCCACTCAGACAGTCAGTGTCCACCCGGAAAGTTACGTACATACTGTTCATGTTCTCCCTTACTGACACGCACCAGCGTTTATCGCTATGACAATGTACTCTTAATAGGTCCTCGTAGCCTGCCCGCGCTATCGCGGCAGACACTCCGGTCAGCTGTTCACACAACCCAGGTTTGTTTTTTACGGGTGGGTGTTCCAATCCCTGTGGTGTCCCCCGAGATACTCCCTGGTAGGCATGGTCCTCCAATCGCACATCCCCACCCCGTATCTCACTGCTGCTCCTCCCTGCGCATTGCTCCAATGTAGGGTAAATATTCCCCTGACCTATCTCCCCTGTTGTGACTGGTTGCATGTTCATTCTCCCATTCGCGCGTTGTGAGCTGTTGTCAATGGTTGACGTGTACAATATTGCCTGATGTTGATCAACATCCCATATTGAAGCTCCCGTAGTCTCCACCTGCCTCACTAGTTGTGGCGTGCTCCCCACACCAACAGGACCCTGTCCAATCGTGACGACTGTTGGGTCGGACACGGGTGTGCGATCAGGCAGGTGCTCCTATGTTCCAGTAGGTCAGTCCTTACAAGTGACTCTCTTGTGGCCCCTCCCGCCACACTTTGAACACTTGTGTTCGTACCTGCACTCCGTCTCCTTCCTGCTGCAGCCCCGCTCGCTGTTCCAGGCATAGCAAGCCGTGTTCGGCTTGCTACCTCGACTGCCTTGCTTCCCATCGCTGTAATTCCGTAGAACTGGCTGCTTCTTTTTTATATTGTCCGAGCCATAATGAAGCACGCTTTTTCCCGTATGGGCGCTGGAGAATGCCTCAAACCCACGTTTCACCGCCCACTTACGGATGCACAAGTCATAGTCCGCATGCGCCCTATCTTGATATTCACCATAGCGGGCCCGGTGTGAGAGGAAATATATGTGTTCCCACATTGCCCGGTGGTCCTGGATAGACATCTCAGGAATGTCTAACACCCAGGCAGCGGTTGCGCAGATAATTTCTTCACAGTTCAGTTTCTTCACATCTTTTTTTGACTCGACATGTCACTTCAGGGACCACTTACTTCTAAGTTTTCGATCCACACTATCCACCGACGAACTGCTGGACGAACGTCGATGTCGGTGCCGCCGTTCCCTCGATCTATTCCTTGAGCGTCCGTAGTTTGAATAGCCTGACTCCGTCGTACCGGTGGCCAATGGTTGGTCGTTGGCCGGCATCTTGCATCTTGCCCCAACCGGGCTATCTTCCCGACGTCGAGGCGAATTTGTCACAGCCTTTTCATCGCGCCTCCTTTTCGTCTCCCGTGCCGCTAGGAGACGGTCCCGTTCATCTTTTAGCTCCCTTAGCTCATCCTCCATTTTTAGTTCTTCCAACTCTCGCCACACCGCATCTCGTTGTTCCTCCAGAGTCAACTTGTCAGAAGCAGGTTCCGGCTCTGACTCCCCCGTCGTCGACTTCGGCATCTTAGTGGCACTGCTTCGTGTAGTTCTGCATGTTGGTTCCACTGTCCTTTTCTTCTTACTGCAGTAGTCTACTTCGACTCCGTCGTGACTCGATCCACACACTGCGCAGAAGTCTATCGTCATAGTCCCTTTAATCGGTCGGGCTTCGTTCTATGAACTATCCAGTGTTACTACCATTTATATAATAGTTGCAGAGCACAAATTGTGTGGTAATGGTATCGCATTCCAGCGCGCTGATGGTCGGCACACATGAGTCTCAGTTGCTTATTGCAGATCTCGAGTCTTGGTGCTGCGCTTTTGCAGCTAGGCTATGGCAGCCAAAAGTACCAGGTGTGTTGTAGCCTGACCCATGGTCTTCATTTACAATACTATGGCCCATATATTGCAGAACAGCTGTATCTTACTGTAAAGCCTCTAAGTTAGTCTAAAATCGACCCGAATGTCGATTATATTCGATTAATTCCGATCTCGACTCGTGCTGCTGCGCTTTACCGCTGGGCTATGGCAGCCAAAATACAGGTGTGCGATAGCCTGAATCATGGTCTTCGTTTACAGTACTAAGGTCCATATACTGCAGCTCAGTTATATTTTACTGTAAAGTCTATAAATAAGTAAGTCGTAAATCGACCTCATGTCGAATTTATCTAGAAATCGTAATTATGTCAAGTAAGTGTGCTTATCTACTCAATAACTATTAATCCAGCATAATGATTATTCTCAACTGTCGACAATTCAAATGTTTTTACGGTACCGTCAGCCTTGCCGAGCCTCCTTCAATATGGCCAGTTGAAATCGACTCACAGGACGTCGAATCAAATCATCCACCGATCGTCCTACAACAGTATTCCAACACAGAAATCGTCCGCTATCCCGGACGACAGGTAGAAGCAGAAAACACAGGTAGCACGTTGACTGTGTTCTCTAGACCTCCCTAGACATTCCGGTCAGTGTAGTTGAAGTGTAGTTGAAGTTTAAACTCCGTGAAGTCGCCGTGAAATTTTAACTGGCGCCGATGTGCACCTAACAAGCGCTGACTGACATCTGGCAACATGGTGGGGCGCCAGGATAGCGCAGCCAGAAAACGGCCCGCAGCGAATATAACAATAAATATCGTGGGTTAATAATAAAGGCAGCATTAAATGCTAGGATCCTGCAGGATATAGGAATATAGCTCCGCCCCTTTATACTCATAGTAATAAATTATATATCCCATATGTACATATATATACATATATACATATATATATATATACATATATATACATATATATGTATGCATACACATATATATACATAACTATAAATATATATATACATATATATATACATAAATATACATATATATATACACAAATATATACATATATACACATATATATAGATAAATATACATAAATATACATATATGTACATATATATATACACATATATATATATACATATATATATACATATATATGTATACATACACATATATATACATAACTATAAATATATGTACATATATATATACATAAATATACATATATATACACAAATATATACATATATACACATATATATATATAGATAAATATACATAAATATACATATATGTACATATATATATACATATATACACATATATATACATATATATGTATACATACACATATATATACATATATATATACATAAATATACATATATATATACATATATATACAAAAATATATACACACAAGGATGTATTAGTGAACATACAGATAATAAGAGAAGAGCTTTACAGATAGATAGCTGTGCATAGATCTACATGAATCTACATGAATCTAGAACAACAAGACTGAAGACTCATACATAGAATAGGTCGCATTTATTTGATGCTCATTGTGCTATAGTTGTATTCATATTCATAATGGTCCTTCCGTGCCCTTATGGTAATGGTTAAAGCAGACTACACAGGTAATACCCAGAGGGGGTAGGGGGGGGGGAGGGAGGGAGGGGGGAGAAGATACAGCAACCAGTCACCCCAGTAAATAGGCCTACCCTCTACCACCCCCAATCTCAGCGACGCACACAATCATGTCTAATCGCGCTCATTATCAATAATTTATAATAAATTAGGAAATGAAGAAGAAGAAGAAGATACAGAGGGGGATGAAGCATCTAACATACACAGTTTCTAATTTCATAGTCTTTAATAATAATTATAATAATTTTGAGGCTTTTTTTCACATTAAAAATTTGTTCACTAACACACATTGCAGTAGTGTTCCCATTTTCCTCCTTTTTTTCTTCTTTAAAAAAACCCACCATTCTGCACGTGGAAACACCAGAGAATTCATTGCTGCTTTGAGTTTCTGTTCGCTTCATTGCTGGACAGACATGGGTGACCAGGCAAGCAGGGCTTTCTGGTCTAATTGACAGCATCATCATCATCATCATCATCATCAGCAGCAGCAAAAGCAACGACAGCAACAACAACAAAAGGAGTGACGTCATCAAATATTGAGTAGGAAGGTAAGATGCCCAATACACTGACATTGACTTGTTTACCATGTTAAGTAGGGTAGACATTGTCGGCAGTCCGCGCTAAAATTTTTTATTTATATATTTTGTATTTATACATATATATATTTTTTTTATACACATCGTAGGCGGCCGTTCGTAATCAGTTCCGCATCGTGGCGCCACGTTCTGTGTATAGCAACAAACAAGCAGTTGGCATGGCAACCACGCCACCAATCAGGCAACTCAACCAGCGTTTCTCACCCATACACCATTTTTATTTATTTCTTTATTTTACATTTGCACATGCTCAAACAGGCCAGCGAACTGTGTGACAAGAACAAGATACGAAGGAGCTGGGGTGGAGGTGGGGTGGGGGTGGGGGTGGGGGCGGGGTGGGGTTAAGGGGCAGTGGTCAGGGGTGGGGAGGGGCGGGGGGAGGGGGGGGGAGTGGGAGGAATGAGGAGGTGACCACTGCAACGCATCACAATTCACATCCTCGACCTGTGAACCCTGACCTTGAATCGATATATATATAAATATATATATATATATTGTATCTATACATAGATATACAATATAGTATGCGTATATGTATATACTTGTGTATATAATATAGATTTATATATAGATATACAATAAATATATCTACTACATATACAATATATGTGAAATTGTGTATAGCATATATACATATATACAATATATATATTGCATATATATATATATATATTGTATATATTGCATCATAATGTATATGTATTGTATATGTATATTGAGTATATTTTCATAACTGATGTAATTACATATACTGCATAACATAAATATATATATGAATAACTATGTATAAATATGTATAAATATGTATATATATGCATATATATGTATATATGTGCATATATATGTATATATATATACATGTATCTATTGTATATATGCATATATGTATATGTGTGCATATATTATATATGTACATATATATTAAAGCTGCATAGTCCGATGAAGCATCAAATTTTCAAAACCAAAACAACGATCTAGATTTGATTCTACATATCTAACTTTGCTACTGATGCACTTATTAAGCATTTGGTGCTACATAGAAGGGAATATTGAGTCAATTTAATAGAACCTGTTACTGCTGAAGCCTATGGTGTCAGACTTCTGGCGTGCTTGCCGAAACTAATTTGACATGTTTGCATTTCAAATATCTCAAAACTTAGCGATTTAAAATAAAAGTCACTTCAAACTAAAGTAAGGTAGAGTATAGCAACTAATTTAATATATTTATCTCAGAAAAATGTTAGAAGCCCCAAACCATCGGACTATGCAACTTTAATATATTTATCTATAGTATTTATGAATAAACATACACTATAGATTGTACATATATGTATATACATATATATATATATATATATATGAGATAGGCAGGCAGTTCTGCAACCAATATTACTGGATAGTCGAGTGAGTAATGACAAATTCCATGAGAGGACAATCAATGCACAGTGTCCCTTGTACAAGTGCACCGTTATAAAGTTATAGCACACCCTATGGGAACGGTCGGGCCCTGCACACAGACACAGTTACCTAAAAACTTCCTATATCTGGACTAGGGTTTAATTTAGTTTAATTCAATTTAATTATCGTGGCATTATGGCATAGGACTAGGAGCATGCGCATTAAAGGTACCGTCAGAGCCAACTAACTACATACTAGTTAACAGGACAGAAAATAGATTAATCAATTAAAATAATTCAATATCGCTTCACCTGTACGTCCCGTCAAACATGCTATATCAATCTATATGTATATATTTATATATAACATAGCACATATGTTTATGTGTGTATTGCATAGCAGCAACAATATACAAGACAGCCTTAGAAAGGGGTCAAGTGTGGGGGGGGGGGTAGTTATCTACTCATGATGAGGTGTTTGCTTCTAACGCTCTTTCCTCATTTCGGTATTTTCTCTTTGCTTCCCAGTAAAGAGAAGGTCTAGCAGGACACACTGGACGCATGGCTTGAGATAAATTAAAAACCGTGACTAGTTGTTGTATAGAATCTCTGAAGCGATTACGATTCTCGCGCACCAATCTGTCGATCAATGTTATATTGCCAAATGGCAAAGAAAAATTATTTTGCAGGGAAAATTGTATACATTGTAGGGGAGGGGGGGGGTTGATACTTTATCAACAATGTTCTCAGGAATATTTGTGTGTCTCCTTGTTAGTAGTTATAATACAAATATGAGATATCCACTCTCAGTGACATAGAACTGTGAGAAAATAACCTCCCCCCCCCCCCTCTCACCCACACACACACACTCCAAACAAAAGAAAACTACCTATATGCAATGACAATAGAATTGATAATTTATTACATACATTCATTCGTAAACGTAATAAGCAAATATATTACAGTAAAATTCAAGTAAATCTTCCATGAGAAAAAATCTCTGCGAATAAGTTAGGTTAGTTTTTTTATGTGTTTTCTTCCTCTCTCTCTCTCTCTCTCTCTCTCTCTTTCTCTCTCTTGTTGGTTCAATTTCCGTCTTAATCATCATAATTTAGGTTAGTAGAGATGAAATATCAATCAGGTCTCATGAGAAGTGTGAGAATCTCGCTACCTGGCTCAGGACCGGTTCTCGACTCTCGTTACAACGGAGGTCTGAGCTTTGGCGTTGTGTTGTTTTTTTATTTTCTCCTTCCCCCCCCCCCCCACCCTTTCTTTTCGCGTGATAGATTTCCCAAACTGCGATTCCGGCGCAAAGTTCTCCACAGTTACGGGCCTCTGTTCACTTTTTTTCTTCTCTAAAAAAAAAGAAGATAAATTTGCATAATCCGTTGGGTTAAAAAAAAACTAATTCTAATTAATTTCTTTTAAATTAAAAATTGTTTTTATATGTATATAATGTTGAAATTTACAATCTCTTCTTCTTTTTAAATGCAGAATAATAACTTCCATGATAACTGACTAATTTTGGAGATATATATTAAATGAGCATGAACATAACAAAAAAAAACTAAAAATTACCAATGAGAACAATGGTATCTAATTTGGATTAGCCCAGACCAAAGCTTTTGGTTTTGAAAACAATAATGGATTACATCGGAGTATGCAGCTTTAAGATCCCTACACACAACAACTTCTGTCTGTACGGCTGAGACACCCAATGTCAAGGTCAGCTGACCGTCTGACTTTCGGATATTGAGAAGCACTGAGCATGCGCAGACGACAGTGAAAAAACAAACAATCACTGTCAACTGAATGAGCTGCAATCCGTACGGCGTACGGCGTACGCCGTACGCCGCACGCCACCTTTATGGACTTTACTGCAGTCTCTCCATATACAAGCAACCATACAATATTGGTAATTTCCGTCTCCGTTGTCTTTTGTATTTTAAATAAAAATTTAACTTCACAGCACCAGGAATAATTTGATTTTCTTCCGCCTGTTCACTCACTACTACATACCGCACTCATCCGGTTTCAACCAGTTTCGTCCGGTTTATCCCGGTTTTATCCTGTTTCTTCCGGTTTCAACCAGTTTCAACCAGTTTCAACCAGTTTCAACCGGTTTATCCCGGTTTCATCCGGTTTCTTCCGGGTTCATCCGGTTTCAGCGATTACAGACGAGAATCTGTTAGTATTACATAAACCGCATCAGGAGTAGTTAGTATCATCTAAAGCTACGTATATGTCAATTAGATACAATCATCTTTTAAAATCAGACAAACCACTACAACTAGCAATGGGGGCTCCCTCCACATCCACACATTCATAATTAATAATTACACGGATTATAACCGTTAATGTACACATATATTTATATATATATATATATATTTGTTTGTTTTATATCCAATATCCAATAATAACCCACCAAAATGGGCAGTAATTGTTTGTAAACATGCCCTAACGCCCAACAAGGCATAAATTAATACGCACTCCCAACTGTGCACAGACCACGTGACCAGAATCAACCAATCGCAGAGCAGTCCATAGTAAAGTATTGTCCTTCCATGCACTAGCTACACTCACACTCGGCTTATAAAAATATAAAAGAAAAATGTATTCCCTCTACATGGTCTGATGTGTGTTTCAAAACCAGAAAACCTACGTTATCTGTTTAAGGGAATGGGTGTGTGTGTGGGGGGGGGGGGGTACATTCTTTGTTCTCACTATTCGCTGTGAAAAGTGAGGGAGGGTGGTTGGGTGGATGGATATGGGGGATTATTTTATGAGTCTTTTTTGCCCTTAAACATACAAAGAGGGGATGTTGTAATTTAATCGGTAAAATGCCATTGGAATGTAACATACACATGAAGTAGAACTATATTATGATTGTAATTATGAAATCAAACTCTGGTATTGATTACCTTAGTACAAAATACACATTGTCATATCATCATAATAATAATTGTTATTATTATTATTATTATTAATCCCAAGAGATGAACATTGTCTGTGTCTATTTCATCATAAAGATATTGCTGATAGAAAAGAGTCACAGATGCTAGTAATATCTACACTTTACTTCTGTTAGTTTGCACTGATGCTAGGACTATTGTTGACCCTGTAGATCACATGACACTGTCAGGTTGTGTCATTACATATTACCACTCCGCGTACAGACGTCGTTTCCATGAACAGTGAAGAGAACAAGGACAACGTCTTGCCCACCTGTGTGTGTGTGTGTTAAGGACATGCAAACCAATGGCAGATTTTGACAAATATTCCACACTTACTGAATTGAGCCTAGAAAATGGCTACCGTAAAGCATGTACTAGAAGCCTTGCGTGTAATTGAAACCTCAGCATCCCCTTCCCCAGCTTTAGATCTGGAGTGCCACACACAATCTGCACATCGGTTAGGATAACAAATTTGGTTCAAATCCCACAATGCATTGGTTTGCGATACGTCAGAATTGCAAGGGATTCATGAAGGGAGGAGATGCACACCTCGGAACAGCCAGCAGGACCCTCCCACCGCAATTTGTGGTTCCTGCATTTATATGGCTTAGCCAATGGGCAGCCGCCTCACCATCGCCTTCTATGGCTGCCCACAGGAACTGCTCATTCGACTGTCGCTGACACCAGCACGAATCCTCCGGCAGCTGAGCGGACAACATAACCTTCCGGCCTTCGGTCGCCTCCTTCGCGAATCAGGCCGGTATCATACTATTACTAGTCAAATAAGGCCCTGATGATCCAATGGTGCTGCGCTTCACAATACATAAAGCCCCTGTCACACCTCGCCGGATTGAGCAACGGACAGAATTGTCTAGTCTGGTGGTGTTCGGGCGTCATAAGTATCGAAATGTATTAAAATGTGTCAAAATGTTGCGATATCGGGTCAAAGGCCGCCGGATGAACGGACATGAAACGGACATGAACGGATAGACAACGGACGAAACAAATTCAAACCGGACAAGAACCGTAGACGTCAATCCAGTGGAATCCGTTCCAAGTTTTGTTCATATTCAAAACTTGTACCGGATCAGGCTGGATATCAACGGATATCAACGGATATGCAACAGATATGCAATGGACACAAACCGGACTTTGCCAGATATCAACAGACTTTGTTCGGTTTCTTTCCGTTTCCTCCATCCGGCGAGGTGTGACAAGGGCTTAAAGGAAATCAATGACATTCCTAAGTTCCTGTAGGTTTGTTTCTTTTGACACAGTGTAGTATACTAAACAACAGGGAACCCAATTACTATCCCCACATAGTCATGCGCACTACCCTCATTACATTCTGTGCAAAGCTGCTTTGGTGTGGAAACAACCTGCTCATAAAAATTCCCAATTTCAACCAATGTCGCGTAATAGTCTTCGTGGCTTCTGCTACAGGTTTTACGGTATTCATTCTCTAAGGATAGTAAAACCTCTCTAACCGACCACCCCCACAGATCCACCACTCCCCTATATCAATCGCTTTATTTGGGTCCCAAACGATTGCCCATACAATACCATTGTAAGGGGGAGAAAATCTCCCTCAATCGACCACCTCCCTAAATCGACCATTTAAACTCAGTCCCATGGTCGGTCGATTGAGAGAGATTTTACTGTACATATCTAAGTATAGGAAGCATCCTGCCTGCCCCTAGTTCTTACCATATATATATATATATATATATATATGTGTGTGTGTGTATATATTGGAGACTATACAGGATAGATGTCATCTTAGAGTCTGTGTTACATACACACACCTTAGTCACTAATTTCGATTTAGAGAGGTTTTACTGTACATATCTAAGTATAGGAACGATGCTGCTTGCCCATAGTTCATACCAGATATATATATATATATGTATATATATACATATATATAATATATATATGTATACATTGGTGGAGACTGCAGGATAGATGTCATCTTAGAATCTGTGTTACATACACACACCTTAGTGACTATTTCCCCCCGCTTTCTATATCGTTATTGGGAACGGGGAGTGCTACTGTTACTGTTAGTGTTAGATGGAAGGGAGGATGTGTGTGTGTGTGGGGGGGGGGGGCTCTGTTTCTGGAGTAGAAATGCCACAGCCGTCTCGTAGATCATAGACTGCGTACGCGCGATGATTTATTTATATCATAGCTTGTCTACATTATATTACTATGTAACAAAGAAGAGTATTTGATCAGAAATGGTGACTATACTGCATCGAATGGAACTTGAGATGATTGCCTCCCGAGCCGGGATTGGGTTGAATGCATTAGGGACTGCCGACCCAGGATCTGAATATACAGCTATATATTGATATATATTTTATATATTTATTTATATCTATATAAATACTTTGTATATATTGTATATATATATTTATACATATATATTATTTTATATAATTATATATGCATATATACTGTTTCATATAATTCTATATATATACATATATTTATACATATATACATATATTTATACATATATGTGTATATATTAATATATATTAATATATAATATATTAATATGTTAATATATATTAATATATGTTAATACATATTTATATATATTTATATATATATCCATGTAGATACATACATAGGTATATCATACATAATTAATTATATTTAAATATATATTTTTATAAATATTATATATTTATACATAGATATGGATATATATATATTTATATATTTATACATAGATGTATATGTATTGATATATTTATATATATTTACATATATTATAAATATATATAAATATGTATGTGCATATATATATTCATATAAATATTTATATTTATAATAAGGGTATGTACATGGCATGATTCGGAGACACTCCGCCAGGACTGTTTGTGTGCTAACTGTCTGTGTTCACACTGTTAGTTGTGTGTACATATATAAGACTAATGCCTGGTACACACCTCCCGTTTACGATTCACGCACTAAAACTGAGTGCGCATCACGACCCAAACCCGTCCCGTCTACGATCTAAAACTGCCCGATTCGTTTTTCGAATCCCGTGCGATTTCAGTTTTAACCCCTAAAACTGAGTTTTAAGTCGCGAATCACAAGGCTCTGGTGTGCTAGGGGGTCGCACACCTAACAACTAAAACTCAAACTTATGCGCGAAACGGGCAGGTTTAGGTCATATACGGGAGGTGTGTACCGCGCATAAGAGTGTGCGTGTGTGTGTGTGTGAGAGAGAGAGAGAGAGAGAGAGAGAGAGAGAGAGAGAGAGAGAGAGAGAGAGAGGTTCAGTGAAGTCACCACACACCTTGCACCAGTGCGCCGTTGCCTTTCCATATATGAGTGAGTGTGTGTGTATGTATATAAGTGTGAAAGGGTTCAGCGACGTCACCACACTACCTCTTTCCCGGCGCGCTGATTGGCTGTTGGAACTCATTACACCCTGGTGCGGCTGTGAGAGAGAGGGGCCGTGCCCGGAGACGACCATATGGCGCCTCAGTAGCCACCACTTCACACTCAGGTCGTAATCAACAACCGTCGCGCAGTGATCTGGTCTGTGTCACCCTCTCGACCCGTCACACCAACCCCTCGGGCAACTTGCGTCCGCGCCGTAATGTAGTTCTTGGGCAAGCACGCCCCCTGGTGTCAATGTCTGCGTACACCCCACCCGCCGTTCCTCCCCGCACCTCCGCCGAACCACGCCACCTTCAACCTCCTCTCTATCGCCCCCTCCCACCCCCCTCCCACCCACCCCGTCGGATCTGCTAGGTAATCAGCAGGGATTGGCGCGGTCATCCAGAGCCCCGACATGGCGTCGCGTCTTATAAACTGCGCACACATACGTCATTTCCGCTAGGCGAGCTCATGACTTCCGGTGGTGGATCCCGCTAAATAAAATATATTAACTTTTTTTTTTTAAATGTAATGCATGAAGACCGAGAGGCGTGTGTTGTCGGGGTTGTGTCAGGGAGTGGGGGGAGTTGGGGGAGTGGGGGAGTGGGGGAAGGAAGTTGGGAGTAGGGGAGGGAGTGAGGGAGGGAGTGGGGGAGGGAGTGGGGGGGAGTGGGGGAGCGAGTGGAGGGGGTTTGGGGGCGGATGGCCTCGTTGGCGTCGTGGTTTCCGCCGGAAGTGTCCGACAGGACGCCGCCTGGCGGTCAGGGGACGCGGGCCTTGGGGACCCGACGCTCGTCAGGCGCCTCAGCCGCCCGCCATTACGCAGAATTAGATTGTCAACTAATTTCGGCGCAAATTATCTGCGCACTGGCACGTGTCAATCATAGCGGGCCGGTGTGCATGGGGCGTGGGGCGTAAGGGGTGTGGGGGGTAGGGGTGGGGGAGGGCAGGTCGGTGGAGAGGCGAGGCTGGGTGGGAGGGGCTGGGAGAGCGGGAGACAGAGTGAGAAAGAGGCCAGAAGGACAAGAACTTGGAAAAGCGGCGTAGTGTGTGTGTGTGTGGGGGGAGGGGGAGGGGGAGGGGGGTGGCAGGTATCGGGGCTGAGCCGGACCGGAGAGATGCGGCCGTGGAGACGACCGGGAGGGGCCCGAGGAGCGGGAGGGGCCGGAGGAGTGGGGAGGGGGGGGGGAGTGGGAGAGGAGGGAGGGGCGGGACGGCCATCGCTGTCCGGATGAGCAGGCGACGCCAAACAGCCTCCCCCGCCACCCTCCCACCGCCTCCACCTCTACCCTCACCCCCATCAGCACCAGGTCGGTCTCGCCTTCATCATGACTACAGGCGGCACCTCATCCGCCGTCAACCCGCCCCCCACCCCCCCTCCGCCCATACCCCAACGGCACCCCAGCATTAATATGGAATGACACGTCCACGACCGGACAATCAGTTACCCTGGCAATCATGTGCACCCAGCCACTGGTGGCAGGCACGGAGCTCTGGTGGTGGTGGTGGTGTGATGGTAGTATGGCGGTGGTGTGTGGTGGGAGCGTGGTGTGGGGGATGTGGGGGGGGGGGGTGTGTGACGGTAGTGGGGTGTGGTTGTGGTGTGTGGTGGTGTATGGTGTTTGGTTGTGGTAGTGTGGTGGTGTGTGGTGTGGTGGTGTGGTGTGTGGTGGTGGGGTGGGGTGGTGGTGTGGTGGTAGTGGTGGTGGTGGCGGTGGCGCTGGTGGTGGTGGTGTGTGTGATAGTGGTGTGTGGTGATGGTGGTGGTGGTGGTGGTGGAAGTGGTGGTGGTGGAAGTGGTGGTGGTGGTGGTGGAAGTGGTGGTGGTGGCGGAAGTGGTGGTGTTGTGTGTGATGGCGGCAGTGGTGGTGGTGTGGTGGTGGTGGTGGTAGCGGCAGTGGTGGTGGTGTGTGTGGTAGTGGTGTATGGTGGTGGTGGTGGAAGTGGTGGTGGAAGTGGTAGAAGTGGTGGTGGTGGTGGCGGAAGTGGTGGTGTTGTGTGTGATGGCGGGAGTGGTGGTGTTGTGTGTGATGGTGGTGGCGGCAGTGGTGGTATTGTGTGTGATGGCGGCAGTGGTGGTGGTGTGGTGGTGGTGGCGGCAGAGGTGGTGGTGGTGGTGGTGGTGTGGTGGTGGTGGTGGTAGCGGCGGCCATGGTCATGGTGATAGCACAGGGATACGACACCAGCTTCCGCCCCATTCTCCTTCCAGCTATCCAATAACAACAGTCCAAGTGGTGATTATAATGGTGCTGATGCTGCTATACACCACAGGACGCTAACTATTCATTATTATAAGTACTACTATTATTGGAATGGTCTGTTGTTGTTGTTATCATTGATAATGAATTGTGTGAGGTGGCTTTCTTTTTGTAAAACAAAAAAAACAACTAATTACCGTGTGTCCTTTATGTACATTGTTTGCTAACACACAAAAATGGCAAGGCGAGCTGACTTTAGTTTAAATTATTTATGAAGTTTAACTTCGCTTATAATTATTATTACTATTATTATCACTATTCAAATGAGGATTCCTATTATTATTACAGTAAGACCTCTCTAACCGTCCACATCCACAGATTGACCACTCCCCTATATCGATCGCTTTCTTTGGGTCCCAAACAATCATCACCATATAATACCATTGTAACGATAACAAAAATTCCCTAAACCGACCACAATCCCTAAATGGACCATTTAAAATCGACCCCATGGTCGGTCGATTTAGAGAGGTTTTACTGTACATATCTAACCACACATATATATATATATATATACACACATATATATATATATATATATATATATATATATATATAATATGCATATGAGGTTTGACGTCCAATAGCCGATGATGAAAATCAATGTGCTCTAGAGGCGTCGTTAAATAAAACAAAGTTTTACACATAGAAGACTACAAAGGATAGATGTCATCTTAGAATCTGTGTCACATACACACACACACCTTAGTCACTAATTTCCATTTGGAGAGGTTTTACAGTACTATTATTAACAGTAGTACTACAAGTGGTGCCTAGGCCCATTTAAAGGCATCACTTGTTTTGTTTTGTTTTATTTAACGATCCTTCAACGTGCTCTGGGGGCATCGTTAAAGCTGCATAGTCCGATGAAAACAAATTTTCAAAATAAAAATGATTCTCTAAATTTGATTCTACATATCCAACTTAGATGTTGGTGCACTTATTAAACATTTGTCATTATACAGAAGGGAATAGTGAGGCAATTGAATAGAACCTGCGACAGCAGAAGGCTATGATATCAGAGTTTTTGCATGCTCGCCAAAATTAATTTGGCATGGTTGCACTTCAAATATCTCAAAGATTAGCAACTTAAAATAAAAGTTACTTCATGCTAAAGAAAGGTACACTATAACGATCAGAATAATGTATTTATCTCAGCACATGTCAGAAACTCAAAACCATCGGACTATGCAACTTTAAATAAAATAAAACAAAACAAGTGGTGCCTTTAAATGGGACTAGGTGTGATGCTATGGTGTGTGAACTGTTCTGTATTGTATTGTATACATATAATTGTTTCTGTGTGAGTTGTCTGATCCTCACACCCACCCCCACCCAAAACTCACACCCACCCCCACCCAAAACTCGCCCTCACACACACCCAAAAAGAGAACTTAGGCTAGTACAAGTACAACTCTAGCTGAGAAACATGTAGGGCAGTGACGGTGTCCACTGTAGCTTGTGCTGGGTCGGCGGGGCGGACCCCTGTGTCGTGTGGAGCGGCTGTCTCAGGGGGGACACCCCTGACAGCGGAGAGGACTGGAGATGGAGGGCCACCGCCGAAGCCTGGTGGTGATGTGGTGGCGGTGGTGGTGGTGGCACCGTCACAAAGGGGTGCAAACTGGTCGCACTGTGCGGCGGCGGCGGCGGTGGTGGTGGTGGTGGTGGCACGAGAGCCTGGTGAAACAAGCTACGGGCTGTATTGACCGTGGAAGAGGAAGTCGCGGTTGTACCGACTGCTGGTGACGCAGGGAGCCGGTCCGGGCCTCCGGGCCTCCCCGGCGCCCCCGGCCCGCACCCCGGGGGCCGCAGCCCGAGGGGGCCGCCGGGGCCGCCGGCGGAAGGCTCCAGGGTGCCTATCCGTTTACTGCCGCTGCTGCAGCCGCTGCTGCCGCTGCTGCTGCTTCCGCTGCCCGACCAGCATGACGTCATCCTGCTAGTCCACGCTAAATCCCAACGCTCCGGCATCCCATCATGTCACATGTCGTTAAGCTGCTCCATCCAGTTTGGGGACTTGAAGAATTCGGGAAGAGCGCCATCCATACGCGCTATGATTTTATAGATTGCCTTCTTCCACGACTGCTCCTGGTCCTTGCCCGCCTGGATCGATTTGAAGAACTCCCTCAATGTTGCCTGAACCACAATCCGGAAGTTGTCCGGTACCTGCGGGAGAGAGGAAGGCGGAGAGGGGGAGGGGGGTTAGTCCGGGTGATTATTTATTGTTTGTTATGTTGATAAGAGAAACATGATCAAGATTTATTTAATTTAGTCATAATTGTCGTGATAGAATATGGCTAGCCTTAGTTTGTATATCCAAAGCAGATCCTCTATTCTCAACTGTCTTCTGAATACAGAAAGAGAGGGCGCCCTAGTCTCCGGTTCAAGGATACCATCAAGAGAAACCTGAAGCTGAGAGACATTACGACGGACTCATGGACATCACTCTCACAGCAGAGCTAAATGGAGAGCAGCAGTCAAGTAATGAAAGCAGTCTTTGTCGCATCGCGACCGACAGCATGATGATGATGATAGATTTATAAATATAATATATATATATATATATATATATATATATATATATATATAATAATATATATATGTTATATATATATATGAAGAGTTCAGGCACAAAACCCCGTCAACGCCAATCCAAAAATTTGATTAAAATAAAAGATCTTTTCCCAAAAATAATTTTAATTCTCACTAATTCCACTTTTCTTGTGATGACATGATTATCGAGCAATGAACAAAAAGCAGGAATGCAAACAAATTAAATTGTTGAAGGTTTGATTCCAATGTTTATCCTCATTTTTGGATTGGTGTTTATGGGGTTTTGTGCCTGAACTCCTCATATGTATATATATATATATATATACATACACACATACATACATATATATATATATATATATATTTACTGTCCTGGCACATCCTTATCAAATGCTATTAACCTTCTTCGGGTTAGATTTAATTTAGTTTGCAATTGGTGTACTGAAAACAAATTGACAATCAACATTGCTAAATTGGCACCAAACACAAGTTAAGAAGTATTATGGTGTCACCTGTACATATGAATGGAGAAATCCTAGGCCAGGTATGCCAATATAAATATCTTGGTGTACTTCTTGACTCCTCCCTTACTTTTGAAGGACACCTTAAATCACTGATTAAAAAATTCAGCTATAAAGCTTATACTTTGAATCAAATGCGTCCACACCTAATTACATCTGCTGCCTGTCTTGTTTATAAATCCATGATGTTATCACATTTGGACTATGGAGACATATTTTATGAAGCGTGTTCCAACAAATATCTAAATAAATTACAATGTTTTCAAAATAGAGCAATTTCCATAGTTCTTGGCCCCTCAAGTATTGGCCTAACTATAGACGAAAAAAATTGTAAAATTAACTTATTCCCACTAGAAACTAGATATATATATATATGAAGAGCTCTTTTCCAAAGCACAAGCTATGAGTTTGGTATTGGCCTTGCAAGCTCATTTCTTTTATCGGCGCTTATCGCGTTTCTGAAAAGAACTCTTCATATATATATATATATGTGTGTACATATCTATAGATATATAATAGAGCATATATTCTGTCAACATATTTTACTCCTCTTTGGCAGGACGTATTTACAATTCAGATATCAATAATATAGTTGTCCTCGTTCCATGTCTCCCATGCCCTATCCGAGTGACACCGAGCGCCAGGCTAGGTCGTGACAAGAATCAATTTTGCAAGTCGTTGACTTACACCCAGGTCCACCACGACTGCCATCTAATTGTTGCTAGATTGATTACTGTGTCGCTTGATTTGTTTTTAAAACTACCCGAGTCAATTAGCTAAAGGGCCTGTCACACTACGACGTATAGCCTCAGCATATGCCGACGTATGTGATTTTCGACCAACACATTGGCATACGTCATCATACGATAATATAGTTTGGTGTACGTCGGGTACATTGTGGGTATGTCGTTATACGTCGTCTTACGTCGCCGTGCATCGAGGCTCCGAACAATTCTTGTGCATGCTCAAAATGTCCAATGTGTGTTGACGTATGGCTCATACGTTGAACGCATGCTGCGTGCATGTTGGGGATATGTCAGCATACATTGGCAGTATGTTAGGGATACGTTGGTATATGTTGCTGCACATTAGCCATACGTTCAGCCGATAGGAACGTGCAGTCCGCGTACAGTCCAATGGATGCATTACATACTCCTAACGCACTTCAAATATATGCCTGCAGTATCTCCAGCGTATTTAACGTATACGCCATACTTCTAGTGATGGAGTAGCGTATGTAATACCCCTGTCACACTATGACGTAACGAGCTAACATGAGCCTAACGTGGTGATTTTTCGTCATTACGTTGATGTACGTTGGATTATGTTATGATGACGTCATAATGACGTTAGACTGATGTCGAGCTACATCATATTACGTCGTGTTATGTCGAGTTACGTCAAGGTTTTGGACATGTTCAAAAATTTCGACGTAGCTCGAACGTCAGGGTTTATGTTCGCCATACGTTCTGTTCACGTTCAGTGAACGTCAATGACGTTAAACAGACGTTAGGCAAACGCTGTTCACTACGTTCAACTACATTCCACTACGTTAACCCACATTAAACCGGGTGGAAATGCCCACGCGGCATAATGGGAACGTCAGGAGAATGTCAGGAGAACGTCAGGAGAACATCAGGAGAACGTCAAGAGAACGTACATTCAATGTACGTTCAACATCTCATGACGTATGTAACGTCATGTAACGTTCTTCTGGCGATGGAATAACGTTCATAATGTTCCGTGAGCGTAATGACGTTGTCCTCTCTCGTTGAATGACGGTATCACTATGCTTTACCGACGTTACGCTCTCGTCCACTACGCTGCATCCATGTTCAACTTGTGCCCAAATTTGCATACTACGCCAAGAAGTTCAACGTTCTTCACGTTCTCCCTACATTGACGTCGTTACGTCGTAGTGTGACAGGGCCATTACGTTGGTCAGCATTCTGTGCGCGTATGTGAACGTTTAGCGAACGTTTTGCGAACGTCTCGCGAACGTTTTGCGAACGTTTTGCCAGGCACATGAACGCTCTCATATGCTAGCAATAGGTCAGAGATATGTTCTGCATCCATGACGTACGTTGTGTGTACATTGTATATACGCCCGTTTTTATCCCCCACCACTGAAAAGTTCAACGAATGCTGACGTACTGGCAAATTTTCTAATGTTGAGCATGTGCTGACACCGTACGTCGTAGTGTGACAGGGCCTTTAAAGACTTTGCACGGTCTGTTAGTGTAGGCATAAGACAAAAGGGGCCGTCCAAAGTTGTCAAAATGTTCACAGTTGTACAAAGCATATGACAGCGTGCTGTCAATAAAGTACAATTTGTATCACTTAATATAATCTTTATTTCTTTATTTCTACATTAGTTCATATAGCAGGTGAATTTTTAACCGTGGACAATTGGTCTTCCCCATTGCACTCCGCCTTGCCCTCTCATACTATTCATAGGAATTGCCGACCCCCAGGTTATATACCCACACGTATCAATTTAGAAGTTATTGCTCTGACTCCACAAGGGTTTGAACTCGGGTGTTCGAATCCAATGACCTACCAAAATGGGGGCGGGGGGGGGGTCGGTACTGAACTCATTCAGATTCGGCCACCGTGTCTAGGTCTCTATACAAATGTTGATGTGAACTTAGTGGAGAGGATGGGGATGAGGTCTGGAGGTGGGTGGGTGGAAAGGTAGTAGTACTCTTTGTACTTCCGTGAAAATGTTGAAAACATTAGACGGCCCCTAAGAGGTGTAGGTAGTGGTGGTGATAATGGGGGTTGGTGGGGTGGAAGGGCGGTCTGGAAAGGTAGTACTCTTTGTACTTCCTTGAAAATGTTGAAAACATTAGACGGCTCCTAGTCCTAAGTGGTGTAGGTAGTGGTGGTGGTGGTGGGGGGGGGGGGGGGGGGAGAGGTATGGGTAAGGACTGAGGGTGGAACTGGAGCATATATAGCAGGCTCCAAGGAACTGTTCCCTGGGGCGCCAGCACCTACCCCCCACCCCACCACCACCCACCTCCTCCCCGGTAACTCACGGCCGCCAGGGCGCGTTCCACCTTCTACCATAAATACCTCAGCGCCGTGGACTTGAGTGTTGTTCCTTTGATATTAATGTTCTTTTGAAAGCATTGCATTTGTCGTTTTGATGCATGGCATGCACACCCACAGTTCGGTTCGCTCACGCCCCGAAGGCTCCACTCTACCGTGCCGCCCCCTCCCCCCTCCCCCTTCCTTCTCTCCCCTCCCCTCTCCCCCTCACCCTTCCCCTCCCCTCACCCGACCGTGCCGCCCCCTCTCCCCCTCCCCTCTCCCCCTTCCCTCTCCATACCCTACCGTGCCACCCCTCCCCTCCCCTCCCCTCTCACCCCTCCCCTCTCACCCCTCCCCTCCTCCCTCCTCTCTCCCCTCTCCAACTCTCGAAGCCCCCCCCCCCTACCGTACGGCCCCGGCCCCTCTCCCCCCTTCTCCTCTCCCCTATCTCCCTTCCCCTCTCCCACCCCCCTCCACTCCCCCTCCTCTCCCTTCGTCTCCCTTCTCCCTCCTCCACTCCCCTCTCCTTCCCCCATCCCTCCCCCATCCCTCCCCCATCCCCTCCCCCTCTTCCCTGCCCCCTTTCTTCACTCTCTCCCCTCTCCCCTCAACCCCTCCCTCCCCCTCCCACCCACCTCTACCCTCCTTCCACACACACATCTCTCCCTCTTTCCCAGCCCCTACTGCCTCCTCTCCTCTCCACTCCTCTCCTGTCGCTAGAAACGCTGCTCGCCTCTTTTGGCCGGCGGGCAATGCTTACCGTTAGGAGCTGTGTATTACATATAGGCTTGTGACAGCCGGCCTGCATTTTGTATGATGTTCGTGTGTGTGGAGGGGGGGGGGTGCAGGGGGGTGATGGGGGTGCCATGTGATGTGTGATGACGTCGGATTTACCGTCGGTCGGTCGGTCGGTCGGGTGAGGGAGGGAGGATGGAGGAGTGAGGAGGGAGGAGGAAGAGGGAGGAGTGAGGAGGGAGGAGGTAGGGGGAAGGGGAGGAAGGAGGGAGTGGGAGGAAGGGGGAAGGGGGAGGGAGGAGGGAGTAGGATGAAGGAGAACGGAGGACGGGAGAAGGGAGAAAGGGGGAGGGGTTAAGGAGGGAGAGGAAGGAGAGTTAGAAGGGGAGGTGGAGTAGGGAGGAGCAGACGGGGGGAAGGAGGAGGCGGCGAGGGGGAGGGGTGGGAGAGGGGATGGGAGGAAGGAAGGAGGGGACGGAGGGTTATGGGAGGGGGAAGGAGGCCGAGAGAACAGTTACTTTTGGGATGGGGAGGAGGGATGGGGAGGAGGAGGGGTTGGGGGGAGAATGGGAGAGGGGAGGAGGGAGGGGGAGGGAGGGGGTAGGGAAGGGGAGGGTGGAGGAGGGGAGGAGGGAGTGGAGCGGAGAACAGTTACTTTTGCCTGGTGGCGGTTTAGTTTGAAAACGCCTGACCGCCGGCGGTGCATTTTCCACACCAAGTCCCACGGACATGCTAAGATCAATCAGAGACACCGCCCCTCCCCCCCCCACCCCCCCCCCCCCCCCACCCTCCTCCTACAGCCGCCCCGCACCCAAGTTCTCACGGCCCGTTCCCTCTCGCGCAGCTCCCTTTATGGAGGTGCCATTAATATCCCTAAGTTTTATAACTGTACATTTATATGTGCTGCGGGCCTGTCCGGTGCGTGAGTGCGTGAGTGCGTGCGTCGGTAGCGTCTCTGGCGGCGCGTCCCAGCTGCGCGCGCACATCGCCTTAGGAGGCTTTCCCGGCATGCCTGGCTCACCTCACACGTGACTCCATGCGGCGGTGATGAAGGAATGCCCTCTGGTGGCGGCCGTCTCGCGCAGAGACACACATATACACACTCAGACACGCATATATATATATGCACACACACATAGACATACATAGACGACAAACTCAGACACACATAGACACACTCAGACAACACACACGCGTAGACACACAGAGACACACACAGATACACTCAGACATACATTAGATACACATAGACAAAGAGAGACACATATACACACTTAGACACACTCAGACACACATGAGCACACACAGATACACACACATGCACACATAGATGCACTCAGACACGCACATAGATACACATAGGCAAATATGGACACATGGGTACACATGTAGACAGGCAAACGCACATAGACACACGTAGATACATATTTATACACAGTGACACGCTCAGATACACACATACATTCATATAGGCAAATATGGACATGTATACATATGTATATACACAAACATACATAGACACACTTAGATACACATATATACACACAGACACACTCAGAGTCAGATACACACATAAATAAATACACATAGGCAAATATGGACACATGCATACACATCTAGACACACAAACACACATAGACACAAGTAGATGCACATATATATATATATAGAGAGAGAGACACTCAGTCACACATACACACATATATATATATATATATATATATATATGTACATGCACATAGGCAAATATAGACACAAGTCATGTAGACACACAGACACATGTATACACACAAAGACGAACATGAACACACATATACACATAGCCACACTCAGACACACACATAGGCAAATATAGCCACATGTAGACACACATACACAGTCACATGCAGACACACAATCATGCGCATACACACGTTCACACATAACAGTATTAACACACATATGAACACACAGACACACGCACATGCACACATACACACATGTACATATGCACCCATACACACATACACACATACACACATACACACATACACACATACACATACACTCAGGACTTTCGTTCTGTGACTGACACACCTTAGTTCCACAGTGACCCCCCACCCAGCAACCCTGACTACAGTAGCACCTGTCTTCAACGGACAACTCTACAATCGAGACCAATATATTCCGCACATAGTAGATGTCATGTCATTGGAGAGGCAGATAAGTGAGACGGACAATAGTTCACACATTGAAAAAGAAAATCTGCACCTGACTGGGATTTGCCGATCACATAGCTGGCCTATATATATTTAATCCTCCGGTGCGACTGACAATGTCGGCACCAGGTGGAGGGGGGTGGGGGTGAGCGCAGGAGGCGCCACCGGTCAAGTGAGGAGTCTTACGGAGAATAACAATGGTATCAAGTAATATAATAATATAATATAATAAGGAAACAATTCCCTTCGTATTTGTATACTCGCATAATATGTTATACACTATATATATATATATATATTTAGGGAGGTTTATTTTATCGTTATAATGGTATTGTATGGGCAATCGGTTGGGACAAAAATAAAGCGATCAATATAGGGGAGTGGTCGATCTGTGGTGGAGGTGGTCGGTTAGAGAGGTTTTACTATATATTATATAAATATAGTGATATACATATATGGTTGTAGGTTCATATATATATATATAATATCTATATACGTTCATATATATATATAATATATATTATATATATATATATATATATATATATGAACCATATCAACCATATATGTATATCACTATATTTATATAATATATAGTAAAACCTCTCTAACCGACCACCTCCACCACAGATCGACCACTCCCCTATATTGATCGCTTTATTTTTGTCCCAACCGATTGCCCATACAATACCATTATAACGATAAAATAAACCTCCCTAAACCTCCCACCTCTCTAAATGGGCCAATTATAGTCGGTACCATGGTCGGTCGATTTAGAGAGGTTGTACTTTATACAGTAAAACCTCTCTACATCGACCGATTTATATATAGTACAACCCCGTTAAACCAAGCTCGGTTAAACCAAACAATCGGTTAATCTCAACATTTTTTCGGCTGGCCGGTAAAATAATACTATTTATCATATAAAAAAGTTGGTTAAACCAAAGTCGGTTAATTCAAATTATCGGTTAATCCAAACAAAATTGTCGGACCCAAGTGTGTATTTCACATGTAATATACAATGTATGTGGACACTTTGATTATTGGTTTTGTATGGTTATACAGTATAACCCCAAGCTATAAACCAAGTATAAACCAAGCTCAGTTAAACCAAACTTTCATGTGGTTATAAGGTCATCTGAGACTTTTCTATATGGTAAATGGTAGTATATTACCGGGCCGCCGAAAATAGTTTGGATTAACCGATCGTTTGGTTTAACTGAGCTTGGTTTATACTTGGTTTATAGCTTGGGGTTATACTGTATAACCATACAAAACCAATAATCAAAGTGTCCACATACATTGTATATTACATGTGAAATACACACTTACTTAAAGTCAAAGCCGAAGCCACAGCTCGGTTAAACCAATGATCGGTTAATCCAAACAAATTTATATGATCCTTCAAGTTTGGTTTAACGGGGTTATAATGTGTATATATATATATATATATATATATATATATATATATATATATAGGCGCGTGAAAAAATAAACCCATGACCATGCTTTATATGTGCAGCCGAGGGTTCCACCCCTTTTAGCAATACCACCCACCACCCACCACCCACCACCCACCAACACCACCTCCCGGGTCACCTCCCCCAGTCCTACCCTCCTCACCACACACACACACACACAAATCCCAGACCGCCCTTCAGAAATATGATGCACTGCTAACACCTTGATCAATACACACTTTTCTGAGCTCTTAGCTCTTTTCCCCACCACTCCCCTCGCTCACCCCAGCCATCCCCCATCTGTCCATGTCTTTCTTTTTTTTTCCCCATCAGCATTTTGTCTCTTTATTTTTATTTTTTATTTTTGTAATTATTTATTGTGTGCCACACCAAACAGCCACGATTCGTGATGTGACTGTTTCCCGTGCGGCACTAGCTGCAACACCAACCTCCCCCCCCCCTCCTCCACACCCCTCTACTCCTCCCTCCACACCCCCTCATAGCCCCCTTCCCACCCCCTTACGCACACAAAGGTGGTCCACCTTAAAACTGCATGTATGCTATCTTTTTCTTGGTTGTCCATCAGTGGCGATGATGACATTGACATTGCCAATGACAGCAGCTCATCATTTGTTGTGAACACGTCGATCACCGATGAGACCAATTCATGCTCGGAATGTACATTGGCCACATTAGACAGCTGCAGTCAGAGAGTCTGATGGGTGAAGGAGACGATCTTTTCTCTGCTGACGCTTTTGTTTAGCTTGAGATATATACAATCACTTTCAGCATGATCCTTGCCCCACTAAACAATTTTGTTTGTTTGTTTAACTCCACCCCCACACCCTATGTCGAGTACCAGCCAGCACCCCCTCCCACCCTCACCCACTCACACACCCACACACACCCACACCAGGCCTCCGGCGCATACATTACCATGTGTTAAGACACCAATGAATAAAACATAGGTACTCGAGCGCCGACCGTCACTGTTGTCCCGGTCGCCTGACCCTGGCCGCCTGGCCCCGGTCTTCTGACCCCGGCGGCCTGGCCCCGGTCGCCTGACCCCAGTCGCCTGACCCTGGCCGCCTGGCCCTGGTCGCCTGACCCCGGCCGCCTGACCCCGGTCGCCTGACCCCGGTCGCCTGACCCTGGTCGCCTGACCCCGGTCGCCTGACCCCGGTCGCCTGACCCCGGTCGCCTGAGCTCAGTCACCTGACCCTGGTCGCCTGACCTCGGTCGCCTGACCCCGGTCGCCTGACCCCGTCGACTGACCCCGTCGACTGACCCCGGTCGCCTGACCCCGGTCGCCTGGCCCCGGTCGCCGAGCATCTTTTCGTTTTAATTGCGCCACGTTTGGTGTGTTTTAACAAAGGCACCGAACCAACGCAACCAAGCAGCAGCCAAGCAGCCACGCAGCGACCAAGCAACCCAACCAAGCAGCAGCCAAGCAGCCACGCAGCGACCAAGCAACCCAACCAAGCAACAGCCACGCATCCACCAAGCATCCCAGCCAAGCAGCAGCCAAGCAGCCACCAAGCAACCCAACCAAGCAGCAGCCAAGCAGCCACCAAGCAACCCAACCAAGCAGCAGCAAAGCAGCCACGCAGCGACCAAGCAACCCAACCAAGCAGCAGCCACGCAGCCACCAACACCCACCAACACACCAACACACCACAACCAACAACACACAAAGCAGCCACGCAGCGACCAAGCAACCCAACCAAGCAGCAGCCACGCAGCCACCAAGCATCCCAACCAAGCAGCAGCCAAGCAGCCACCAAGCAACCCAACCAAGCAGCAGCAAAGCAGCCACGCAGCGACCAAGCAACCCAACCAAGCAGCAGCCACGCAGCCACCAAGCATCCCAGCCAAGCAGCAGCCAAGCAGCCACCAAGCAACCCAACCAAGCAGCAGCAAAGCAGCCACGCAGCGACCAAGCAACCCAACCAAGCAGCAGCCACGCAGCCACCAAGCATCCCAGCCAAGCAGCAGCCAAGCAGCCACCAAGCAACCCAACCAAGCAGCAGCAAAGCAGCCACGCAGCGACCAAGCAACCCAACCAAGCAGCAGCCAAGCAGCCATGCAGCCACCAAGCATCCCAGCCAAGCAGCAGCCAAGCAGCCACCAAGCAACCCAACCAAGCAGCAGCAAAGCAGCCACGCAGCCACCAAGCAACCCAACCAAGCAGCAGCCACGCATCCACCAAGCAGTCACCAAGCAGTCATCAAGCAGTCACCAAGCAGCCACTGAGCAGTTACCAAGCAGTCACCAAGCAGTCACCAAGCAGTCACCAAGCAGTATTCAAGCAGCCATCAAGCAGTCACCAAGCAGTCACCAAGCAGCCACTGAGCAGTCACCAAGCAGTCACCAAGCAGTCACCAAGCAGTCACCAAGCAGTCACCAGGCAGTCACCAAGCAGTCACCAAGCAATCACCAAGTAGTCACCAACCAGTCACCAACCAACCACCAAACACCCACCAAACACCCACCAAATACCCACCAAGCACCCAACAAACACCCAACAAACACCCACCAAGCAGACCGGAGTTCTCTGGTTGATGCACCCCCTGGCGGAGTATTTCTGCGACACGAGACCAGCTTGCAAGACGCGCCGTCCTGCAGCGTGTTCCTTTCACGCCTCGCGGGACTGGTTACTTTGTTAATGTGGTGCCCATCTTTTTACTTGGCTAACCTTCCTTTTCCTTTAAAAAAAATGGTTTTTTATCATCAGTCTTATAAAATATGTTGTTATTATTATTAATATTATTATTATTATTATTATTATTATTATATTATTGCTGGTGTTTGTTGAACATCTATCACCCTCTCTCTGCCCCACCCCCCACTTCCACCATCATCATCACCACCACCAGCACACCACCACGATCACACCACCACCACCACACTACCACCACCACACTACCACCCACCACTCCCACCACCACACCACCACCACCACCACCCCTCACCATTAGACCTGCCCCATTGTTATTTCCTCCAGGCAGTGGTCCATTCATCCTCCAGCAGCCATTGCCACCCCACCCAGCCCCACCCAGCCCCGCTCAGCCCCACCCCAAAGCTACTCCTCTCCACCCCGCTCCAGTCCTGCCCCGCCCCACCCCACCTCACCCACCCCCATTTCCCCACTCATCCCCACCCGACCTCACCCACCCACCCCCACCTCCTTCCCCACCCGTCCCACCCATCCCCATCTCCCCACCCATCCGCACCCAGCCCCGCCTGCTTGCATGACTTACACTTAGCCGACGATCCGCAGATGAATATTTCATCTGCACGACTTGTGTAAAGCGGCCGGACGGACCTATCAGGCGCGTTCCTCAGCCGCACCACTCAATCATCGCCCTCTTACGACGCCTCGGCCGCGGCCGGCCCATTCTCTTTTTATTTTCTTCTTTTGTTGTTGTTTGTTAATCTTGTTCTGTTTCTTCCTTCTTTTTTTGTGTGTGTGTGGCAGTGCGTTGTTAGACACTCGTTCCATCAGCGAAGAGACTGAGACTAGAGAGAAAGTTGGTATGAGTGTGTGTGGGGGGTGGGGGGGGGGGGCGGAGGGGTAGAATGTGAATGTGAGTGCGGCGGGGTGGGGAGGGTGCTGGTTGGTTGGTTAGTCCGTCAGTTAACTTTGTTTGCGGTTGGCATTGTCAGCAACAAACGCTAATCGTGCGGAGAAAACGGTGCTCGGAGGCTTGCAGTGGTTTTGGGTGATGGGCAGCTTGGTGTTAAGCAGCTCGGTGATGGGCAGCTCATTGTTGAGCAGTTCGGTATTGAACAGCTTGGTGATGCGAAGCTCGGAGGTGGGCAGCTCGGGTGCGTGCAGCTTGGTCAAGGGCAGTTCCGTGTTGAGCAGCTCAGTGTTGAGCCTCTCAGTGTTGAGCAGCTCAGTGACGAGCAGTTCTGTGCTGAGCAGCTCTGTGTTCGGCAGCTCGGTGTTAAGCAGCTTAATGTTGAGCAGCTCAGTGTTGGGCAGTTTGGGGTTGGGAAGCTTGGTGTTGAGCATATCTGTGTTGAACAGCTCAGTGTTGAGAAGCTAACTGTTGAACAGCTCAGTGTTAAGCAGCTCAGTGTTGAGCAGCTCGGTGTTGAGCAGCTCGGTGTTGAGCAGCTCGGTGTTGAGCAGCTCGGTGTTGAGCAGCTCGGGTTGGGAAAGATTCATGATCGGTATTGAGCAACGCACTCTTTGTTGAGTAGTTCAGTGTTGAGCAGTTCAGTGTTTAGCAGCACAGTGGTGAGCAGCTCATTGTTAGCAACTCAGTGGTGAGCAGCACAATGGCGAGCAGTGCAGTGGTGACCAGCTCATTGTTGAGCAGCTCAGTGTTGAGCAGCTCAATGACGAGCCGTGCAGTGGTAAGCAGCTCATTGTTGAGCAGCACAGAGTTGAGCAGCTCAGTGGTGAGAAGCTCAATGACGAGCAGCGCAGTGGTGAGCAGGTCAGTGTTGAGCAGCTCAGTGTTGAGCAGCTCGATGACGAGCAGTGCAGTGGTGAGCAGCTCAGTGTTGAGCAGCTCAGTGTTGAGCAGCTCAATGACGAGCAGTGCAGTGGTGAGCAGCTCATTGTTGAGCAGCACAGAGTTGAGCAGCTCAGTGTTGAGCAGCTCAATGACGAGCAGTGCAGTGGTGAGCAGCTCCGAGTCGGCGCGTCTCGGTGGGTGCTGACCGGCCTGGCAGTGAGTAATGACTAAACAGGCCTGAGTAGCTTGCGCCGGAAAACAACCCCCGCAATTAGTGCATCGTAAATAGGGCCAGCTTTATTAAAGTCTTCCGCACCATTAAGGCCAAGCGGTCTGCTACTTCAGACTCCCACTGATGCCTCCCACCCTCCAACCCACTCGCCCACCCCCTCCTTACCACCACCACCACCATCAGCACTCCCGCCCACCACCACAACCACCACCACTTTCTGGCAAAGGTAACTTTTAATACGCCTCAAGCAAATTATGAACTTGGTTTAACTTTAAGTGGTGCATGGAATAAAAGCCTAAACTTCTTTCTCTGTCTCTCTCCTTCTTTCACGCTCTCTCTCCCTCGCCTCTCTCGCTCTCTCTCTCTCTCCCTCTCTCACTCCCTCTCTCTCCCTCTCTCTCTCCCTCTCTCTCTACCTCTCTCTTCCGCGCCCTCTCTCCCCTTCTCTCAATCACTCTCTCTCTCTCAAAGACCGAAGAATTGAACAAATAGAGCTAGATTGACAATGCATATTAATTATTAGGTTTCTAGATTATTTAAACAAACTGGATGACAATTTGATTACAAAGTTTATCATGCTCTTACCCTCACACCTCCACACGCATATATACACACACTTTTCGTCCAAATTCCAAATTGCTTATTCAATGTCTGTTGACAGCTGGTTGAAAAAAATGTATACACTTTGGTCCTCGATATATCAAGTCGGTTTTAATTAGACAGTGAAAATAGACAATTCACTACAGAAGACCAAAATCAATCCATTCCCAAATCCCCTTTTTCTTAAAACTACACACACATAAAAATAAATAAATTCGTGGATTATGTTGTTATATTAATTCCCTGTTTAAATAACATCCCCACACTATCTTACATGAGTTTACTATATTTAACTTACTGTGCATCTATTTCCAAATATAGCACTGTATGATGTACTGTGCATCTATCCCCACATATAGCACTGTATGATTTACTGCACACCTATCTGGCGTATAGCACTGTCTGGCTTACTGTACTATTAGTTTACTATATTTAACTTACTGTGCAACTGTTTCTACATATATCATTGTAGGATTTACTGTGCATCTATTTCCACATATAACACTGCATGATTTACTGTGCATCTACTTCCACATATAACACTGTATGATTTACTGTGCATCTATTCCCACATATATCATTGTATGATTTGATCATCATCATCATGCTGTCGGGCGCGATGCGACAAAGACTGCTTTCATTACTTGACTGTTGCTCTCCATTTAGCTCTCTGCCGTGAGAGAGATGTCCATGAGTCGGTCTTAATGTCTCTCAGCTTCAGGTTTGACATTTCATGAAAGCTGCCCGCAAAAGTGTTGAAGTGCTGCTGGCTTTTGCAAGTTACCAGTGGCACTCTCTCGCGGAGCAAATAGAGGTCTCACACCGGCAAGAACATGTCCAGACAGGCGCAAAACTATTTGTCCCTGCAGTGGCTGGTTGGGAGATGTTGGGAGTTCCATACATGTATGATTTACTGTGCATCTATTTCCACATATAACACTGTATGATTTACTGTGCATCTATTTCCATATATAGCACTATATGAGTTACTGCACACCTATCTCACGTATAGCACTGTCTGGCTTACTGTGCATATATCCCCACATATAGCACGGTTTTAATTACCATGCATCCACCCGCCACATGTAGCATGGTCTTAATTACCGTGCATCCATCCCCGCATATAGCACAGTCTTAATTACCATGCATATATTCCCATATATAATAGGTCTTAATTACCATTCATTTATCCCCACATATAGCACAGTCTTAATGACCATGCATCTATCCCCACATATAGTACTGTCTGATTTATTGGGCAGCCATCCCCACACATATGATTGACTGTATGGTTTACTATGCATTTATCCCCACATATAGCACGGCCTTAATTACCGTGCATCTATCCCCACATATAGCACAGTCTTAATTACCGTGCATCCATCCCCCCCATATAATACCCCTGCATCACTTTACTGTGCAGCAACTATACTTGCAGTAGACCTTCTACTAGAAGCTACGCGCCGGCTTCTAAAGCTGAAGCCGAAGCTGAAGTTGAAGCTCAAGCTGAAGCTGAAGCAATGGGCGCACCTGGCGGCGGCCAGGGCGCCAGGAGGAGGAGGCGGGTAAGCTGTGTATTGATTGAGCTGGGTAATAATTGATCGATTATTAAGACAGCGGTCGAGGAGGCGTGCTGCGGGGGGAGAGGAGAAGGGGGGCGGGGGGGAGGGGGAACCCCCTGCCAACCATGATCGCTGCACATTCACTTGCTCGGCACGTGCTCGCAACAAAGTGATCATGCATTAGTAAACAAAGCCTCGCTGCAGGAGATAAATAAGCACAAGACATGGTCCGCCGCGTTGCATGCCGGGTATTAAACTCATTGTCGGCTGCCTTTTCGCGCCAAATTTACAAATTGCTACCCCCCCCCCCCCGTCTTATGGAATGCATCCCAGGATTGAGACATGCAATAAATAATATGATTTGAATTTTATTTAAATATACTCCCCCCCCCTCCCCCGGCGCTGCCCCGCCATTCCCCGTACATATTTATCACCATTTTGTTGTTGTGAGGAGGGGATGATGGGAAAGTTAGGGGGGGGGGAGAAACTAAACAGAAGAGCATGTTAGAACGTCACTGTGCGGAATATGGAATGGGATGCGTCATTCAATATTTAACAACGAAGAACTCAAAGAGGGGAGGAAAGGCGGGTCAGGGCGGGTGAGTGGGGAGGGGAGGGGGGGGGGGGCGCTGAGCGGCATGGGGAGAGGCGGGGTTGTTCATAAAAAAAAGAAGTGCTGTCAGACTTTGGGTGAAATATGACAAGCGAAAGACATGGTCCGGCGACCAGCGGGAGGTTGGGGGAGGTGTGGCGTGGCGTGGCGTGGCGTGGCGTCTGTGTGCCTTGGGAGCTTGATGACTCCACCCCCCCCCCACCTCCACCCCCATACCCAACCCCTAAAATACACACACGCGCAGGGGCATGCGCATTACTCTCTGACCAAGGCGCCGCGCCTTCGGTTATCCACACACGGGCGGCGATCATTGAGTGCGGCTTCTGCTTGTTATCATTCGTCACCCGTCGGACAAAATGGCGGCCGAGTGCGCCAGATGTCGTCTGCTCGACCAACATCCGGGATACGGGATGTGAGGCGTGGGAGGTGGCGACGGGGAAGTCACGGCCTGCAGGCCCTGCCACCACCGCTACCACCGGTACAGAGGACATCTGCCGTCCCACCCCGGCCAAGGCCCCGGTCACACTGAGACTGTGAGAGAGCTACAGCCACAGTCACATACAGGCACAGCTACAGCCACAGTCACAGTCACATGAATAGTCACAACCACAGCCACAGTCACATACATAGTCACAGCTACAGCCACACCTGCGTAGTCACAGTTACATGGGCACAGCCACAGTCACAGTCACAGCCACACATGCATAGTCACAGTTACATGGGCACAGCCACAGCTGCAGCCATAGTCACATACAGTCACAGCTACATCCACAAGTAGTCACAGTTACATGGGCACAGTCACAGTCACATCCACACATGCATAGTCACAGTTACATGGGCACAGCCACAGTCACAGCCACAGCTACATGGGCACAGCCACAGCTTCAACCACAGTCACATATAGTCACAGCTACAGCCACAAGTAGTCACAATTACATGGGCACAGTCACAGTCACAGCTACACATGCATAGTCACAGTTACATGGGCACAGCCACAGCTGCAGCCACAGTCACATACATAGCCACAGCTACAGCCACAAATAGTCACAGTTACATGGGCACAGCCACAGTCACACTCACAGCCACACATGCATGGTCACAGTTACATGGGCACATCCACAGTCACAGTCACATGGGCACAGCCACAGCTGCAGCCACAGTCACAGTTAAATGGGCACAGTCACAGCTGTGACCACAGTCACATGCATAGTCACAACCACAGCCACAGTCACATACATAGTCACAGCCACACCTATGGTCACAACAACAGCCACAGCCACAGTCACAGCTAGTCAAACCACAGTCATAGATAGTCACAGGCACAACCACAGTCACAACCACAGTCACACCCACAACCACAGTCACACCCACAACCACAGGTACCGGCGCAGCCACAATTACAAACTCCAGTCGCAGGTATGACCCAGTCATAATCGCTGTTACAATCACAGTCACACTCACAGCCACAGTCCCAATCGCAATAACAACCACAACCATAATCATAGTCATAGTCATAGTCATAGTCACTGCTATAGTCATAACCACAGTCATTGGCATACTCAGAACGACAGCTACAACTACAGCCAACATCCAACAGCCACAACCACATCTACAGCCACAGCCACAGCCACATCCACAGCCACAGCCACAACGAGGCTCAGCCACTCAGTAAGCCGACTGCGCAGGCGCACTGAATAATGACGTAGTTTATCAATAATGGCCCAATCAATAGTTAGTGCAGACACGCTTGCCATTTATAGGTCTATTACTTAATATAGGCGGTGATCTCATCAGACGAACAAGCTAAGCCCCGGGCAACCAGGAGCGGCCGCGGGCCACCTGATAATTTAATCACAGGAGCTACGAAATAATGGATACGTATACTTGATAATAGACATGCGCTTTCTACGCTGCCTTCCTCTTTGTTGGGCGCGTCTGTCTAAAACTTAAAAGTGACGCGTCCTGTCTGCATACACGTACATATATGCATGTGTGCATATATGTATGTTTTGTTTGTTTGTTTGTTTGTTGTTTTACGTCCTAGCAACATCTAAGGTCACATCAGGATGGGTACCGTCTTGTGACAGTGCGCACTCATGGCGACTTTACAGTGCTGTCCCACTGGGAAACCAGGCCGCCGGCACCATGACCTGGTATCCTCAGTCACATTATCCTGACACTGAGCACACCAGTTCTTGCCCTGTCCTAATAATGCCGAGGGCCTGGCTAGGAAACGACAAGTATACATTTTTAAGTCATTGGTTTGACTCGACCATGGTTCGAACCCATGACCCCACGATCTGCCAGCAAGGGAGACGGATGCTCTAACTCATTCGGCCATCCTGTCTGGTCCCATATATGTATGTCTATATATATATATATATATATATATATATATAAAAAATTCCAGTGCGCGAGTGACAGTATTCGCGGCACTGGGGGGGTGGCGCCAGCTGTCCCACCCAGGGGAGGGGCCACCCATAAAGTAGTACACAGAATCAGGGTGGCCAGTAGGGGATATTCCCTTACGCGCCTTTATACTCGCATAAGTTTTATACATCACATATATATATATATATATCTGCAGTAGGCTACAATAAGAGGAGATGGCGCCACCGGTACAACGTAGCATCTGACGGAGTATAACAATAATAATAAGCAGTAATATTCCATTATGTGATTATAAAGTATTATGCGAGAATAAAGATACGTAATGGAATATTACTGCTTATTATTATTGTATATAGTGCATTATGTGAGTATAAATGGATGGAAGGGAACTTATCTCCTATGTATCCTACTACATATTGCACCCCCCACCCCCACCCCGCCAACCCCCATTGCTGTAGACCTGAGTCAATCGCAGTGGAGGATTATGTATAAGTAAAACCTCTCTAAATCGACCGGTCATGGGACCGACTTTAAATGGTGCATTTTGGGAGGTCGTTGGCTTAGGGAGTTTTTTTTATCGTTACAATGGTATCGTATGGGCAATCGTTTGGGACCCAAATAAAGCGATCGGTATAGGGGAGTGGTCAATCTGTGGAAGTGGTCGGTTAGAGAGGTTTTACTGTATATATATATATATATACATATATATTACACATGTATGGATATGTATGCATATGTATAATTTAAATGTATATATATATATACAGATAATTACTGGCATCCATGTATTTGTGTCTGGAATTAATAGCAGGTGGTGGCAGTGGTGATGGGACGATGGTGGAGGTGGAAGGGTGCTGGTGATGGTGAGGTGATGGATGATGCTATGGATAGTGGAGGTGGTAGTGGATGTTGTGGGTGTTGTTGTGGGTGGATCTGGATGTTGCTATGGGTTGGGGTAGATGTTGTTATGGGTTGTGGCAGTGTTGTGTGTAGATGATGCTATGGGTGGGTGTGGATGTTGTTATGGGTGGGTGTAGATGTTGCTATGGGTGTTGGCAGTGTTGTGTGTGTAGATGTTGCTATCTGTAGGGTGCGTGTGTGCATGTTACTGGGTTGTGCATGTTGCTATGTTATACAGTGTTATACAGTGTTGTTATCTGTAGGGTGCGTGGTGCATGTAGCTATGGGTGCATGTTGCTATGGGTGGTTATGGTGAGTGTGCATGTCGCTATGGGTGGGTGTTGATGGTGTGGGTGTTGTTGTGGGTGGGTGTGGATGTTGCTATGGGTGGGTGTAGATGTTGCTATGGGTGGTGGCAGTGTTGTGTGTGTAGATGTTGCTATCTGTAGGGTGTGTGTGTGGATGTTACTGGGGGGTGGTGCATGTTACTATGGGTGCATGTTGCTATGGGTGGTTATGGTGAGTGGGCATGTCGCTATGGGTGGGTGTGGATATTGCTATGGGTGGGTGTAGATGTTGCTATGGGTGGTGGCAGTGTTGTGTGTGTAGACGTTGCTATCGGTAGGGTGCGTGTGTGGATGTTACTGTGTTGTGCATGTTGCTATGGGTGGTTATAGTGAGTGTGCATGTTGCTATGGGTGAGTGTACATGTTGCTATGGGTGGTTATGGTGAGTGTGCATGTTGCTATGGGTGAGTGTACATGTTGCTATGGATGCATGTTGCTATGGGTGGTTATGGTGAGTGTGCATGTTGCTATGGGTGGTGGTCTGGGTGGTGGTGGTGGTGGTCTGGGTGGTGGTGGTGTTGTGGCTATGCGTGTTGGTGGGTGTGCATCTTGTACTGAGTGGTGTATGCTGCGATGAGTGACCTTGAATGTTGCTATGGGTGACTGTGAATGTTGCTATGGGTGGGTGTAGATGTTGCTATGGGTGGTGATGGTGGTGGTGTGGGTGGTGGTGGTGGTGGTTGTTACAGTGGGTGGTGGTGCTGGCTGGGCGTGTGGGTGGGTGTAGATGTTGATATGGGTGGTGGTGGTGGGTGTGGGTTTTGGTATGGGTGGTGGTGGGTGTGGATGTTGCTATGGGTGGTGGGTGTGGGTGTTGCTATGGGTGGTGGTGGGTGTAGATGTTGATATGGGTGGTGGTGGTGGGTGTGGGTGTTGGTATGGGTGGTGGTGGGTGTGGATGTTGCTATGGATGGTGGTGGTGGTTGTCACAGCAGGTAGCAGTGCTGGTCGTGCGTGCGTGTGTGTGTGCGTGTATGCGCGTGTGCGCGTGTGCAAGTAGGTGTGTGTGTGGCTACAGTCCTCTGCCTACAAAAGGGGGCTTGTGATGGATCAGGTTTTCCATCTTTGGTCGTGGCGCCGCCGGGTGGCGCTGCGGTGCCAAATGTAATTTGCGCGGATCCATAACGAGGCTGGCGCGTGCGCAGTGGTGGCCCGTGGGCCGGCCAGACGTATAAGTGCTGTATGTCGGCTACTTGCACAAAATGTCGTCTGCTTTTGCGGCCGTGCTGTCTACCGAACATGTCACATGACCTATCGAATATCAACCTCCCACAATGCATTCGGAGTCACGCTGTGGCTAAGACGATGAAATGTTAGTAATTGCAGACGCTCTGATACCTACACGTTCACTATGATTTTTTTTTTTTTTTGGGTGATGAATCTAGTTACTCTGCTCATAACGAATAAGTGTGTTTACTTGTTTTCAGCTCTGGGCAGCACTAGTCCAATTTGATTTAATTATAAATCTTTTGAATGTTGTATTAGTAATACTTTAGGTTTTCTTGCTTCTTGTTTATATATAATGAACATGAAAATCTCAAGTGAGGTCATTCTAAGGGGCGTGGCGTATTTGAATGGAGGACTCGGTAGTGACATAGATCACTTAGTTTCTGGTATTAAAATTGCAACATATGACTTAGGTTAGACTGCACACACCACAAACCACGATACTTAATTGATAGTCATTCCCCTTCTATGTTGGGCTGGAAGACGTGTGGGACTGGGTGAAGATGGGGACGGGGGTGAGGTAGGAAGGGGAGGAGGTGAGATGGGTGAGATGTGGGAGGAAAATGGGGGGGGGGGGGGACCGGAGGGGGGAGAGGGAGGGGATGGTGGGTAGGTGGGGAATGGAGGGGGTCAGGGGAGGGAAAGAGGAGGATAAGTGTGGGGTGGGGAGGATGGGGGTGGAATGGCGAGAAGGAGCGAAGGAGTGTAGGGTGGAAGGGCGAGAAGGAGGGAAGGAGGGGAGGGTGGGGATGGGGATGGCGAGGGAGGATGGCGAGGGGGTGGAGGGGGGTATGAGGCCAGCAGGAGGGTGGGGAAGGAGGAGGAATGGATGGGGTGGGGAGGGGAGATGGCGATGGGGCGATGGGGCGAAGGGGAGGAGAGACGAGCAGGAGGGTGGGAGAGGAGGAGGGGGGGATGGGATGGGGAAGGAGAAGGGCAGGACGGGAGATGGAAGGGAACGGGAGAAGATAGAAAGGAAGTGGGAGGGGATGGGGAGAGGAGCAGAAGGAGGACGAGTAGACACAGGAATAGGAGCGGGGAAGGAGAGCGGAATGAGGACGAGGTAGAGAGAGGGAGGGAGGAGGAGAGAGATAGGGGGTGGGGGAAGGGGGGGGGGGGACAGGGAGGGATGGAGGGAGAGGGGGGAAAGAGAAGGGGAGGGGAGGGAGGGAGAGGGAGAGAGGTAGGGGAGGGAGAGTGTGCAAGCATCAGCCCTCGCCATTGGAACCTCGAAATAAATCAATGACAAAAAGTATGATCATTCTCATACATGATCGCAGAAGGAAAAAAAAGCTATGATTACACCTTCTTTGCAAAGTGCCCCCGAGCGGCCTGATCACAAAGATGGGCGGGTCTCCGGACCTTTTCATCTTAAATGTGAGCTGGCGACCTGTTCCACTAACGATTCGCCGAAAACTACGCCCAAAGTGGGGCCGTGTGACTAGCGGTGGCCGAATCGGTAGAATACAGGCTTCCGATGCGGAAGGTTTGGGTGTTTGATTCCCGGTCGAGTCAAACCAATGACTTACAAAATTGATACTTGTCACCTTCCTAGCCTGGCGCTCGACATTAATAGGATAGGGCACGGACTGGTTGGCTCAGTGTCAGGATAACATGACTGAGTTAGATATCGGGTCATGGTGCCTGTGGCCTGATTTCCCAGTGGGCCAGTACTATAAAGTCACCATGAGTGCGCAAGTCGGTACCCGTCCTGATAGAGTTAGAGTTAGATGTTACCAGGATGTAAAACCCCAACAACCAACAAATTCTCTCTCTCCCCCTAGCGGCTAAATGAAGATTTAAAACATGCACACTACCTCATTCAATCCATCTCCCGTGATGCTTTGCGGGTGCATAACTCAAATACGAACGCTGCGTATTTACTAGTAACCCTGCCCCTGTGTTTGGTTGTCCTGTTAGTGACGCTCCCCCAGTGTGCGGCTGGTTACGTAATGAGGATCCATTCCTGAAGATGGCGCTTTCGTGGCGGGGACGAGCTCTTTGATCTGCAACCACCGCGCTTATTGTGGAAACAAAACTAAACCGAATTCCTTCTGAAAGCCGTCTGCCACAAAAGGTATTTGCGAGCACTAAGTCAATATGTAGTAGCAGCGGCACCCGCCAGAGTGCGCGGTAGCGAATCAAAAAGCGGCACCATAAATACAACCCTCTGTGTCCCTCTCCACCCTCCGCCCTCCTTCCCACCCGCCCACCCCTCTCTGGGAGTGTGGGGGGAGGGGGGAGGGGGAGGGGCGGCATGGAGACTTGTCAACCCAGCGCGAAGGAAAATGGCGGAAATTGCTACCGTTTCAGAATTTATCGCCATAAGATGTCACATTAACTCGCGCCTGTCTGGGTGGGTGGATGCGTGGAGGGGTGGGTGGAGAGGTGGAGGGATGGAGCGGTGGGTGGGTGGGTGGGTGGGTGGGTGGGTGGGAGGATAGAGGGGGGTAGGGGTGGTGGTGAAAGATGAGGGAGACTGTGAGTTTGTAAGTGAGTAATTTGGGTAAGGGGATGTGAGTCTGTGAGTAATTGGGAGAATGGGATGTGAGTTTGTGAGTAATTAGGAGAATGGGATGTGAGTTTGTGAGTAATTGAGAGAATCGGATGTGAGTCTGTGAGTAATTGAGGGAATGGGATGTGAGTTTGTGGAGTAATTAGGAGAATGGGATGTGAGTCTGTGAGTAATTGAGAGAATGGGATGTGAGTTTGTGAGTAATTGAGAGAATGGGGTGAGTTTGTGAGTAATTGAGAGAATGGGGTGTGAGTTTGTGAGTAATTGGGAGAATGGGGTGTGAGTTTGTAAGTTAGTGATTGGGGTAAGGGGATGTTAGTTTGTAAGTGAGTAATTGAGATAATGAGGTGTCAGTTTGTAAGTGAGTAATTGGGGTAAGGGGATGTGAGTTTGTGGGAAGGATGTGTGAGTATGTAGGGGTGAGAAGGTCTGACTTTATAAGTGAGTGATCTGGAGAAGGGCATGTGGAGGTGGGGTAGGGTTGGTGGGTGGGTATGTGGGGAGGTGAGAGTGGAGGGTGGATAGTTGGGAATGTGGGGGAGGGGGTGCATGGGCTGCGAGGTTCTAAGTGGCTAAGTGGAAAAATGGGGTGTGGGTGTAGAGTACGGATTGGTGGATGAGCGCGGGTTAGAGTAAAGGTGGAGTGGGTAAGTGGGGCTGGGGGCTAGGGTCAGGGGGGGGCTTCGGTAGTTTATGTTTATAAGTGATTACATATGATAAGGGGTTGTGGGGGTGGGTGGGTTAGTTGTGATGTGGGAGTAAGACACTGAGAGTGAGGGGTGGGTGTATGGGGGTGAGGGATGGAGGATGTGTATGTGAGTTTATAGGTGACTAAGTGTGAGTCCGGGGCTGTGAGGGTTGGGGTGGGGGGCTGAGGGATGGAGGATGTGTATGTGAGTTTGTAGGTGACTAAGGGGTGAGACTGCGGCTGTGGGGGTTGGGATGGGGATGGGGGATAGCTTGGTGATTGATCGGATTGTGATAGATCGATAGATTGCGAGGGTTTAATGTTAAGGGCAATAATGATGATAATGTGCCAAATGCCCCATGCACAATAAAACAAAAAGCAAGACTCCACACGCACTTCCATGTGTTTATGTTTAGATTTGTACCAGGGGTGTGAGGGGGGAGGATGGAAGGGGGTGGGGGAGGAGGGGGGGGGGACCAGGGGAGGAGGGAGGAAGAGAGGAGGGAGGAGGAAGGAGGGAGGAGGGGAGGAGGGGGAGGGAGGAGCGGAGGGGGAGGAAGGGGGGGGAGGGAGGAAGGGGGGAGGAGGGAGAAGGGAGAGGGAGGACGGTGGAGGGGGGAGGGGGAGGGAGGAGGGACAAGGGAGGAGGGAGGACGGTGGAGGGAGGAGGGAGGAGGGGGGAGGGAGGAGGGAGGAGGGAGGAGAGAGGAGGGAGGAGGGAGGAGGGAGGAGTGAGGATGGAGGACGGAGGAAGGAGGAGGGAGGAGGGAGGAGGGAGGAGGGAGGAGGGGGGAGGGAGGAGGGAGGAGGGAGGAGGGAACAGGGAGGAGGGAGGAGGGAGTGGGAAAGGAAATGCTAGTCATTGATTGTTTTGCTCTTCCTTATGCCTAGTACACACCTACCGTTTGTGCGCACCCACCTACCGTATATGATCTAAAACTGGCTCCCCGCGCACACCTAGCGATTGTGATTCGCGACTAAAAACTCAGTTTTAGGGCTAAAACGGGCCGATTACGATTGCGATTCGCGATTCGAAAAATGAATCGGCCCATTTTCAGTTTTAAGCGGGTCGGGTCAAGTCACGAGTTTTAGTGCGCGAATCGTATATGGTAGGTGTGTACCAGACATTACAATCGATCACTCAGTATTACCTTACCCCGCTGTGAAATGGTATGAAATAGTTCAAATGGAGCGTCGTGTGTAAGTGTGTGTAAGTGTGTGTAAGTGTTGTGTAAGTGTAAATGTGTCCAGGTGTGTGGATGCATGTGTATGTGTAGGCATGTACGTATAAGTGAGTAGTTGCATGTCTGTGTACAGGTGTGTGCATGTGTCGGTGTGTAACTGTGTATGTGGGTAAGTGCACAGGTGTATGTGGGTGCAGGTGTGTAAATGTGTTAAACGTGTAAGTGTACGTGTAAGTGCGCGTCAATGTGGACGCACGTGTATGTGTAGGCGTGTAAGTGTGTGCACACGTATAGGTGTGTATAAGCGTGCAGGTGTGTGCAGGTGTGTGCAGGTGTGCAGGAGGTGTGTGTCTGTGTAGGTGTGTGTAGGTGCGTATAACTAACTATAAGTCTGTGGGTAGGTGTGGGTAGGTGAAATTGTAGGTGTGTATGTAAGTGCGTGTAGCTCTGTGGGAGGTGTGGGGTGTGGTGAGTGTAGTTAGGTGTGGGTGGGGGGGGTGAGTTGTAGTTAGGAGTGGGTGGGGAGGTGTGGGGTGTGGTGAGTGAAGGAAGATAGGTGTGGGTGGGGAGGTGTGGGGTGTGGTGAGTGTAGTTAGGTGTGGTGGGGAGGTGTGGTGTGTGGTGAGTGTAGTTAGGTAGTGGGTTGTGAATAGGGAGGTGTGGTGTGTGTGGTGATGAGTGTAATTAGGTCGTGGGTGGGGAGGTGTGGGGTGTGGTGAGTGTAGTTAGTGTGGGTGGGGAGGTTGGGGTGTGGTGAGTGTAGTTAGGTGTGGATGGGACGGTGTGGGGTGTTGTGAGTGTAGTTAGGTGTGGGTGGGGAGGTGGGGTTTAGTGGTGAGTGTAGTTAGGTGTGGGTGTGGGGGGTGTATGTAATAGAGTGTAGTTAGGTGTGTGTGGGGAGGTGTGGGGTGTGGTGAGTGTAGGGAGGTGTGGGTCGGGAGGTAGGGGGTGTGGTGAGTGTAGTTAGGTGTGGGTCGGGAGGTGTGGGGTGTGGTGAGTGTAGTTATGTGTGGGTCGGGAGGTGTGGGTGTGGTGAGTGTAGTTATGTGTGGGTGGGGAAGTGTGGGGTGTAGTGAGTGTAGTTAGGTTTGAGTGGTGAGTGTAGTTAAGTGTGGGTGGGGAGGTGTGGGGTGTGGTGAGTATACTTTGGTGTGGGTGGGGGAGGTATGGGGTGGGATGAACATATGGGGGTGGGAGATGAGGGGAAGCAGATCGTCTGACTGACGCCCCCCTCCCACCTCCCCCCCCACCCCCTCCCTCTCACCTACCACCCTCCCACACACCCACCACCCACCCACTCACCCCACTTCCGGGCCGGCAGAGGGCGTTTATTTCCAGCAGGATCTGGGCTAACGGCGCCGACCACTTAGACCGGGCAGGCCGACAGTCTTAAGGTCGCGTCGAGCCGATTACCGACAAAACCCGTCGGCAGCAATCGTCCGCCAACGATCCACAATCACCACCGACATCAGCCAGCCCCCACCTACCCACCCCCACACAACCCCCAGTCACCCACAATCACCACCGACATCAGCCAGCTCCCACCCACCACCCCACAACCCCACAGCCCCACAACCCCCACACCACCACACACAACCCCATCACCCACCACCCCATCACCCACCACCCATCCCTCACCTCACCACACCACCCACCACCTCACCTCACTACACCACCCCACCACACACAACCCCACCACCGACCACCTCACCTCACCACACCAGCCACCACCCACCACCTCACCTCACTACACCACCCCACCACACACAACCCCACCACCGACCACCTCACCTCACTACACCACCCCACCACACACCACCCACCACCTCACCTCGCCACACCACACCACACCACCTCACCTCACCACACCACCCACCACCCACCCCCTCACCTCACACACCACACCACCCAACCAACCCAAACCAACCAAACCACCATTATTTTGTTTTCTTCTTATTTTCCAGCGACGGGCTAATAATAGTCGTAATTGCCAAACGAGTAATTTCGGGGGTAGAAAGGGATTGTGGGAGCGGGCCGTCGATGTATTTGATGGCGGTGATGTTAGGGTGTGGGGTGAGAGAGGGTGGGGTGGGTGGGGTGTTGCAGGCGCCACCATCACCTCCCTCTTACCCCCCCCCCCTCACCTCCCCACTTTTAACAACCATTACCCGGCACGCGTCGCTCCTTCCCCCGTCACTCAACCTCCAGAACGCCGCTCTTTACCTCACCACTCACAACCCTCACACACACCCTCACACACACACACACCGCCACCACTCGCCCACCCTCCAACTCCCCAACCTTCCCTTGTGACATACGAACCAAGTTCCCCCCCTGTGTCCATCAGCGCGTGTCCGACATGGCTGGCAGGAGGTGGAGGGGGGGGGGGAGGGAGGTGCCGGGGAGATGGGAAAGGTGAGGAAGAGGGAGGAAGAGGGGGAGCGGAGGGGGAGAGGGGAGATGGGAAGATAAAGGAACAGGAGCGGGGGGAGGCGAGGGAAGGGGGAGGGGAGGAGGAGGAATGTGCGGGGGAGGGGATGGCAAGGAAAATGAAGGGCTCGAAATGGAGAAAGGGGAGGGTGGAGGGAGGGTAGGGGAAGGAGAGGAGGTAGAGGGGGGGGGGGGGGGTGAGGGCCGGGGAAGGAATGGAGGGAAGGGGAGGGAGGGGAGACGAGAATGGAGAGAGGGGTGGAGAGGGGAAGAGTAGAGAGAGAGGGGGATGGGAAGGAATATGGAGGAGAGGGGAGGAAGTGGAGGGGAGGGGGGGGAGATGAGGTAGAGGCAGAGGGGAGGGAGTTGGGGGAGGGGAGGGGTGAGGGGAGGAGGGGAGAGGGGGAGGAGAGAGGGGAGAGGGTAGAGGGGAGAGGGGAGATGGGGAGGGGAGAGGGGAGGGGAATGGTCGCAGTGGCTGCCTGCATGTCAGAGAAAGCAGCTGTGAAAAAAGACTGTTTGAGGTCACAGGAGCTTTGCCCGAACGGAAAGTGTCTTTTCTCTTTCTTCTTTAAAAATAAAAAGATAAAATGATGGTGCTACATATTAACATGGAGAGTTAAATTAACATAACAAAGACAGTTAATTTACTATATTCATTCTAAATGATAATGGCAACGGTAGTGATAGTGAAAGTGTAGCGATAGTGATAATGATATTGATAATGATAGTGATGTTAATAATGGTTTGTTTTATAATGCTTTGTTTTTATTTAATACTACTACTTCTCCTAATCGTAACAACTATTTGTTTTAATCAAATAGATCAATTATATAATTTGTAGCCTAGTCTATTTCAATTTGGAATAACTTGTGTGGCAACTGAATAACGTTGGAGATATCCGGAGGTGAGTAAATGAGCAAAATCATTTGTGTACGAACCAGTTGAAGCCAAGTGCAAAATGCCATTACGCTTTTAACTAGGTCATTGTTGAAGCCAGTATTTTTTTGTTTTTTGTTGTTGTAAATATAGTTTATTCATTGAATAAAGTCTTTTGTCAGCGCCGTGGCACTGGTCTTCCAGCCATGTGACAATACAGTTATTTACAATATATGCAGCTAGCCCAAATCAGCTGAAATAACAATATCAAACATTCAAAGACTTACATATGGTATAGTTTGACAATTCACATACAAAAATAGCAGTTATATGTTGTATTCCTACACACTTTTGACAATATTATTATTATTATTAATATTAAGAAGGGACCCTCCGGACCCCCACACCACCAATGAAATGCTGAATGAGCACACTACTATTCATTTTTATGTAGAAGAATCAAGTAGGTAGATATTTTGTATGGTTTGTGTTTGTTGTTGTTTTTTTAAATAGCAGGATTTTTTGCGGATTTTTGTTCTGATGAATCTATTTACCCTGCTCATAACGGATAAGTGTGTTTTCACCGCTGGACAGCCCTAATTTAATTTTATTTTATTTGATTTAAATCTTTTGATTTCATCGGATTATGCAACTTTAATTGTCCCAATGGCCACCGTCAACACCCTCCCCTCGTCATACCCGCGCTTAAATATGCATAGTCATGTCATGGGGGTGATGACGATGGGAAATATTGCGCCTGGAGCGGGACTCGAACCCACATCTCTTTGCATTCCGGGCCAGTGTGCTAACCATTGCACCTCCTAGACTCCCTGATATCACCATACTACCCATGCCTACCTGTCTATGTGGTTACTTGCCTGAGAGGTCAGTGCAGACCACTACACTCGTCCCCCTGGAATTTTAAATATTTTACATGTAAGTCTTTTAATGCTTACAATTACATTATACAGGCAATGCACTAACACATACATACACAGGGCAGGTTCAACAACCATACAGCGCATAGCTTGTATAGGATCATGGTCATGGCAACCAGTGTCATGGGGGGTGATGAAAATGGGAAATGTTGCGCCTAGGCGGCGGACTCGAACCCACATCTCTTTGCATTGGGCCAGTGTGCTAACTAATCCCACCACCACCTAGGCTCCCTGATATCACCATACTACCCATGCCTACCTGTCTATGTGGTTACTTGCCTGAGAGGTCAGTGCAGACCACTACAGTCACATAAAACCATATAAATTAAAAAAAGAAAAACACTTATCTAGATTTGAACCTACATATAGCAATTTAGATACCAGTTCAGTTATTAAGCATGTGTTGCTACATAGAAGGGCATACTATTAATATTACTAAGTCAATTTACTGCTGCTTAGTGCTGAAGCTTACTGAGTCAGACTTTTGACAAGCACGCCAAAATTAATTTGGCATTTTTACGAAACTTCAAATGTCTCCTACGTTAGTAATTTTACAGAATAGTTACTTAGTTGGTTGTTGAAGTTTTTCGTCCTGGCAACATCTAAGGTCATATTAAGACCTAAAGTAGGGTAGATTATAATGATGAACCTGATATAACTATATATACACACATATATATATATATATTTTTTTTTTTTTAATTGAGGCTGTATTTATACTGTCCATAGCATATAAGCCCAGGTAGCCAGGCTTGTTTTCAACGCTGGCCAGTTGTAGTGTTGATTTTATCTTACCACACAGAAGCTGCTGATAAGGTAGTTGATTGCCTGCATTTCAGTAGCAGATAGATAATTGGTTGGTATGGTTAGTAGCCTATGTTAGTTTTTTTGGATTTTCTTGGCATATATGTATTTTATTTTGTTCTATTCTTATTACTAGACTAGCCTACTCCTATTTACATATATATATATATATCTCAGAAAATGACAGAAACTCAAAACCATCGGACTATGCAACTTTAATACTCATGGGAAGTACCAGACGGGGTGGCCGAATGAGTCCATCTCCCGATTTGGTAGATCGTCAGATCTTGGGTTCGAACCCTGATCGAGTCAAACCAGTGACTTAAAAATGTATACTTGCCGCTTCCTAGCCAGGTGCTCAACATTATTAGGATAGGGCAAGGAGCAGTGGAATGAGGAAGACCAATCATCCGCGATTGGAATTTCCCCCGCTTAAAGCTGCATAGTCTGATGAAATATCAAATTTTCAAAACAAAACCAATTATCTAGATTTGATTTTACATATCTAACTTAGATACTGATGCACTTATTAAGCATTTGTTTCTGCGTAGAATGCAATACGGAGTCAATTTAACAGAACCTGTTACTGCAGAAGTCTATGTTGTCAGGGTTTTGGCACGCTTGCCAAAACTGATTTTCCATGTTTGCACTCGAAATATCTCAAAAGGTTACCATTTAAAATAAAAGTAACTTTGAACTAATGTAAAGTAGATAGATACTAGTGATCGATCTAATATATTTATCTCAGGAAAAATACAGAAATTCAAAACCATCGGACTATGCAACTTTAAACAACTAATATACAACAATGAAAAAGATGGTGGCCAAACTCAAGATGGCGGATGGACGCAGGTAGCGGATGCGCATGACAACGAGGCGCTTAATGATGGCCAGGAGGCGCTGTTAATGGTGGCACAGAGACGCAGCCATTCTCTGGCTAAACTCGCCTGATTTCGTTTCCGGTTTGGCCGAAACAGATAGGACACTAATCAGGCGCCACTGGCGCCCGACTGACGCCTTCATCGGGGTCCTCACGGCGCCCAATCAGCGCCCATAATGGCGCCGGTAATGGCCGCCCAAACCTCGGTCGCCAAAAGGTAGAGGTGGGGGGGGGGGGGGGGGGGAGGGGACCGGGTGATCTTGTTGCTGAAGTGCGGGGGGGGGGGGAGGAGGGGTGAAGGCGGGATGTATGAGGTACGGGGTAGGGTGTAAGAGGTAGGGTGTAAAGGGTATATGGGTACGGGGTAGGCGTGTAGTGGGTGGTGGGTTGGGAGTAGGTGGTAAGTGGTAGGGGTCGTGGATAGGGAGTAGGGGTAGGGAGTAGGGTAGGGGTAGTGGGTATGGGTCTAGGATGTAGGAGGGTAAGGGGTATGGGGTATGGTGTAAGGGGTAGGATGTAAGGGCTATGTGGGTATGGAGTAGGCGTGTAGTGGGTAGTGGGTAGGGAGTATGGGTAGAGAGTAGGGTAGAGGTAGAGAGAATGGGCTAGGACGTCGGACGGGTAAGGGTATCGCAGTAGGGGGTATGGGGTATGTGGGTATGGGGTATGCGTGTAGTGGGAAGTGGGTAGGGAGTATGGGTAGGGACTAGGTTATCGGTAGTGGGCATGGGTCTAGGATGTAGGAGGGTAAGGGGTATGCGATAGGTGGTATGGGGTATGGGGTAAGGGGTGGGGTTAGGTGTCGTGGGTAGGTAGTGGGGGTAGGTGTGTATGGGCACTAGGAGGGTTTGGGGTGGAGGTAGTGTAGTGGGTATGGGGTAATGGGAAAGGGGTATGACTATGAGTGTATGGGTAGCAGGTAGGAGGGTATGGGGTAGGAGGGTATGGGGTAGGAGGTATGGGGTAGGGGTGGGGTAGGGGGTAAGGGGACAGGGGGAGTTAGGGGGGTAGGCGTGTCTGGGGGTAGAGGATAGTGAGTAAGTGAGGGGTGGGGGGGGGGGCTGGGAATGGGGGGTACGGTGTACGGGTATGTGGGGTAGGCGTGTATGGGGGAGGAGAGTAGGGGGGTCGGGGTAGGGGCGGGGAGTAGGCGGGTATGCGGGTAGGAGGCTAGAGGGTAGAGGTGGGTGGGGGTAGGGGTGGGGAGTAGGGGGCGGGAGTGAGTGGCTGATCCAGTGTTCACCTGGCGGGCTCAAATCGAGCTGAGAATGATGCTGTCTCAATGCACGCCTAATCTCATTATCTGGGGCGGATCATTGGATTATGTGTAATCCCCGCCGGCCCGAGGGACGCCGTGACGCGTCCATCATCGTCATTGGCGTCGGTGTGAGAAACAACGCAGACGTCACGTGGTCGGAGGTGGTGGGTGAGGAGCATGGCTTTTTGTACGACCCCCCACCCCCACCCCCTCCCCCTTCCCTTCTCCAGCCCCTCGCTTATTGATGTTAAAGGATGAAGACAGTGAGAGGTATTTTGTTTTAATATATATATATATATAGTTATGTAAATATATTAGAAGTTATGAATGTATAATAATGGAGGATTTCTGGTAGCTTATCATCATCATGCTGTCAGTCGCGATGCGACAAAGACTGCTTTCATTACTTGACTGCCGCTCTCCATTTAGCTCTCTGCTGTGAGAGTGGTGTCCATGAGTCGGTCTTAATGTCTCTCAGCTTCAGGTTTCTCTTGATGGTATCCTTGAACCAGAGACGAGGGTGCCCTCTCTTTCTCTAACCAGAAGACAGTTGAGAGTACAGGATCTGCTTTGGTAGCCTGTCTGTTGACATCCTCATGAGGTGTCCAGTCCACCAGAGATTCCTTTTTATCAGAAGATCTTCCATAGAGGGCAGCCCCGTCTGTTCGAGTATTTCCTTATTTGTCACTTTGTCCTTCCAGGTTAGCCTCATGATTGAATGCAGATGTCGCATCATGAAGGCATGCAGCTTTTTCACCTGTCATCTGTACACTGTCCAGGCCTTGGCTCCGTATAGTAGGGTGGATAGCATGATTGCACGGTAGATCTTGCCTTTGAGCCGCATGGACACATGGTGGTTGTTCCAGAGTCTCTGGCGTAGTCGGCCGAAAGATGGGAAAGATGGCCATCCTCCTCTGTATTTCAGCATCAATGCGTCCATCACTTGATATAGTGCTTCCAAGGTATGTGAATTCCGCAACAGAGTTCAGCTTGTTTCCCTCAACCATGATATCCTCCTCTCGGTTCTTGTAGAATTGGGTTGGTAGCTTATACTTGTTTCTTATTACCTTAATTATCCAACTAACGATTTCTGACAGCCTGGCACCCAGTTACTCACAGTATATGGAATCCAGCTTCTGCTTTTGTATTCATTCAAAAGTGTACTCATTATATATGCATACATATATACATATAAGTATGCTTACAGTATTCATATATTCATACATGTATTCATATATGCATTCATATATATATACATACACATATATACACATATGATATTCGTCCTGATATGACCTTAGATCATAGATGTTACTAGGATGTAAAACAACAAACAACAACTTATGATATACACATATGATGCACACCTATATACATATACGTATATACGTGTGTAAACATACGTATACGTATAAAGTCTTTGCTACAGTACAAGACAAGGAAGTGGGTTGAGATGGTAAATTCTCTGGCTTAGGGCATATGATGCCCTAGCCTAAATAATAAAAAAAATTCTAGTGTGTGAGTGACAGTATTCGCAGGACTGATAGCGATGGGCGTGGTGGCACCACCTGTACCACCGTGAAAAGGAGGGTCACCCATAAAGTAGTACCCAACAGCAGGGCCCCCCTCGCACCACACACACTGGAGGGCGTATGCACATATATATACATATGCATATACACATGCATATATACACATATACGCATGTACAGATATACGCATATACGCATATACACGTATACACGTATAATATACACGTACACGTATATATCAGACATAGTTATATAAACGTAGTAGTATATAATATCGCACCTTATATACCTACAATGTCTGGCATTCTTCTTTTATCTAAGAAAATACCTTAATACCTAACGGTTTTCTTTGTACAAACTGATTCTAGCCGGGATTGCCACTTCCCGCTGTGTGCGCGCGCGCGCGTGTGTGTGTGTGTGTGTGTGTGTGTGTGTCTGTGTATCTGTCTCTGAGCGCGTGTGTGAGGAGGGCGGAAGCCGGTTAGGTAACACTGGTAAGAAACTGTGACCCCAGCCCCTAAACAAAAGAGCGCCATCTGCCGCTAAAGAAGTGACACACGACCTGTGTAACCAGGACCCACAAAGGAATTCAGGGGCCTTAATTAAACAGCCCCCACAAACCCCTACAACCACCCCCGCTCCCCCACCCACCACCACAACCTGTACCTTCACCCCCACCCCCCACCCCGCCCCGCCTGGAGTAGAATGCAGGCTGGGGCTCACTGGAGGGGAACCGTCGTCGGGTTGTCGAGTTTCTAACTCAGCCATCACTCTTGCTAATGTTACGCCAGGTGTCTAGGCTTACACACACCCCCAAACTGACTAGCTGCTTTGTTCCCGTGAGGTCTGTGTGGGTGGGTGGAGGAGGGGGGGGGGAGGAGAGGGGGCAGTCGGTCTGAAATAGGGAGAACCCGTAG
>CM059186.1:15468860-15517941 GCA_030323885.1 Branchipolynoe longqiensis
AACCGACCACCTCCACAGATGCACCACTCCCCTATATCGATCGCTTTATTTGATATCCATTGCTAACCTGACCTACCTCCGGTCGCCGGCCGACCGGCCGCCCGACGAGCACTCAGTGCCCGTGCCACTACACGTCTGTAGTGCATGTAAATAGCGCGTTTATAGAACCACCTCAAGGAAAAACCAGCGTCCCGGTGGTCCTGAAGCTCTCCTCATTAACATCTCATTAGCGTGTCGACTTAGGGGGAGACATAGCCGCCCGGGGGGAGGGGGAGGGGGGATGAGGGGGGAGGCGGTGACTTTAATTAATTAAACTCGGAGCACCGTTCGTTTCAGATCGCCGTCTTATCAATGCACCAGCACGTCTCGCGCCCAATGACTCCAGTCGGTGAGATTGTGCCGGGAGAGACAAGGGTGGGGGGGAGGGGGAGGGGCGGGGGCGAGGGGAGGGGAGGGGGGGGAGGGGGTAGGGGGGGAGGGGAGGAAGGGGAGTGAAGGGGGAGGGGAGGGGGAGGGGAGGGGAGATAGGGAGGGAGAGGGGAGGGGGAGGAATGGGAGGGGGAGGGGGGGAGGGGGAGTGGCGAGGGGGAGGGGGGAATGGAGGGGAGAAAGGGAGGGGGAGTGGAAGAGGGGAGGAGGAGGGTGAGGAGAGAGAGAGGGAGAAAGACGGGAGGGGGAGAGGGGGGGGGAGGAAGGGGAGTGGGAGGGAGGGAGGGGGAGTGAGGTGACAGAGAGAGGGGGAGTGATGGTGAAGGAGAATGCAAGAGAGGAGGAGGATATAGAAAGGAGTGAGTGTGGGGGGAGGGGGTAGAACATTTTAATATATAATAGAAAGAGGGAGAGCGAGAGGAAGACGGGAAGTGAAAGGGAAAGAAAGAAAGAAAGAAAGAAAGAAAGAAAGAAAGGGAGGTGGAGGGTGAGAGGAGGGGAGGGGGAGAGGAGGAGAAGGGGCGGGGAGGAAAGGGAGGAGGGGGGAGATACAAGGGGGATAGGAGGGGGAAAGTGGGAGGGAGAGGGTGGGGGGTGATGGTGAGGGTGGAGGGTGACGAGGGACGGGGGGAAGGGGGGGGGAGGAATGGGGAGAGGGAGGAGGGGAGGGGGAGAGGAGAGGGGGAGGGGAGGGGGGTAGGGGAGAAGGGGGGAGGGAGGAGGGGAGCGGGAGAGGGGGGAAATGAGTGTGTAGTGGGCAGAGGTTTGTTGTTCTTACTGATGGGTCTTTTTTTGTTGAGGGTCAGTGATTAGGTTGCAGTGGACTTGTGATTTAATATCACCGGAGTGGAGGTGACCGCACGGGCCATGGCTTTGGCGGTGCGTCGGCGGTCACGGGCCCGGGTCGGGGTTAGTCCGGGGGGCGGGGCCCGGGGCCTGGGAACCCCGACACTGACACGTGTGCGCATGCTTCAGTGGTGACGTCACGGACCGTTGGAGACTGAAGAAGCAAGACCGCACTAGCCCGGTCATGGAGGACGAGAAGGGGGAAGGGGGGGGGGGTGGAGAAGGGAGAGGGGAGGGGGAGAGGGGGATGGGATAGGAGTGTAGAGAGGGGAGTCGGTGGGAAAGGGGAGAAGGGAGAGGGGAGAAGAGTGGGGAGAGGGGAGGGGGGAGATGCGAGGAGAAGAAGGAATGGGGAGAGGGGAGAGGGGAGATGGGAGAAGGGAGAGGGGGAGAAAGAAGTGTGAGAGGGGAGATGGGAGAAGGGAAGAGGGAATGGGAGATGGGAGAAGGAAGGGGGAGAAGGAAGTGTGGAGAGGGGAGATGGGAGAAGGGAGAGGGGAGAAAGGAATGTGGAGGGGTTGAGGGGACAAGGGAGGAGAGGAAGATGAGGGAGGAGAGGAGTGGGGAGGGGCTTGGAGAGGGGGGAGAGTGAGGGAGGAGGGGAGAGGGGAGAGGGGGATGAGAGATGGGAGAGGGGGGTGGAGTGGAAGAGTGATGGGTAGAGGGGGGGAGAGGAGAGGGGAGGGGGGAGAGGGGGAGAAAGAGGATGGGGAAATGGAGAGGGAGAGGGGAGGGAGTGGAACATGACGACGGAGAAGGCTGGAAACGATAGAGGGAGGGGGGGGGGGGGACAAAGAGGGAAATGAAGAGAGAAAGCGAGAGATATCGAAACAGAGGAAATGGATAGTGAGGTCAGGAGAGAGACGGCGTGGAAGAGAGAGATAGAGAGGCAGTGAGGGAGGGAAAGAGATGGGTGAGAGATGGGCGAGAGGTCAATTTGATCATTTCAAAGCTGGCTGAGTCAGATGATACTAGTGATTGGTCTAACCTGACCAGTCGTCACGGACCTTCGCTAGCAGCATGGGCCATTCAACAACAAAGACACGTGATGCTGACGTCACAGCCAGACGCCGGGCCGCTACCCCGGCTGAGGCAGACTCGAGTGGGGCCATTGGGGGGCATTTGGGAGGCATTGGGGGCAATGGGGCCCTTACTCAACTGTTCTCTTCGGGTGCTTAGTGTTGGAGCGTGGGGTCATCGTCGTTGTGTGTGAGGGTGTTTGAAGGGGTGAGGCGGGGGTGAGTGTGAGGGTGTAAGGGAGGCTGTAGGTGAGGGTGTGTTTGAGGGTGTGCGTTGGTGTGGGTGAGGACGTATGAGTGAGGGCGTGGGTGAGGGTGTGGGTGGTGGTGTATAAGGGTGTGTGAGTGAGGGTGTGTTGGTGTGGGTGAGGGTGTAGGTGAGGGTGTGTGAGTGAGGGTGTGTGGGTGAGGATGTGGCATGTGAAGGGCGTGAACCCAAAAACCAACCACCCCACCAAAAAAAACAACACCAAAAAAAAAACACACCAACAAACACACCAAAAAAAAAACACACCAAAAACACCACAAAAAACAACAAACCACAAAAAAACCACCAAACCAAAAACAAAAAAAACAAACACAAAAAAACAAACAAAAAAAAACAACACAAAAAAAACACAACCCCAACAAAAAACAACCACACAAAAAAAACACAACAAAGTGTGGAGCGAGGGTAGGTGTGAGGGAGTGTGACTGAGGGTGTGTGATGGACTGTGAGCAGCGTAAGGCTAGTAGGGTTGTGTGACGAGGTTGGTGAGATGGTGGAGTGATGGGCGTGTGTTGCCACAAAACCAAAAAAAACACAACCAAAAACCAACCAAAAAAAACAACCAAACAAACCAAAAAAAACAACACCAAAAAAAAAACACCACCAAAAAACCAACCAAAAAAAAAAACAACCAAAAAAACACACACCAAAAGTGTTAGGTGTTTTGTGATAGTGTCTGTTTGCAGTCATTGAGGCCTTAGGTGGGGTTGTGTGAGTGAGGGTGTTGTGTGAGGATGTGTGAGTGATGGTGTGTGTTGCAGTGGGTGCATGGGTGAGGCCTTAGGTGGGGTTGTGTGAGTGAGGGTGTGTGTGTGAGGATGTGTGAGTGAGGGTGTGTGTTGGAGTGGGTGCATGGGTGAGGCCTTAGGTGAGGTTGTGTGAGTGAGGGTCACAAACCACCCACAAAAACACAACCCAAAAACAAAAACAACCCCAAAAAAAACACACCACAAAAAAAACCAACCAACAAAAAACCAACAAAAACAAAACAACCAAAACAAAAAAACAACAACCAACAAAAACACAACCAAACAAACACACACCAACCAAAAAAACAACACAAAAAAAAAAACACAACCACCCAAACACCAAAAACACCACAAAAAACAACCAAAAACAAAACACACCAAAAAAAACAAACAACCAAAAACAAAAAAAACCAAAAAAAACCCACATGTGTGAGTGAGGGTGTGTGTGAGGATGTGTGAGTGAGGGTGTGTGTTGGATGGGTGCATGGAGGGCCGTGGGGTGGGTGAGGGTGTGTGAGGGTGTGTGAGTGAGGGTGTGTTGGGTGGGTGCATGGTACCGTAGGTGGGGTGTGAGTGAGGGTGTGTGTGTGAGGATGTGTGTGAGTGAGGGTGTGTGTTGGGGAGTGGTCAGGGTGTAGGTGAGGGTGTGTGAGTGTGTGTGAGTGCGTGTGTTGGTGTGTGTTGGTGTGGGTGCATGGGTGAGGCCTTAGGTGGGGTTGTGTGAGTGAGGGTGTGTGTGAGGATGTGTGAGTGAGGGTGTGTGTTGGAGTGGGTGCATGGGTGAGGCCTTAGGTGGGGTTGTGTGAGTGAGGGTGTGTGTGTGAGGATGTGTGAGTGAGGGTGTGTGTTGGAGTGGGTGCATGGGTGAGGCCTTAGGTGAGGTTGTGTGAGTGAGGGTGTGTGTGTGAGGATGTGTGAGTGAGGGTGTATGTGTGAAGACAGTTTAATTTAATAATTTACATAACATTTCAATTTACTAGATAAACCATGAAAAAGAAATATTGTGTAAATACCTATCTTCCTGTACCACTTACGGCCGAAAGAACAGTGCTACGGGCACTGACACAAGATATATATTATCAAATTCATTTACCAAAAAAAAAAGTGAAAAAAGTGTGTCCAACTACAAGAGAATGATGTGGTGTTGTGGTTGTTATTGTGGGGACGATTTGGGCAGGTCAACATGTGTGGGTGGTGGCGTCCAGTGTGTGCGTGTGTGTATGTGTGTGGGTGGGGGGGGGGGAGTTGAGAGGTTGAGGGTATGTGTGTGTGTGTGTGGGGGGGGGGGGTTATAACACTCAGAGTGTGACCAGCTGTCGTGATGACGCTTGTCGCCCACCACACACTACAACTTGTACAAGACACACCACAGTCTACGTACCACGCTATCACTTATCAGTATTCATACCATCCACACCAAAACGCCACCACCACACCACAACAATATAACAACCACACCACAACAATATGCCAACCACACCACACCACACCACAACAATATAACAACCACACCACACCACAACAATATAACAACCCGACAACACGCATACATGCACACTGGTATATACACACATGCACAGACACATATACACACATATACATATATACATGTATAGACACACACACATGCACTCACCAACTCACACACAGACAGACACATATACACACATATACACATAGACATGTATAGATGCACACATGCATGCACCGACTCACACAGATACAGACACATATACACACATATACAGATATACAGATATACATGTATAGACACATACATACATGCACCGACTCACACCGATACAGACACATATACACACATATACACATAGACATGTATAGACACATACATGCATGCACCGACTCACGCAGATACAGACACATATACACATATACATGTATAGACACACACATGCCCGCACCGACTCACACCGATACAGACACATATACACACATACACAGACATGCATATACACACATACACATATACAGACACACATATATACAGGCAGGACCACACAGTGACACACAGATCCACACACACAGACACACAAGCACACAGGCACATATACACACAAACACACACATATACACACAAGCACACATATACACACAACACACAGATACACACAAGCACACAGGCACACACAGACACACACAGACACACAGGCACACAGACACACACACATACACACACATACACAACAACATACAGGCTCAGACATAGACACACACATAGACACGCATGCACACACATAGACACACATACACACATATACACATGCATGACTCGGTTAGGCGATAGATAGCAGCTAGGCAATTCCCCTGTTCCACCATGCCACCATGCCACCATGCTACTATGCCACCATGCCACCCCGGCATTGTCGGTTAACCCACACAACAACACCTCGCCCAGTATGTCACGACGCCTTGACATGTATTCCCTATGGTGCTTATTATGTAATTAGCTTAAGAAATGTTTGCGCAATAAAGGAGAGCCCGGACAGCGCGCGTCACGTGTGCTTCCGCTTTACGTGTGTAGCGAAGGGGGTTAGGAGGAGGGGGTGGGGATGTGTGAGGGATGGTGGGGGGGGGGGCGAGGAGGAAGTGGAGAGGAAGGGATGGTGAATGGGTGGACGGGGCGAGAGGTGGAGGGGCGGGCGAAGAGGTATAGGAAGGCGGAGGTTGAGGGAGTAGGGTGGGCGGGGGAGGGAGGGCAGAGGGCGGAGGGAGGGCGAGGGGCGGAGGGCGGAAGGAAACGTGGCGATCGCTCGGGGGAAGGGGGAGGGGCGGGGGAGGGCCGGGGGATTGTGGATAGGAGTGTGGAGGGTAAGAAGGGTGGAGAGAGGGCGCAGGGGTCAGAAGAGGAGAGGTGTGGGAGGACGCAGGGACGGTAGGCAGGCGGAAGAGGCCTAGGGAGGGTGCAGGGGCAGGCAGGGCGTAGGGGCGGGGGGGGAGGCGGAAGGGCGGGGGAAGGAAGGTCCCGTGACTATGAGTGTCAGCACAACGTTGTGGTGTTCTTTTGTGGGATGGGGGGTAGAGAGAAGGTGGGGGAGGGCGGTACTGGAGGAGTCAGAAGAGTGGGTGCGGAGAGGAGAGGACGGGTAGGAGGAGGAGGGGGAGGAGGAGAAGGCCAGGGGCAGGTGAGGTGAGACAGGTGGTCAGATGACAACAATGGCGCCCCCTGGTGGCCGCCCCGTCTAAGCTACTTACACCCAACCCCCCGTACACAATGGCGCGTGCCCCCCCCCCCCCCCCACCCCACCCCCCGTCGAGGGTCCGCATGTGTATGTGTGGGAGGGTGGGAAGGTGGGGGCGATGAGTGGTGGCTGGGGTGGCTGGGGTGGGGGTGGGGGAGTTCTGCGGGTCGCGGACGAGTGGAGACGGCGTCGGGGTGCGGGGAGCGGGGTGCGGGGTGCGGGGTGGTGGGGGCGGGGTGGGGTGGGGAATACAAAGACATACCCGGTATAAAGTTGTCAGGTGACAGGACGCCAGGGCTACGCACGAGCCAACCACCATTATCCCCCCTCCCCCAACCCAACCCTCCTCTACCCCCATTTCTTCCCTTCCCCTCAGCCCCTCTCCACTTCACCACACCACCACACACACACACACACAAGGCTGACGCGCCCACCCCGCCATCATCGGCGCATAAAACAAATTGGTTAACTGTTACTCCATGAGCGAACACCTTTGAGGCCACAGAAGCCAGGCTAATTGTGTGCAGCCAGCTCCACTGACCAGGCCAGCGCCAAGAAACACCCACGGGACGTGGGGGTTGGGGGTTGGGGATTGGGGAGGGGGGGCTAAAGCAAACCTGGGGGCATTGTTAATGGGCGTGGGGAGTGGTGGAAGGAGGGGAAGGGGTGGGGAAGGGGGGTAGGGGGGTAGGAAGGGGAGGGGAGCCGGAGGGGGGAGGGGGAAGAGGTGGGGGAGGGGAAGGGGGGAGGAGATGGGGAGGGAGTGGAGGGGGACGGGGGGCCCTGCCACGCTCCGCCCGCCTCGGTAGCATTTACTCAGTTTGCCCAAGCGTCCAGTGTATATTGAGCGCGCGGTACAAAAGCAATTCAGACTGAACTTACTGACTTGTAGAACAATAGTGTCACTTCCAGAGTGACAGATTCAGTGCGGACTGTGTTCTCGGTGCACTGCAGCTTCGTGTGGATGGGAGGGGAGAGGGAAGGAGTAATGAGACGGAGAGGAATAAGAGGGATGGGGAGTGGAGATAGGGGAAGGCAGAGGGGGAGAGAGGGGAGAGGGAGATAGGGGGAGAGGGGTGGGAGGGAGGGGCGAAGGGATGGGTGAGGAGGGAGAGGAAGAGAGGGAGACATGGAGAGAGGGAGAGAGGGAGAGAGGGAGAGGGGGAGAGGAGGAGGGGGGAGAGAGGGAGAGAGTGAAGAGGGAGAGAGGGAGAGAGGGAGAGAGGGAAAGGGGGAGATGGAGAGATGGGAGGAGGGAAGGAAGGGAGGGGGAGGGAAGAGAATGGGGAAGGGGGAAAGAGTATGAAGGGAGAGAGAGGGGGGGGCGCGGGAGAGAAGGAGGGATGGATTGTTTGTTTGTTTGTTGTTGTTTTACGTCCTAAGGTCATATCAGGACGGGTGGAGGGATGGATGGAGAGGGAGTAAGTGGGAGAGAGAGGGGCAGAGGGGGAGAGGGGGGGATAGGGGGAAAGAGGGGGAGGAGGGGGGAGAAAGGGAGAGAGGGGGAAGAAAATGGGAGAGAGAGAGTGAAAGGAGAGGGGGAAGGGGAGAAGGACAGGTTAGATAAAGGGGAAGGGAGAGAAAGGAAGGACGAGTGAGAGAGAGGGTAGAGGGAGAGGGAGGGGATGAGATGCGAAGACGGGAGACGGGGTAGACAGAAGGAGGGGATGAAGGGATAGAGAAATGGAGACAGAGAGAGGGAGATGGGGTAGAGATGGGAAAAGGGGAAAGAGACGGGGGAAAGAGAGGGGGGGAAGGAGAAGAGGGAGGGAGAGTGGGGGAAAGGGGGAGAGGGGGAGTGGCAGAGAGAGGGGAGAGAGGGGAGGGGAGGGGGGAAGGGGAGAGAGGGGGGAAGAAGGGGAGAGAGGGAGACAGAGGGAGACAGAGGAGGGGGGGGGGGGAGGGGAGAGAGTGAGAGAGCTGTGTGCGCGGAGGGGAGGGGGACTAGAAGGCTCGTGTCTGTGACAATAACCATTCACTAAGCTTTGAAAGTCTGATACTTCACATTTACGACTAGTATTTTATACATCACATTACAACCTGCCATTATCTCTGCCTAAAATCCCCATTTCAATCAACTTCTCATCTTCCTGTGTGAAAGGCATCGCTTCAAAGCAGATATGCACACTTGAGAGATTCTCATAATAATAAAATGAATATATATATATATAACCATGCGTTGAGATCAAGACCTATCATGCCCGTATAAACGTCAGACAGTTAAAAGGAAATGTTTTTATTTTAAATCCTCCTTCTCGGCATTTTGCGACATAAGCTTTAGAAAGTACAAAGAGACATAGCTCTTGACTTCAAATAGGTCCGGAGGGAGCAACATCGGAATTGTGTAGTAGAGCAAGTGGGAGGGTTTAGTGTTTTTTTGTGTCGTGCGATAAAGATTAATTTAATTTTAATCCACACAGCCTAATGCCATGGGTAATGAAACGAATACATTGGAGGGTGTTAGCCCCCCGCCCCCTCCTTCTTCTTCTTCTTCTTCTTCTCTTTCCTGGGCGGGAATCGAAGAGTTCATCTTATAATGAAATTTTGTTTGAAAACTAATTCCCAGGCGGTGTGTGGATGTGGGTGTGGGTGGGTGTGATTGTCAGTGCAAGTGTAGGGGCGCGAGTGTGGGGGTGGGATGTGGGGGTGGAGCAGCGCCTCAGAATGACTTTGTCATTAAATACAGTCAGCGTTCTGTTGACATTGGAGTCTGTCTTCCAGGAATCGATTCGGATCTGCCTCTTTTTGTGTGTTTGTCTGTGAGTGTGTGTTTGTCTATGCGTGTGCCTGTGTGTGTATGTGTGTGTCCGTGTGTGCCTATGTGTGCCTGTGTGTGCGCATCAGGGAGCTCAGTTGAATGTCGGTAATGCTTCCTATCTTCCAGAAAGTGAAGTGAGATTAGCCAGACTTCACCGGTTCACAAAAAGAAAACACTGCCATGAGAGAAAGCGAGAACAAGAACGAGAGCGAGGCAGTGGGCGGAGGGGGGGACGAGGGGGGAGGGGAGGATAGGAATGGAGGGAGCGAGGTGGAGAAGTGAGGGAGAGAGTGGGGGAAGTGAGAGAGAATGGGGGAGAGAGAGGGAGAGGGGGAGGAGTGAGGGAGAAGAGGGGGGAAGGGGAAGCAGGGGAGAGAGGGAGAGGGAGGCGGGAGAGGGGAGAGAGGGTAGAGGTAGGGGGGAGGAGAAAGGGGGAGAGGAAGCGAGGGGGAAAGGAAGGGAGGGAGAGAAGGAGAATGAGAGGGAGGGGGAGGGAGGGGAAGGGGAGAGGGGAGGGGGAGAGGGAGAGGGGAGGGGGAGGGAGAGGGAGAGGGAGACGGGAGAGGGATGGGAGTAAGGGGTGAGAGTGAGTGACGGAGAGAGTTGGAGAGTAGCTGATTGAGTTAGTGAGTGAGTGAGTGAGTAAGTGAGTGAGGGAGGGAGGGAGGGGATAGGGAGAGGGAAGGGAAGGGAAGGGGAGGAAATGGAAGGAAGAGAGGGAGGAGAGAGGGAGGGTGATGGGGGAGGGAGCGAGGGAGGGGGGAAGGGACCAGGGAGTAAGAGCTGAGGAGGGAGAGAGGGAGAAAAAAAAGTGACTTCTGAAATGAGTGATGGTGACAAAAAGACGAGAGGAGAAATAGGCAGGAGGTGGGTGTCACGTGTCAGCTTCTACTACTGATGCTGCTACTACTACTGATGATGCAGCTATACAGTGAGGAGCAGAGGCTTGGGGACAATGTGTTACAGAAAGTATCAAGTTTCTAAAGGCTTCTGTAACGAGAGCCCCCCCAGCTCCCTGCACACATGGTGCCAGAGGCGCGGCCCCGATCATACATACCTTCCTTATGTGGATTATGTCCCCCTTCCTCCCCTCCTCCTCCACACACACACACCTTACTTAGTGTAAGGAGAACAAAACACGACGAGCCTTAATCCGCCCCCCCCCCTCCTCCCCTATAATGTGTGTTTTGTACATCATTCTGTTTCACCTTTCCAGAACCCATTTGCAGCTTGGGTTATTTTCCGTTCCAACCAGTGGTCCACAACTGGTTCATCAAAGGGTGTGGTATGTGCTATCGTGTCTGCATGAAAGTGCATATAAAAGACCCATTGCTGCTTATCGGAAAGAGTAGCCTATGTGGTGGCAGTGGGTTTCCTCCAAAGATATATGTCAGCATGACCATTTGTTTGACGTCCAATAGCCGATGATAGAAATCAATGTGATCTAGAGACATCGTTAAATAAAACAAGCTTTACGCTTTTGTGCTGCATTCAGCTTCGCCTTTCCAGATTATGTACAGCTATCGAAAATCGGCGGAGATGGGGAAATTTGAAATTCAAACAGTGATTAAGAGGGGGAGGAGGGAAGAAAGGCATTGTTTGCCCAAGAAACTTTATCTGCGCCGCTGCAGGCTCACCAGGCCGCCCGCTATAAGCTGATCGACAGGCCTGATGGCATGATACCCAGGCGCTCAAATTCACTGCCAGATTGCGGCATCACGCGTTCAGAATTTGAGGAAAAGGGGGCGTGTGGGGGTGGAAAGGGGGGGTTGTGGGGAGGGGAGAGGGAGAGAAAAAGGGGTGAGGGAGAAGAGGTCGGGGGAGATGGTAGCGGGGTTTGGGAGAGGGGAAAGGGTGGGGGCGAGGGGAGAGGGGTGTGGGGAGAGGGGAGAAGGGTGTGAGGAGATGGGAGAGGGGTGTGGGGAGAGGGGAGAGGGTGTGGGGAGAGGGGAGAGGGGACGGGATGTGGACAGGGGAGAGGGGAAGGGGTATGGGGAGAGGGGAAAGGGTATGGGGAGAGGGAAGAGGGGAGAGGGGAGAGGGGAGAGGGCAGAGGGGAGTGGGGAGAGAGAGTTGGGGTGTGGGGTGTGTGGAGAGGAAAAGGGGTGTGGGGAGAGGGGAAAAGTGGGGGAGAGAAAAGGCGCCACCTCAGCTCCCCCCCTCACCTACTCACTCCGTCCACCACTCCAAACCCCGTCCCCGGTCTCGTCCTAGCCCGGTCTCGCCAGGTCTCACCCTCTTTCAGCGTCACTTCCTGGCTGTACCGGAAGTAGATGTGTTGGCGGCGTGTCTCGCCAGAGGGCGCGGTTGGGGGGCGGGAGGCTACTGGAGACGACGGGATGGGAGTGGGAGGGGTAGGCGGCTGAGATAGGATAGGAAGGGAGCGGGAGCGGGGTGAGTGAGGGCGGGGGAGGGGGGAGGGGCGGGGAGGGTGGGGAGGGGCGGCGGGCGGCTGGAGATGGAGGGAAGGGAGCGGGAGCAGAGTGAGGGAGGGGCGGGGAGGGGTGGGGAGGGACGGGCGGATGGGATGGGATGTGAGGGGAGCGGGGGACGGGGCAGGGAGGGGCGGGGCGGGCCGGGGCGGGACGAAGACGAGGCTGGATCTGCGGGAAGCAGGGCGGGGAACGGGCGTCGGGGGAGAAATGGGGCGTTGTGGGGGGGGGGGGCGGGGGAGAGGAATGGGGAGGACCGGAGAGAAGAGCCAGGGGAAGGGGCAGAGGGCTGGAGGGGGAGGGGGACCCGAGGAGGGAGGAGGAGGAAGAGGGGCCGGAGAGTGGAAGCAATGTGGGTTGAGCTTGGAGGGATAGGAAGGCTGGACAGAGGCTGGAGAGGTAGGTGAGGGATGGGAACTGGGGACTGGAGACTGGTGACTGGGGACTGAGAATTGGGAACTGAAGACTGGGGACTTGGAACTGGCAACTGGGGACGGGGAACTGGGGATTGGGGACTGGAGACTGGGGACTGAAAACTGGGGACTGGGGACTGAAAACTGGGGAGTGAAAACTGGGGACTGGGATCGGATCCGTAGGGTGACAGGCCCGAGAGTGTCTGTCAGTGTTACCCAAAGCCGGCCCAGCCGGAGACTGGAGCCGTGAGGACTTCACGTGGGCCGAGAGGGCGGCCAGAAATGGAGCCGGCGTCTTGGAGTGGCGCTCCAGTCAGCGCCACACTGACTCAAGGAAACGCCGAGTGGCTCGTCAGCGACTCGACACCGCCACCTAGTGGCATATAACACCAGCCCCACCCACACCCACACATACTCACACACCCACACCCACTCGCATTTCCACTCACACACACACACTCACACACCCACACACACTTCCACCTACACCCACTCATACTCACACCCACACTCACACCCACACTTCCACTCTCACACACCCACACCCACACACACTCACTCACACCCACACCCACACCCACACACACTCACTCACACTCACGCACCCACACCCACTTCCACCTACACGCACTCATAGTCATACTCACACCCACTCACACTCCTACTCACACACACACACTCACATGCCCATACTTACACCCCCACACACCCACAACCGCACCCACACCTATACCCACTCAGTCATACTCACACCCATTCCTACTCCTACTCAGACCCACACTCACACCCACCCACACGCACCCAAACACTCACCAACACCCACATACCCGCATACCCACACCCACACCTATACCCACTCATAATCATACTCACACCCATTCCTACTCCTACTCACACTCACACCCACCGACACCCACACTCACACCGGACGAGTCCGTCGTCACGTGATGCAATGTTATTATCGGACGCCGTCAGCTACAATTGATGACGTCGGGAAATTTGATGTAATCTTAGTCGCCCACTAAGACATCAGCCGATTTGTGTGTGTTGTGTCTGTGTGTGTTGTGTTTGTGTGTGTTGTATGTCAGCGTGTGTCTGTGTATGTGTGATTGTACATGTCTGTATGTACTGGTGTTTGTGGTTGTGTATGTATGTGTATGCGTGTGAGTGTGTGTGAATGTCCGTCTGTGCGCGTCTGTGTTTGTGTATGTTGAGAGTGGGTGTGTATATGTGTATGCGTGTGTTGCGTGTGAGTGTATGTACTGGCGTGTGTTGTGTGTAAGTGTGTACTGGTGTCTGTGTGAGTGTGTATGTATATATGTGTGAGTGTGTGTTTGTGTGTCGAGTGTGCGGATGTGTGTGAATGCGTATGACTGTGCATGTTATGTGTGTGTGGTTGTGTGTTGTGTGTTGAGTGTGTGTGAGTGTGGAGTGGTGTGTGTTGTGTGTGAGTATGTGTCTGTGTGTGTTGTGTGTGCTGGTGTATGTATGTTATGTGCTGGTGTGTGTGTTGTGTGTGCTGGTGGGTGTCTGTGTTGTGTGGTTCTGTGTGCTGGTGTGAGTATGTATGTGTTGTGTGTGCTGATGTGTGTGTTGTGTGTGCTGGTGTCAGTATGTGTATGATGTGTGTGCTGGTGTCAGTATGTATGTGGTGTATGTGTTGGTGTGTGTGTTGTGTGTGATGGTGTGTGTGTTGTGTGTGCTGGGCTGCGTTCAGGGTGCGTCTCGGAGGCGCCTCGGCGACGTCTTGGCGATGCTTTTTGGTCTATTTGCGTTCAGAGTGCGTCTCGGCGACGTCTCGGCGACGCCTCCCTTTTCATAGTAGAGACAAAAAGCGCCTCGAAAATGGCCGCCACATGCAGTGGTTTCATCCAATCAGAGCACAGCATTTCAATTGCAAATGGCCGCCGCCTATGGGGGCGGCCATTTTCGAGACAATAAACTGCCTTTGCCGTTCAGACTAGCGTGACGTCAGGCCCGTCGCCGAGGCGCCTCCGAGGCGGAGCCTGAACGTGGCCTTGGTGTGTGTGTTGTGTGTGCTGGTGTGTGTTGTGTGTGCTGGTGGGTGTCTGTGTGTTGTGTGGCTCTGTGTGCTGGTGTCAGTATGTATGTGTTGTGTGTGCTGATGTGTGTTGGATCTGAATGTCTGTATGGATATATACTATATAAATGCCTGTCAATTCCACGTATCTGCCAACCAGAGTTAACCTACTCGGACATGAAATCATTATTGTTAACGTCGAGTCGGAATAGAGAATCCACAACACAGAAGACAATAGGACACAGAGGATGGGAGAGGAGGGGAGGGGAGGGGAAGGGAGGGGCAGGGAGGGGAAGGGAGGAGATGGGAAGGGGGGAGGGGAGGGGAGGGGGATGGGGTAGGGGGGAGGGGGGGGAGGGGATGGAAGAGGAGAGGAGGGGAAGGGACAGGACAGGACAGGTCAGGAGAGGAGAGGAGAGGAGAGGGAAGGGGAGGGGACGGGAGGGGAGGGGAGGGGAGGGGAGGGGAGGGGTGGCCATGGCGCGGGGACAACTTGGAAATTTAGAAGCAGCAATTATCCGTTGGGCTGACGGTGTGTCTGATGCCGCCCGGGCTCGAAATGACAACTATAATGAATCGGTTTGCACTGCGCCCCAACACAATAACCGACATTGCAATTCCCTCCGTCATACCCGCGTCACAAACACTACTAACAGACTCACACACTGACCCACCAGGCGCGGTGGCCGAATCACCACAGCGTGGGCTTCGCGTGCGGGAGATCGGGAGCTCGGTTCCTGGTCGAGTCAAACCAATGACTTATCAAATTGATACTTGTCACTTCCTAGCCTGGCGCTAGGCATTAATAGCATAGGGCAAGGACTGGTTAATGCAGTGCCGGGATAATGTGACTGAGTGGTATATCCAGTCATGGTGCCGGCAGCCTCATTTTCCAGTGGGGCACCACTATAAAGTCGCCATGAGAGTGCACTGTCACAAGTCGGTAGCCATCCTGATATGACATTTGATGTTGCCAGGACGTAAAACTCCAACATCTAACCACACAGGGACCGGGTATACCGGGACCACCGCGCCCTGTCAATCTGCCTCACCCTGAAGTATAAAAGAACCCCCACCTCCCCAAAAGAGACAGTGAGCGATAGGCGGATAGACTTATAAATGAACAGACAGACATGCATGCAATGAGACAGACACGTATAGAAAGACCGCATTCATTAATATTGTCTATATGTACAGAAGGCTGAGAAAGCAGGCGATTACAGTCAAACCTCTCTAACCGACCACCTCCACATATCGACCACTCCCCTATATCGATGGCTTTATTTGGGTCCCAAACGATCACCCATACAATACCATTGTAATGATAAGATAAAATCCCTTATCCAACCACCTCCCTAAATATACCATTTAAAGTCGGTCCCATGGTCGGTCGATTTAGAGAGGTTTTACTGTATATGGGTGTTTTGCCTTCAATGTTAATTACCATTCGAGTGACAGCAAACAACAAGTTAATGGGTTGGGGAGGTGGGGGTACGGAGGTCGGGGTAGGGAGGTGGGGGTATAGAGGTGGGGGTAGGAAGGTGGGGGTATAGCGGGGGGTCGTGGAGGTGGGGGTTGTGGAGGTGGGGGTTGGGGAGGTGGGGGTAGGAGGAGGGTGGATTTATAAAGGATCTGTGCGTTAAATCTCGCCCCAAACACCCGTCCAACCCTTACATAATCTACGATATCTGATATATGCATCCATCATGTTGAATGTCACAATTTACACACACACACCTGCACACACACCCTTTCCCCTCCCATCCCATCCCCCAACCATCACGTGTAGTTTCTCTCTTACACACACACACATCTGTGGACTGACTGCATCTAATTCTAAATACAGTAAAACCTCTCTTACCGACCACCTCCCCAGATCGACCATTCCCCTATATCGATCGCTTATTTGGGTCCCAAATGATCGCCTATACAATACCATTGTAATGGGGGGAAAACCTCCCTAAACCGACCACCTCCCTAAATGGACCATTTAAAGTCGGCCCCATGTACGTTCGATTTAGGGAGGTTTTTCTGTAGTAAATATGCCTCCCCTGTTCTCCAACAAACACTATAATATATATATACATATATATATATATATATATATATATATATATATATATATATATAAATATATATAATATGTGTGTTTATGTGAACTGACCGCCCACACAGTGCATCGTACTGGAGTCGTACCATATCCTGTATTGTTTGTTTAATAGCACTCTCGCATGATGCAAACAAACACAAATATGTTATCTCTTTTTGTTCTCTTTTTTTTTGTCAAGGAGAGAAAGAGAGCGAGAGAGAGAGAAAGAGAGAGTGAAGAAGCCTGCGTCCATTGAGCTTATTTTCTATGTTGTTTGGCCTGCTCACCTCAACCTCCGACCCAACGGCCACCGCCTCTATTATCGCCCACTTTCCATTTGTTTCACGCCCACGGGCGAGCTGGTCATAAGTAGCTGGCGTGCGTTACCTTATTCTTGTGCTGATGGACAGATAACGCCGCGGGTTGTCTGCCCCCACCCCCGCCGCCCTCAGCGCACCCTTAGCGGTGGGGAGGTGCGGAGCTGCCGGTGGTGACCCCTGGTCATGGTTCTTTGGGCCACGCGCCCATTGTGCGGAGCCCCTGCCCATATCGGAAGGCACAGATGCCTTCTGCATCCAACATGTAATTTCAGCATAGGGGCGAGGTGAAGGAAGGAGCGGGTAGGGAGGTGGTGGGGGCGGGAGGGGTGGGGGAAGAGATGGGTGGTAGTGGAAGGGGAGTGGGAAGGGGAGGTGGATGGGAGGGAATAGTAGGATGGGAGGGGAAGGAGAGATGGAGAGAGCGCGAGGGGGAGAAGGGTGGGGGGGGGGTGAAAGGGGTGGTATACGGGGAGGGGGCAGGGGAATGGGAGGAGGAAGGGATGGTGGAGGGAGAAGGGAGGAGAACGGGTGAGGGGAGGAGAGGGGAGGAGATGGGAGGAAAGGGGAGGAGATGGGAGGGTGGAGACGGGTGGGAGATCCTTGGGGGGTGGAGGTGAAGGGGTGTGGATAGGGATGGAGATAGGGAGGGAAAAGAGGGGGAGGGGAGGGGTGGCCCCGGGAAATGTAGGAAATTGCCTCCCTCCACCCCCATACACACACTCTCCACCGTTAGGTACCCTCACACTCATCACCCCAACCCCCTTTACACACACACACACACACATACGCACATCCGCGCCCCACCCCCGCCACCACGCCCTTCTATGTCGGGCACCCACCGCGCTCACACCCCAATGTCAACCCTTCCCCATCCCTCTCTCTCTCTCCTTCTCTCTCTGTCTCTTCCACCGCACACACACACACCCTCACCCCTACTCTCTCCCCGCCACGAGCACCGCGCGAGCTCCGGCTAGAATTACTTCGGGTACTCACATCTCAGACAATGGCTGCCAAAATATAAAGTGGATGCGACAATGGCGTATGGCGAGCGACCTGTTTCACTCCCCGTCCAACCTCCCCCCCCCCCCCATCCCGACCCCACCCCCGCTTACCCCAGCCCCCACTATCCACCCCTACACACACACACGTGCACACGTACATCCCACCTCCTACCCCGGGCAGCCAGCCGGCTATCTGAGGGACCCACTTGTCTTTATCTTTGGGTTCCAGTATCTTGAGGTCCCCCGACTGGCCAAGATACCCGGGCGGCAGGAAAATTAACCTCTCCCTAGAGGTTTGACGGGAGATGAGTCGACGACGGCCGTGGAGCTCGGGGCGGCGCAGGGCGCGGCGGGGGGGGGGGGCATGGGGAAGAAGAAGAGCGCCTGGAGATGGGGTAGGAAGTAGGGGGAGGGGATGCTGAAGAACGGCGGAGGATGGCTAGGGGTGGAGGTGGGTGGCGGGAGGAGGGAAGAGGGAGGAAGGGGAAAAGGGAGAGAGGAGGAGGTGGGAGACAGAGGCGGAGGGAGGGGCGGAGAGGGGGGGGGAGGGGAAGGGGCGCCGGAGGAGGGAGGAGGGAGGTGGGAGGATGGAGGCGGGAGGAAGGAGGCGGGAGGCGGGAGATGCAGGCAGGGGGGGGGGGGAGGCGACGGTGGCGGCGGCTGATCCCCCCCCCCCCCCCCCCCCCCCCCCCCCCCCCCCCCCCCCCCCCCCCCGCCCCCGCCCCCCCCCCCCCCCCCCCCCCCCCCCCCCCCCCCCCCCCCCCCCCCCCCCCCCCCCCCCCCCCCCCCCCCCCCCCCCCCCCCCCCCGCCCCGCCCCGCCCCGCCCCGCCCCGCCCCGCCCCGCCCCGCCCCGCCCCGCCCCGCCCCGCCCCGCCCCGCCCCGCCCTGCTCCGCCCGGGGTCTCCTCGGGGGGAAACGGCGGAAAGTCGGGGCGGGCCCGTTATCTGGGCTTGCCGCCGCTGATATCCGGCCCGTTACAGCGGGTCTGAATGGGCTGCGGCATGTGCTTTAAGGAGGGGCTGGCCGTGTTGCAGGCAGGTCTTTGACCGGATCATGTCCGCTACATCAAACTTTCATGGTCATTTTACACCGGCTCGGGGACGCGCTGCCCGCCGGGTGCCCGGGTATCCACCCCACCCCCACCCCCACCCTCCGGGTGGTCGCGCCGGGCCGGAAGTGAGGGGGAATCGGGGAGCGGGGGAAGGATGGAGGGATGAGGGAGGGCGCGCCTTGGGGTGCTATCTCTTTGGTCACCAACTCATCATTCTTCTATCATGGCCGGATTTGTGCGCCTTAGCCGGCGGGCTCCCGGCGGGCTCCCGGCGGTGGCGGCGGTCAGTGAGCGCCGATATGGGCAGCCACTTGGGTCCTACTCGCCGCATCATTCTTCAGCAATATGGTAGCCGGCGACCGGGGCCTTCTGGATAAATCATCGGCCGATAATAATCCTGCTCCGCCCGTCCGACTGCCCACTAGCCATCAGTGACCTTCAGCACTCGGCCGAAATAACTGCCGGCTGTCATTCATCAAGTGGGTCGACCCCCCCCCCCCTCCCACTCCCCTACTCCAGCTCCATCACTAGACCGCCGCCCCCCCCCCTCCTCCCCCCCCTCCCCCCCCCTCCCCCCCCCCGACCTCTCTCCATTCCCCACCCGCACGTTGTGCTGTTAACACTCTGGTCAGAAACAGCGCCGCTTAAAATATGAATAATGTACTATGATGAAATAGAATAAAATAGAATAAAATGTAAGAGAATATATAAGAAAATATAAGAGAATAAAAGAAAATATAAGAAAATATAAGAGAACATGAGAGACTGAGAAAATACGACAAATGTGAGAAAATATGAGCAGATGTATATAAAATTATAAGTTTGTTGTTGTTTGTTGTTGTTTTACGTCCTAGCAACATCTAAGGTCATATCAGGACGGGAAATTTTATAAGTAAATATATAATAAAATATAACAACAAAAAGAAAGTATTAGAAAATATTAGAAAATATAAAAGAAAATAAGGAAATATAAGAAAATATATAATATTACAAAAACTTTACTTGTTTAAATCTCCTATAATCTCTACTTCCGGTAGCCATACATATATTGTCATAGGTTTGTTTAATGGGGCTTTAAGTCCCAGAAACATACATGGCTTATACAATTCATTCTTGTCGCTTCCTAGCCTGGCGCACGGCATTAATAGGATAGGACAAGGACTGGTTAGCTCAATGTCTGGATAATGTGACCGAGTCGGATATCATGTCATGGTGCCAGCACCCTGATTTCCCAGTGTGGTCGCACTATGCATTTGCCATGAGTGTGCACTGTCACAAGTCGGTACCCGTTCTGATATTACCTTAGATGTTGCTAGGACGTAATACTCCAACAACAACCCAACCCAGGAATATCCAAGGTCATGTCAGGGCTGACCTCGTAGGACGCTGGGCTGTCAAGGCTTACGACATCGAGTCATGAGCAGAAAGAGGTCAAATGCACAATAGAGGCATTTTATTTATTTATTTGATCTTTAAACACGTCCTTCACTAATCTAAGTCATCTCTGATTGCAATGCAATACACATGCCGTGTTGAGATCAGAATAACAATAACAACATAAAGCTGCAATGCCCACTAATTTGTCTAGAGTCACTTGGATAGAGTACATTGTGTTTGATGACTGCGCATACTCATTGCATTGCTGAACTGGTGTCGCAGTTTCCGCCGTCCGCCAGTTTCCGTGGTACGCCTACACTCAAATGCATTGTCAATGGCCGTGAGCAATCTTCATACAAAAAAAAGTGAAATATCTCTAAAACCACACCACCGAGAAACAAATCACTTGGTACAAATATAGAAAACATCTTCACCAAAAAGATTATATTAAATTTATAAGGTTAGGGTTCTTGATTTCTATTAATTTTGAATAAAACTAATGTTTTGCACAGCGCATACTGTCAAACTCAAGCCATTGTCAATGGTGGTGAGCAATCTTCATACAGAAAATACTAAAAAAGTGAAATATCTCTAAAACCACACCACATAAAAGTAAAATTGCTTGGTACGCATATAGAAAACATCTTGACCAAATACATTATATTAAATTTATAAGGTTAGTGATGATGCTGTTCGATTTTGACGCATGCGCAGAAGCGATGCGTACTGCGGAAACTGGCGGACAGCGGAAACTGCGAGACCGGACCAGGAATTAAGCCCGCTCCCCTCCCCTATCACCTACTGAGTCCTGCCCCCCTCCCACACACCCACACACCCACCCATCTGGATCCATCCACCCCCCACCCACCCCACAGACACCCATCTGCATCCATCCACCCACACAAGTCAATTGCCAATTAACTAACTGATGGCCGAATATTCTACGGGAACTAAAAGTTGCACAGTCCGATTGTTTTAAGTTACAGTGAACCCCCGTTATAATGTGCCCCGATTTAAACGAGAATTCGGATATAATTCATTTGACCCTGAATTCTTTAATTCAAAGGTAAATCAGCACCCTGATTTAACGCGACATTGTTGTTTTAACATTTTATGACGGGGTTTCACTGTATATGTATGGATGTATACCTGTCTCAAAAGGTGCTATTTATTTTATTTTTTTTGTCTGCGTAATGATTGACACAAAACATCACAGAAACGGTTACACTGAAAACGCAGGGACATTTGCTTCAAATCAATATGTATTCTATTGGGATTATGAAACACCATAAATCAGTTTATCCTGAGCAAATGCGTAAGCAGATAGTATGTTGATCACTACACTGGACAAAGATTTGTCCCATATTACATATCACCTTTTGAGACAGACAGATATATATATACTCATATATATATGAATGAAAAGGAGCGGCAGCGCCGTAGCAGCGGAGCGACATGCTAGGACCGCAGCGAATATAGAAGAAGTAGAGAATAAATAAATAATCAATAATAAAATACCAAGGTAGGTAGAACCCGGCCTATTTTTATATAAAATGAATTATATTTTACATATATAAAGTAAAATCTCTCTAAATCGACCGACCATGGGACCGACTTCAAGTGGTCCACTTAGGGAGGTGGGAGGTTTAGAGAGTTAGAATATACTTACAATTGTATTTTTGGGACACAAATACAGCAATCGATATAGGGGACTGGTCGTTCTGTGCAGGGGGCCGGCATAGAGAGGTTTTACTGTATATATATATATGCTGTATAAGCCACAAGTATAATAAGGCCGGAAGCTTCCATCCTATCCTCAGCCCTAGCTCCTCCCTCAGTCATCTACTGGAGGAGCCTTTCTATTCAGCTGCACTTCCAGCCTACTCAACCTCATCTATATATATGGGTCAGGATCACGAAAAGATGTCAATTGGTGGAAGTTATCGGCGTCGAGCATGGATGTCGGCGTCGATCAGTATAATTATAATTTAGCGGACAGAGGTGTTAGAAAGTCTTTAAATTTATCCTGAATGTAAAGGTCAAGAAAATACCACAACCTTATTTGTTTCTAGGATAATTTAATATAAAACAAAGAAATGCATGAGACTTTAAGAATTGTGACGCCGACATCTGTTAAAGTTGTCGGCGTCGATCATTGGATGTCGGCGTCGATCGGTATAATTATAGTTTAGCATTGACAGAGATGTTGGAAAGTCCTCAAATGTATACTGAATGTAAAGGTCGAGAAGATAGAACAACCTTATTTGTTTCTAGGATAATTTAATATGAAACAAAGAAATGCACTACACTTTTAAGAATTGTGATGCCGACATCTTCAATTGACCACCAATTGGCCCATTTTCGTGAGGCTGACTCATATATATATATATATATACATATACATACAATATATATATATACACCAGGATATAGAGATATATCACAGCTATATATTATCATTACAATCTACCTTACTTTGATTTAAAGCAACTTTATTTCAATCTTATGCAACTTTTATTTTAAATGATTTTACTTTGGAGACACTCAAAATGTGAAGACACTCAAAATAATAAATCTTTTGGCCTGGATGTTGAAACTCTGGACTGCGAAGGCTTCAACAGTGATTGTTCCTATTAAATTTAAGTAATATTCCTTCTATGCTGCAATAAATGTTTAACAAATGCACCAGGGTCCAAGTTTGATATGTAGGACCAAATCTAGCTCAGTGTTTTGGCTATTTAAAAAAAATGGAGGCTTTCATGAGCCTATGTAGTTTTGGTGAATGAACGGCATTTGACAACATCAACTGCTGCCCATTATGCGTGGCTAGCAGCCATAATGGTGACACTTGACAGCTTGCCTGATGTCATTCATTACCAATTGCCAATTGTCGGTTTTCACATAAGTCCAATAAGCATCATATAAATAAATGTTCACCCAACGTCCTTCACTCAACCACCTCAATCACCACCTCTACATTAATTACCACCTCAATCACCACCTCCCACAGCACCTCAATCACTACCTCAATTAGCACCTCCCACATCACCCCAATAACCACCTCCCGCACCCTCTCAGTCTCAGTCTCAATCACCACCTCCCCATCCTCAATCACCACCTCCACTACCACCTCAGTCACCAGTCAATTACCACCTCAATCACTACCTCAATCACCACCTACCACATCACCTCAATAATCACCTCTTACACCCTCCCATCCTCAGTCTCAATCACCACCTCCCCATCCTCAATCACCACCCACACCACCCAACACCACAAACCACCAACACCACCCCCACACCACCCAACAACCACCCCCCACCCCCACCACCACACACCCCCACCCAACCCACCTCCACTACCACCTCAATCACCAGTCAATTACCACCTCAATCACCACCTCCCACACCACCTCAATAACCACCTCCCACACCCTCTCAGCCTCAGTCTCAATCACCACCTCCCAATCCTCAATCGCCACCTCCACTACCACCCCAATCACCAGTCAATTACCATCTCAATCACCACCTCCCCACCCGCTCAATCAGTATTTCCACCACCACTTCAATCACCACCTCCCCCACCACCCCAGTCACCGTCTCCACCACCATCACCACCATCACCACCTGCACCACCACCACCACCACCCTTCGTTCATTGATCCCCGACACTCCCAAGTTATTCCGAGAAAATGCATTCCCAATACCAGTCATGTAATTCATCTCCCAAGCCCAATGGTAATTTGACAAGGAAGATTGGACGCCTCCGCCGCATGAAAATGACGCCCGCCCCGGCCCGCCCCGTCCTACCCCTCCCCCCGCTCCGCCCCGCCCCGCCCCGCCCCGCCCCGCCCCGCCCCGCCCCGCCCCGCCCCTCCCCGCCCCGCCCCGCCCCGTCCTACTCCGCCCCGCTCCGCCCCCGCCATACTCCGCCCGTCCCACCTCGCCTCATTGCACCCCGCCTCGCCCCGCCCACGTCCCGCCCACTCGCACCCCATCCGCCCCCTCCCAGCCCCACTCAGCCCACCCCGCCCCGCCCTCACCCCCTGGAACCGTCCCCATCCCCTCCCAGGGCGCCCTCCTCCCCCGCCTCCTCCGCCACCGCCAGTCTCGCCCATCCCCTCCTCCCCCCCCCCGCCCGCCCGCATCCTCCCGCCGCCCCCGCCGCCCGCCCCGCCCGCCCCGCCCAGCCGCCCGCCCCTGCTCGCGGCGCCCAGCCGCCCCGCCGGCGACGCCATCCACGACGGGGAGGCAGGTTTTGGTCTTTTAATTAAAAGCGGAGGCATGGCCGACTGAAAAGGTGCAGGAAAGGTTGAGGAATGGGCCTTGTTGTTTGCGTCCTGCAAGATACCGATCCGTGGATCACGGGGATGGGGGGGGGGGCGAATTTGTTGGCATTTATAGGAGGGTGTGTAGTGTGTGGTGTGTGGCGTGTGGTGTATGGCGTGTGATGTGCAACATGTGATGGGTGGTGTAAGCCCTATAGTGTGTACTGTGAGGCGTGTGGTGAGTGGTGTGTGACTGTGACGTGTGGCGTATAGTGTGTGGCATGTGGTGTGGTGTGTGCAGTGTGGCGTGTTGCATATGGCATGTGATGTGCAACATGTGATGTGTGGTGTAGGCCTATAGTGTGTAGTGTGAGGCGTGTGGTGAGGGGTATGTGACTGTGGCGTGTGGTGTGTAGTGTGTGGCGTGTGGTGTGGAGTGTGGCGTGTTGCGTACAGTGTGGGGCGTGTGGCAGCAGGAGGAACTACTGCTGACATCTCCAGCACCCTATACAGTATTGCGCGACCGGAGCACCCCACCCCCCCCACACACACACACCCCTCCCCCCTCCCCCGTCTCTCCAGACCGTTCTACCCACAACGCAGCCATCTCATCAAATCGCTCTGTCAAATGCCACATCGTTTTTCCTTTATGCTACAAGAGTGTGCGTGTGTGAGTGTGTGAGTGTGTGTGTGAGTGTGTGTGTGAGTGTGTGAGTGTGTGAGTGTGTGTTGAGTGTGTGAGTGTGAGTGTGTGAGTGTGTGTGTGAGAGTGTGAGTGTGTGAGTGTGTGGGTGTGTGAGTGTGTGAGTGTGTGAGTGTGTGAGTGTGTGTGTGTTGTGAGGTGTGAGTGAGTGTGTGTGAGTTGTTGTGATGTGTGAGTGTGTGAGTGTGTGAGTGTGTGAGTGTGTGAGGTTGTTGTGAGTGTTGAGGAGAGTGTGTGAGTGACAGTGAGTGTTGGGAGGAGTGTAGGTGTGTGAGTGTGTGAGTGTGTGAGTGTGTGAGTGTGTGAGTGTGTTGAGTGTTAGTGTGAGTGTGTGAATGTGTGTTTGAGAGTGTGAGTGTTGAGTGTGTGAGAGTGTGTGAGTGTGTGAGCTGTGTGAGTGTGTGAGTGTGTGAGTGTGTGAGTGTGGGAGTTGTGTGGTGTGTGAGTGTGTGAGTGTGTGAGTGTGTGGGTGTGTGAGTGTGAGTGGTGAGTGTGTGAGTGTGTGAGTGTGTGGGTGTGAGTGTTTGAGTGTGTGAGTGTGTCAGTGTGTCAGTGTGTCAGTGTGTCAGTGTGTCAGTGTGTCAGTGTGTCAGTGTGTCAGTGTGTCAGTGTAGTCTGTATGCACATGTCTGCGTGTATCTACATGTGTATGTGTATATGTGTGTGTTTGTGTGCATGTGTCTATATTCTGGATGAACATGTGTGTTTGTGTGTGTGTGTGTCTGTAGGTGCGTGTACGTATGTCTATGTGTGAGCATTTGTTATTGTGTGTCTGTGTATGTCTGTGTGTGAGTATGTGTGATTGGGGAGGAAGGGGGGAGAGCGGGGGAGGATGGAGAGGGAGGGGAAAGGGAGGAGGGGGTGGAGGGGTGTAGGGAGGGGAGGTATCGGAAGAGGGGATGGGAGGATGGAAGGGAAGGGGGGGGAGAGGGAAGATTTAGGGAGGAAGGGATGGGAGTGGAGGGGGACAGAGACGGAGGCAGGGGGGGGGGTGGAGGGAGTGGAGAGAGAGGAGAGGAGGGGGGAATAGGAGGGTGGAAGGGGGGCGGAGAGAGGGAGGGGTGGGAGGGAGACATGAAGTGGGAGGGAGGGAGGTGGGGAGGGAGGCGGGGAGGTGGGGGGAGGGAGTTGTGAAGTGGGAGGGAGGAGGGAGGGCTGAGGGAGGTAGGGAGGGAAGGAGAGGTGGAGAGGGGGGGGGGAGGAGAGGGGAGGAGAGGGGTTAAAGCCAGGCGGGGCGTGAGAAAAGACAAAATATCCGCAGATTACCCAGCTCAAGGCGGCACTGTCATCTCTCCAATCAGGGCGGGGATCCAGCGTTGACACTGACAGAGAGCGTGACGCGCCGCCACGCGACTTTCCCCCACCAGGGGGCGCGCGCGATGTGCTTAACCCCGCCCACCTGCTCTCTTACAAAGCGCGGCCTGGCGGCGAAGGGGGCGGCGAAGAGGGTGACCAGACCCCTCGCTTTATAATTAAAGAAGGTGCCGGGTGGTCGGCCGTGTTACCGCCGATAACATTGACGACAACATCCGAGCAGGGGGTGGGAGGGGGGAGGGGAGGGGGAGGGGGGGGGGGGGGAGGGAGAACACAGAGAGAGGAGTGGGGTTTAATTGAGACTAAAAAGAGGGGGGAGGTTGGTTGAATTTGGAAGACAGAGACAAGGGTTTGGTTGAATTGAGAACATGGGGTTGTGAGGTGGGGTTGAATTGAGAATACAAAAGGTGTGGTTGTGATTTGAAAATAGAGAGGGGTGGCATTGAATTGAGAACACAAAGAGAGTAGGCAGGGTGGATTTTAAAATACAACAGAGAGGGGTTGGATTGAGAACAGAAGAGTTGGGGTTGAATTGAGAAAACAGGGAGAGAGGGGGGTCTTGAATTGAGAAGACATAGAGGGATTGGGGTTGAATTGAAAATACAAAGAGAGAGAGTGGGGTTGAATTAAGGAACACACAGAGATGGTGGGATTGAATTGAGACTAGATAGTGCATAGACATTGGTGAGGTTGAATAAAGGAAACACGGAGATTGAATGGAACAGAGAGCCAGGGGTTGAATAAATGAGAGGCAGGGATTGAATGGAACAGAGAGCCAGGGGTTGAATAAATGAGAGGCAGGGATTGAATGGAATAGAGAGACAAGGGTTGAATGAATGAGAGGCGGCGATTGAATGGAACAGAGAGCCAGGGATTGAATGAATGAGAGGCAGCGATTGAATGGAACAGAGAGCCAGGGGTTGAATGAATGAGAGGCGAGGATTGAATGGAACAGAGAGACAGGGGTTGAATGAATGAGAGGCGGGGATTGAATGGAACAGAGAGCCAGGGGTTGAATGAATGAGAGGCGGGGATTGAATGGAACAGAGAGCCAGGGGTTGAATCAAGGAAACACACAGACGGAATGGAGCAGAGAAGAAAAGACAAGACAGAAGCTCAGTTGAGGATGGATTTAAACATCTTGTGCCCCCCCCCCCACACACACACACACACGCACACACAATTGGAGATTTTGTTATACATTTGTGTTTTGAACCTAAGGAAACAAAGCCTCAAGATAACTCATAGGCAACAAAGCCTCAAGACAATTCATTACCTAGACCTCACCCTCTAACCCCCCACACCCGCACACACACCCACACACCCACACCCTCTCTCCAACCCCCCCCCCCCCCCCCCCCCCACACACACACACATACACGCAATCAGTGATTTTGTGATACATGTGTGCTCTGAACCTAAGCAAACAAAGCCTCAAGACAACTCATTACCCAGACCTCACCCCCACCCCCACCCCGCCACCCCACCACCACATACACCCCCGACATACACCGGCGTGCGCCGACAAGCATGAGTGACACACGCTGAAGGTGACACGGGACCCGGCGGCTGCGGCGCGGTAAGAAGTGGCCGGCAGGGGGCGCCTGGGAGGCCGGCGTTTCAAAGCGGCGCGGGGCGGTGTCGAGGTGGCACCAAGGCCCGCAGTAAGACGAGCCGGGCCGCATGTCTTGGTGACGTTTAAATGGATTCGCAACTCCAGCCCGGCAATGACACCGCGCGCAACCCGAGCCGCACATCCAGGTATCCAGAAGCAGGGCTCCTTGAGCAGGGGGGGGGGGGAGGGGGAGTGTGTGTGACTAAGTGAGTGAGTGAGTCGGCAGGTGAGTGAGTGAAAGAGTGAGTTGGTGAGTGAGTTAGTGAGTTGGTGAGTGGGTGGTAGTGAGTGAGTGAGTGGGTTAGTGAGTGAGTTGGTGAGTGAGTTAGTGAGTGAGTAAGTTAGGGAGTTACTCAGTGGGTGGGTGAGTAAGTGAGTGGGTTAGTGAGTTGGTGAGTGGGTGGTAGTGAGTATGTGAATGAATGGGTGGGTGAATGAGTTAATAAGTGAGTAAGTTAGGGAGTTACTGAGTGGGTGTGTTAGTAAGTGAGTGAGTTAGTGAGTTGGTGAGTGGGTGGTAGTGAGTGAGTGAGTGAGTGGGTGAATGGGTGAGTTAGTGAGAGAGTAAGTGAGTGGGTGTGTGAGTGGGTGTGTGTTAGTGAGTAAGTGAGTGAGTTAGTGAGTTAGTGAGTGGGTGGGTGAATGGGTGAGTGAGTGAGTTAGTGAGTTCTTTTTTTTTCTTTGAAGATTTATACTGGATAAGTCTGAATAGACTTGTTTTTCACCATTAGACAGTTTGTCGATAGAAAGCCCAAGCCTACACTTTTACCGACCCAAGGGATATTTTAGGTCCCACACCACATAGACATGATATGAGAGCAGCCGCCCTTTGATGACGCTGTAAGTTATACACAGTGGTGGAAATCCAAATTGGCAGAGATCGGGATGGGAATTCGAACCACTGACCTTCAGATTAGGCGTCCGACCTAGAAAAAAGTCAGACACTCTAACCACTCAACCACAGAGAACAAGTGAGTAAGTTAAGGAGTTACTGAGTGAGTGGGTGGGTGAGTGGGTGTAAGTGATTAAGTGAGTGGGTGTTAATGTTAGTGAGTGTGTGAGCGAGTGTGTGAGTTTGTGTTAATGAGTGAGGGGGTGAGTGTTAGTGAGTGAGTGTATGAGTACTAGTACTAGTAGATGAGTCTGAGTGTGAGTGAGTAAGTAAGTAAGTGAGTGAGTACGTGAGTGATGATGATGATGGTGGCGGTAGTACTAGCTTAGTAGTAATTATGGTGCTGGTGCTGGTGATGGTTGTGATAGTGATGGTGATGATGAGGAGGAGGAGGAGGAGGAGGAGAAGGATTGCTTATTGATTGTTGGTTCCTTTACGCCATATTTATATATATATATAAGACTTCCCTACGAATGACAAGCAAAAACTGGAGGCAAGTGACGATTTGAACCTCTCGAGAGCAACCGCCGGGGCCAAAGGACGCAGCCAGAGGCCGGACGACGGCGATTGGCTAATATTTAACTCGAGCCAAATCGAATAATAAATAATCAATAATTCTCCGAGCGTTTATATGTATATAATAGATTATATATAATATATATATATATACATTAACAGTCATCTGACACAAGTCAACATCAATCTGACACAAGTCAACTTCAATCTGACACAAGTTAACTTCAATCTCACACAAGTCAACTTCAATATGGCACAAGTCAACTTCAATCTCACACCAGTCAACTTCAATCTCATACACGACAACTTCAACCTCACACAAGTCAACTTCAATCTCACACAAGTCAACTTCAATCTCACACACGTCAACTTCAATCTCACACACGTCAACTTCAATCTCACTCAAGTCAACTTCAATCTCACACATGGCCGGCTCACGGTGAGGCTCAATATATGAGTTATGACTACACTTACAGTCCGGTGCAGTAAAAGACAAAACTCACACCGCGGCTCCCATGTGAGGCACACCATGTCAGAAAAAGGCAATGCGGCATAATATTCACATGGACAGCTGGATGAATAATACATATTGCTTGTGTCACCCTCTAGCCATCATTCTTCACTGGATGGCACCATATATCAGTATAAGGACTACTTACTGTTCTATGACGCTGTTAGTTATCTGCTTAACATCTATTATAAATGTGACGCGTTTCAGGAGGGGGCAGGAGACCTATATAGAGATATAGAGATGGAGAGAGACAGAGAGACACATAAAGAGACAGAGAGAGATACACAGCGAGACAGAGAGAAACAGAGAGAGATTGCGAGACAGCGAGAAACAGACAGATAGACAGATAGACAGAGAGACCCAGAGAAGCACAGAGAGACCCAGAGAGACCCAGAGAGACACATAGAGACACAGAGAGACACAGTGAGACACAGAGAGACACAGAGAGACACAGAGAGACACAGAGAGACACAGAGAGACACAGAGACACAAGGAGCCACAGGGCCACAGAGCCACATAGATACACAAAGAGAGACACGAAGAGAGAGACACAGAAAGAGACACAGAGAGACACGGGCATAAGGAGGCAGAGAGGCAGATAGACAGAGAGACGGGGAGAAGGGGGAGACAAAGAAGGACAGAGACACAGAGAGACACATGGAGACAGAGAGAGACAGAGTGAGATACAGACATAATTGGAAAGGGGAGAGGACGATAGGGGTGGGTGAGCGGGTGGGGAGAAGGGATGGAGAGAAGTGGGGGGGGGGGGCTATTGGGTGATGGAGTATGGCGTGTGAGGGAGGGGACGGGGTACATCGGTGTAATCAGTGACCAGTGTTGACTGGTCACTGCCAGGCCTGCCGGGTGACATTGGCCGTGTCCTATGGGGGCTTGCTGACCTGTCCGGACGGCTGGCCGGTGTCCAGAGGGCCCGACCCGTCTCGCGATATTACACGTCCCCCTCCCAGTGCCAGTCCCACCAAGCCCCCGCCCCCGCCCGGCCCCCGCCCGGCCCCCGCACGGCCCCCGCCCGGCCCCCGCCCGGCCCCCGCACGGCCCCCGCCCGGCCCCCGCCCGGCCCCCGCCCGGCCCCCGCCCGGCCCCCGCCCGCCCCCTGCCCGCCCGCCCTCCGCCTGGCCCCCACCCGGCCCCGCACGGCCCCCGCCCGGCCCCGCCCGCGCCCGCCCCCCGCCCGGCCCCGCCCGGCCCCCACCCGCTAACGACCACCCACCATCTCTGTCAGTGTCAGCGGCCCAGTTGCCAAACTGCCACAATTACTCCAGATCGAGTTAACCCCTTACTCCTCTCACCCCCCCCCCCACTCCTCCTCCCCGCCCCTCCCCACCCTTCCCATGCCCTCCTCTCCCCCCACCCCACCCCACCCCACCCCACACTTCCCCTCATTCACGTCTCACCCACTCACGTCAGTAGCTTAACAACTCCCATCGAGTTGATAAATAGAGAACCACAAGAGAATAACACAACAGCACAACACATCACAACACAACACCACGCTCCGTAATAATACGCTATGTGTGTGTAGGGGGGGGGGGGGTGAGGAGAGGGATGTGTGTGAGGAGGGGGGGGGGGGGGGTGACCTACGCTCCTGAGATATATGAATTTAAGGCTGATTTAAACAACAAATAAAACACAAAATCCAAAGGGTCTGCTCTTTGTATGCTAATAACACGTGCACACAGGGCTTGGGTGGACATTCCGTGCTGGAATGGTTAAATGGTTAATGGTAGATAAATTCATGGGGTCTTTCCATTGTGATTATCATAATGGGGAGAGGGTGGGAGCGGGCGGGGAGGATGGGAGGGGGGGGGGTTGTAGCAAACTACCGGTCTATAGAGGGCAGACATACACATATGTAGGTGACCCAATGCCTTCTCTTTAGCGCCACCTCGCGGAATCTGTGGCTGCTAAAAATAATATATATACAGTAACACCTCTCTATACCGACCCCTCCACAGATTGACCCCCCTCCTATATCGATCGCTTTATTTGGGTCCCAACAATATCATTGTAACCATATTCTAACTCCCTAAACCGGCCACCTCCCTAAATCGACCACTGTCCGTCGATTTAGAGAGATTTAACTATATATATATATATATATATATATATATATAATATACATGTATATATAAATGTAAACAAACGTTCTTTGATACTTGTCGCTTCCTAGCCTGGCACTCGGCATTAATAGGATAGGGTTAGCTCAGTGTCAGGATAATGTGACTGAGTGGGACATCGGGTCATGGTGCCGGTGACCTGATTTCCCAGTGGGGGCAGCACTGCAAAATCAACATGAGTGTGCACTGTCACAAGTCGATACCCATCCTGATATGACCTTAGATGTTGCAAAGATGTAAAACTCCACCAACCAACCATTGTGTTGTGACGGCATGAGGGAATGAAAGAGACACATGGTTCTAAACAAAATGGAAACCCGAGAAAATACTACTACACATGAAAATGAAAGCGGGCATTATTGTGGTTATTACCATAATCATTACTAGGCTCGTTATTGTAATTGTGATAGTCTGAACTAACCTGTCACAGGCGATGAGAGTCCGCATAGTCAGGTAGGCGGGGGATAGGGACGGGGGTCTGGATAGCCTAATGGTTAGGCTACTCGCATCGGAATGGCATACTTTTGGGTTCGAATCCCGCTCTAGGCGCATTCGGGAAAACATTTTATACTGCATAGAAGGGAAGGAAATTCAATAGAATGTGTTACTACTGAAGTCTATGGGTGTCATCATCTAAGGTCATATTAGGATGATGGTTGTGTTTATTTATGATTTACATTAAAGTTGCATAGTCCGATGGTTTTGAATTTCTGTATTTTTTTTTAGATAAATATATATTAGATCGATCACTAGTATCTACTTTACACTAGTTCAAAGTTACTTTTATTTTAAATGGTAAACTTTTGAGATATTTTGAGTGCAAACAGGGAAAATTAGTTTTGGAAAGCTTGCCAAAACTCTAACACCATAGACTTCTGCAGTCAAAGGTCCTGTTAAATTGACTCGTTATCGCCTTTTACGCAGAAACAAATGCTTAATAAGTGCATCAGTATCTAAGTTAGATATGTAAAATCAAACCTAGATAATTGGTTTGGCTTAGAAAATTTGATATTTCATCGGACTATGCAGCTTTAATTTCTAGCAAAATCCAAGGTCATATTAGGATGATGTTATTTATTGGGGTTTACATCCTACCAACATCTACCGGCATATTAGAATGAGATTGATGGCGTTGCTTATTGGAGTTTACCTCCTAACTACGCGAAACGTCTTATTAGGACGACGATGATAGTGTTCCTTGATGCGGGTTACGCCCTAACAACATTTAAGGTCATATTATTATTAGGACGATGGTGGTGGTGTTTGTTCTGATGCAGGTCCTGGTATTAGATCCATGATGTTACTGATGCAGCTGTTGATGATGATGTTTATAATTATGACGATTATGATGATGATGATGATGATGATGATGATGACGATAGTCTTACGATGATAAATACTTTGCAATAGAAAGTAATATAATTTATTATTACATGACTAAGTGGTATAATAGTAATGGAGTCAGTGTTGTCTGGTAATTATTAAAGCTACACTGGGTAATGTCATATGAATATAAAACCAGGAGATGAGTCTTCTTTTTGTTAAAGACAAGGGAGAGGAGAGGAGGGGGGGGGTAGGAGGGGAGTGTGAATGGAGAGTGGGTGGGGAGGGGGAAAAAGGGGAGGGGGCAAGAGAGAGGGAGGTGAATGGAGCATGAGGGGAGAGTGGGAGGGAGAGGGAGGGTGGAGAGGGTGGAGGTAAGAGTGGGGAGAGTGGAGAGGGAGAGGAGAGGGGAGAGTGGGAGAGAGAGGGAGCGGGAGAGGGGAGAGGTGGGAGGGAGAGGGGGAGAGGGAGGGGGAGGGTAGAGTGGGAGAGTGTGGGTGGGGGGAGAGAGGGAGGGAGAAGGGGAGAGGGAGGGGGGGGGGTAGAGTGGGAGAGTGGGGGGAGGGGGGATTGAGGGAGGGGGTGAGTGGCGGGGAGACGCGTGGAAGCTGAGCGGTGGATGAAAACACTAACCCGTAGGACAGCAAACGGAATGGGTCGGTTATGTGAGTGTGTGTGTGTAGGGGGGGGGGGTGATGAGTGATATGTTGATGATGCATTTGGTGTCACGAGATGGGAGGGGGTAGGGGGGGGGGGTGCTGGAGGGGGAGGCTGAGAAGCGTCTCGGCGGGACCCGGCATGCAACGCGGGCCAGGGATGCCCTTTACGGGGGTCGGGCGGCCAGGCGCCGGCCCAAGACACGACGCTGCCGTATGAATGTTGAAACAGATGGTTTGCATAATTAAACACTAAGCCCCGACTTGATAATGTCACAATGATCCCCCACCCAACACATACGCACACACACCACCACACACACTCCGGCACACTACATATCCCCACCCATCCACCCCGCAGTCCTCTAGCTCATCTCGGTGGTGCATGCACATACACAACATGTACTCCACACGCACTCCACACACACCACCACACACCACAACACTCAACACGCCTCTAGACCCTCACATCCAGTCCTCATTCACCCCCACATCCACACACACCCTATGCCTATACACGTACACTCCACACACACATACACTCCACACACACCACCCACACACCACCCACACCACACACCACCCACACCACACACACCAAACAGAGACCACACACACCACACCACACCACAACACACCACACACCACACACACCACACACACCACCACACACTCCACACGCCTCTACATCCTCCCACTAACCCACACGCTCCCACTCACCTCCCAGTCCCACCACATACCCCTCCACCCCCACCCCCACACCCCACCTCCACCCCACACACCACCACCCCTACACACCACCTCCACCCGGCTCCATCCGACCAACCAGCACAACTGGGTGCATCTTATGGAAACCCATGCCTACTCACCGTAACGCTAAAAGATTTGATCTGCGAAGACCAAAAAGAAGAAAGGAAAAAAAATACCAACCAATTCTGGGCGACGGCGATAAAGAGAGGTTTTTAAAAATAGTTTTTGCTTCTCTTGTGGTGCATTGGAAATGACTTAAAGCCGACCGACAGAAGGTTATTGGTGATATGGTGGAGTGTTGTTGTTTTTGTCTCCACCCCCCCCCACCCCCCTCTTGTCTCTCTACACCCCCCCCCCCACCTTCCCCATCTCTCGTCCTCTTCTTCTTAGTCATCAGTTAATGTCTCTCTGATTGGTGGGAACAGATGGCTTAATGATACCGGAACATCCGACGGTTCAGTTCAAGCCAGTCCGGGTAATTCTGCACGATGCCCCCGCGACTTTATGACCACACACAACATTTAATGGTTGTGTATCAGTTTTACAGTTTGAACTGACTGAGGTGACACTCCCCCCCCCCACCCACCCACCCACACACAGACACATACACACATCCGCACACAACACACTCTGGCCGAATCGGTAGCGCGCGGGCCTCGCGTGCGGATGGTCGGGATTTCAGTTCTCGGTCGAGTCAAACCAATGACTTATAAAATTTATACTTGTTGCTTCCTAGTCTGGCGTTCGGCATTAATAGGATAGACCAAGGACTGGTTAGCTCAGTGTCAGGATAATGAGCCTGTTTGGGATATTTGGTCATGGTGCTAGTGACCTGATTTCCCAGTGGGGCAGCACTATAACATCACCATGGGTGTGCACTTTCACAAGGGGTACCCATCCTGATATGACCTTAGATGTTGCCAAGACGTAGCACTCCAACAACCAACCCCAATTCCTCCCCCTCCACCTCCAACCCTCTCTCACTCCCACCCTCCCCCACCTACCCACTTCCTCTCACACACACGCCCGACACACGCGCATGCGCATGGGCTTCAAGCACGGGGCCAGGCGATCCTGGGCATGGTTGTGTGGGGGAGGGCGGGGGGGGGGGCAGTGGGTTTGTTTGTTTGTTTGTTGTTGTTTTGCATCCTAGCAACATCTAAGGTCATATCAGGACGGGTACCGACTTGTGACAGTGTGCACTCATGGCGACTTTATAGTGCTGTCCCACTGGGAAACCAGGCCGCCGGCACCATGACCTGGTATCCCACTCAGTCACATTATCCTGACACTGAGCACACCAGTCCTTGCCCTATCCTAATAATGCCGAGCGCCTGGCTAGGAAGCGACAAGTATCAATTTTTAAAGTCATTGGTTTGACTCGACCGGGACTCGAACCCACGACCCCACGATCTACCAGCACGGGAGACGGACGCTCTAACTCATTCGGCCATCCCGTCTGGTGGGGCAGTGGGAGGGGATGGAGTGGGGAGGTTATGCGCAGGTGTGGCGGTAGGCACACAGGTAAGCCGGCAGGTGGCGTAACCTCAAAATGCTGGTCGACGGCAACTTTGCATAACTCGCAATTGGTTTCGTTTTTGGTGATTTTGCTTTGTTGTGTTATCTCTCTCTCTATATATATATACATATAGATATGTAATAATGTATATATATATATATCTATATATATATCTATATATATCTATATATATATCTATATATATATCTATATAGATATACATATTTATATATATTTATATATATTTATATATATTTATATATATTTATATATATTTATATATATCTATATATATTTATATATATTTATATATATTTGTATATATTTATATATATTTAAATATATATATATATTTTTATATATTTTTATATATATATATATATATGTATATATATTTTTATATATTCATATATAAATAACACACAGTAAAATCTCTCTAGCGACCACCCACTGATAGACCCCCCCCCCCCCCCCCCCCCCCCGCCCTATATCGATCGCTTTATTTAGGTCCCAAACTATTGCCCATACAATACCATTGTAACGATCAAATAAACTCCCTAAACCGACAACCTCCCTAAGTCGGTCCCGTGGTCGGTCGATTTAGAGAGGTTGTATTGTAATTTGTATATAAATATATATATATATATATATATATATACACACACAGTAAAACCTCTCTAGCCACCTCCCCATATCGACCACTCCCCTATATCGAATGCTTTATTTGGGTCCCAAATGATCGCCCAAACAATACTATTGTAACAATTTTTTTTTTAATCCATAAACCAAGCACCTCCCTAAATAAATCATTTAAAGGCTATGGTCGGTCGATTGAGAGAAGTTTGACTGTATATACATATATTATATATACACATATAGTAAAACCTCTCTAGCCGACCACCTACACTGATCGACCATTCCCCTATATCGATCGCTTTATTATTTGTCCCAAATGATGGCCTAAACAATATCATTGTAACAATCAAAAGAACTCCCTAAACCAATCACCTCCCTAAATGGACCATTTAAAGTCAGTCCCATGGTCGGTCGATTTAAAGAAGTTTTAGTATATGTATATATATATATATATATACATATATATATGCACAATTTCGCACATGCATACAATTTGGCTCAGATCAAAACACAGATACACACCACCCCTACCTGTGTATGTGGCTCCTTGCCGGACAGGTTAGCGCAGACTACTACATTTACACGTATGCGTGTGTGGGGACTATTTGGCACATGCAGAAAATTTGGCAATACAGACACAAACACAGGCATACACTTATACACATTGGTATATATATATATATATATATATATATATACGTTTGTACGCATATACACACGGGTAGGGACAAATAGTTTTGCGCCTGTCTGGACATGTTCTTGCCGATGTGAAACCTCTATTTGCTCCCTGAGAGAGTGCCGCTGGTAACATGCAAAAGCCAGCAGCACTTCAACACTTTTGCAGGCAGCTTTCATGAAATGTGGAGAGCGGCAGTCAAGTAATGAAAGCAGTCTTTGTCGCATCATGACCGACAGCATGATGATGATGATGATGATGATGATATAATATATATAAGCATATTAGTGCATGCGTATTTGTGTATGTGTGCCAATTTGTGGATACTTCCTAACTCGGTTTCCTGTATCGCCATAGTAGACACCCCACCCCCCCACCCCCACCCAACAAAAAAGAATCCCTTTAAATTGGATTATAGAACCATGGGCCCATATGCATCGTCAACAAACAAACTCAATGAGTTCATAATGACGTCAGTGCTATATATCGAAAATAGAAAACAGCTTAGTTTGTTTGAAATAGTAAATTAGATGAAAACATTAACATTTCAATACCAAAACATGTATCTAGATTTGATACTATATATCTAACTTAGATACTGGTACACTCATTAAATATTTATTGCATCATAGAATGGAACACTAAGTCAATGTAGTAAAGCATGGTTATTTGTTATTGTTGAAGTCTACGATATCAACATTTTTACATGCATCTTAAAAATCAATGTGATATGTCTTCACTACAAACATCTAAAGACATAGCCATTTATTATCAATGTGATTATTTGTTGGGGTTTCACGTCCTAGCAACAGCTAAGGTAATATCAGGACGGCTTATTATCAAAGTTACTTTAAGCTAAAAAATAAAGTAGATTATGACATTCAACCTGATTGAAGATTTATACTGCATATCATGGATAAGTCTGAATAGACTTGTTTTCACCATTAGATAGTTTGTCGATGGAAAACCCGAGCCTACACTTTTACCGACCCAAGGGATTTTTAATCTCCCACACCACATAGACATGGTATGAGAGCATCCGGCCTTTGATGACGCTGCAAGTTATACACAGCGGTGGAAATGCAAAGTGGCAGAGGTGGGGGCATGGGGAATTGAACCACCGACCTTCAGATTAGGAGTCCGACCTAGAAAAAAGTCAGACACTCTAACCACTCTGCCACAGAGAACACTACAGAGAACATAATATATTTATTTATCTTTAAAAAATACCAGACACTCAAATCTCTCCGACTATGCAACTTTAACTGGTCAGTGAGTGGTTTAGTGGGACGGCCCCCCCCCCCTCCCCCTCCCCCCTCCCACCTCCCACCTCCCCGACGCGACCGGTGAGCAGGCGCGTGGCCTGCCTGAGGTTGCATGCCATTTACAGGTGGACGGGAGGCGGCCGCGTGGTGGCGCCAGTGACCAGCTGGCCACACTGCTCCGGCCGGGCCGCCCTCGTCTTTGTCCCGGGGCCGGTCACTTTATTCTCCCACTGCCCCCCTTGGGTTTGACCTGACCCCCAGCTGACCACCCCGTCACCCCGTCACCCCCGGGTTAACCCTCACCGCCCTCACGGCCCTCACGGCCGCGACCCGGGCCCCCAAGCCGGCCTCGTCTCGTGTTAAAACCAACCCGTGTTGACCAATCTTCGGCTGATAGTGATAGGAAATACTTGAGGCTTGGTGACACGTTTATCATTCAATGCCTCTCCTCCCCCCCCCGGCATACACATCCACCACACACACACACACACACGCATCCACCACACACACAACTAAATAAAAAGCCAGCCTTGAATTCCGACTCCGCTTGCTGATTAGGAATTCTGGAACTGACCGAGTGTTTAAACTGACCACATGCTGCTTGTGCGACAGATGTGGGGAGGTGGGCGAATAGGCGCGCTGGGCTGAGCGGGGCGGGGCGGGGCTGGGCGGGGCGGGGCTGGGCGGGGCGGGGCGGGGCGGGGCGGGACGGGGCGGGGCGGGGCGGGGCGGCGCGGGGCGGACCTGAGCGGGGCGGGGCGGGGAGGGTAGGGGCGGGGAGGGTAGGGGCGGGGAGGGTAGGGGGTGGGGAGGGTAGTGAGGGGGGCAGGCGCTGTCCTTGATAATCAAAACAATCAGCTATTTTTTTTAACGGCGCAAGGACTGAACAATAGTCCGCAGTTCAATAAAAATTTACTTTTTTTTAACCATCACATTTATTTTCTTCAACTGGTTACCTACGCTCCGCAGTCCCCAAGAGCCCGTGAGATATCTGTGTTCCTTTGTTGTTTGTTCTTTGTTGTTGTTTGCTCCAGTTTTACGTCCTGGCAACATCTAAGGACAGATCAAGACGGGTACCGACTTGTGACAGTGAACATTCAAGGCTACTTTATAGTGCTGTCCCACTGGAATACCAGGTCACTGGTACCATACTCCCATATCCCACTCGGTCACATTATCCTGACACTGAGCTAACCCGTGCTTGCCATATCCTAGTAGTACTAGTAATGCCGAGTGCTAGGCTAGGTAGCGACAAGTATCAATTTTGTAAACTATTATTATGACTCCATCGGTTTTTTTAACTCCCGACCTTCCGCACGAGAAGACTGCGCTCTACCGATATGTCCGGTATGTGTGTGTTTGTGCGTGCGTGCGTGCGTACCTGTGTCTGTGTGCTCAGACATCTAAAGAAATATTCATGTCGGCCATGTCTCTGAATCGATCGCGGCGCCACCATGCGACCACGGAGATAGTTACTTAGGTGGCGGTGACACCATGTGGCCAGGCTGGTAGTTGCGCAAAGGGTGGTGCAGCGTGGCAGGTAGTTTTGGAGATCTCATCTCGACAACATGACCAGACTGGTAGTTGCAGAGATGGTAGCACCACCATGTAGCCGGGCAGGTAGTTGCGGAGATGGTGGTAGCACCATGACATGGCCAGGCAGGTAGTTGTGGAGATGGTTGTAGCAACATAACACAACCAGGCAGGTAGTTGCGGAGATGGTGGTAGGATCATAACACAACCAGGCAGGTAGTTGCAGAGATGGTGGTAGCAGCATAACACATCTGGGAAGGTAGTTGCGGAGATGGTGGTAGCAACATAACACAGCTGGGCAGGTAGTTTTGGAGATGGTGGTAGCACTATGACATGGCCAGGCAGGTAGTGGCGGAGATGGTGGTAGCACCATAACACGGCCAGACAGGTAGTTTCGGAGATGGTGCTAGCACCATAACACGGCCAGGCAGGTAGTTGTGGAGATGGTGGTAGCGCCATAACACAAACAGGCAGGTAGTTGCGGAGATGGTGGTAGCACCATAACACAACCAGGCAGGTACTTGCGGAGATGGTGGTAGCACCATAACACAAACAGGCAGGTAGTTGCGGAGATGCCAGCACCATAACATGGGCAGGTAGTTGCGGAGATGGTAAAACCACGACACAGTCCGGAAGGTAGTTGCAGAGAGGGCTGACTTCGCCGAGCCGCAAGCCGTCTCATCATGAATATGCATGCACGCTCCGGACGCCGGCCCCAACTTCTCAGGTGACTCAAGTCCTTTTGGTGGCGGCCGACTGAGTGCCAAGGCGCTGAGTAAACTGTATAAACTTACCCACCCACCCACCCCCACATCCTCCAACATCCCCCCCCCACACACACACATACACATCCCCTTCTCACACCCCCGCCTACCCTAACACCAAGAAGCCAACCTCACGTGGATCAATGCGCCAATTGCGGCATGAATTCACACTGTTGCGTGCGTGTGTGTTGTGTGTGGAGTGTGTGTGAGGGTATATGAGGGATATGGGTTGTGTGTGTGTGTGTGTGTGGGTGGGGGTGGGTGGGTGGAGGGTGCAGCTCAGGCGCGCGTGTTGTAGAGGTATTGTCTGGAAGGTGTAGTGCCTCCAAAGACCACCAACCGACCCGCCTAATCCAATAGAGGGCCAGCAGCAACGGGCAGTGCTAAAAAACACACACACACACACAGTTGGGTTTATTGGGGTTTACGTCCTAATCCAATAGAGGGACAGCAGCAACGCGCATTGCTAAAAAAGACAACACACAACAGTTTGGTTTATTGGGGTTTACGGCACTAGCACCATATAATATCATATTAATAATATGATAATATTATTATCAGCGCAAGGACGGGCATCGACCGCACTTGTGACAATGCGCGCACTGATGGCGATGTTATAGTGCTGCAACTGGGATACCGTGCTGCCATCATAATGACATATCTCGCCTTAAATATCGTCATAGTTACCGACATTGCGTAAAACCCTCAAGTCACTCATTCACTCACTCATAATGATATCCCGATATCCCACTCAGTCACAATATCCTGGCGCTGTACCAACCAGTGCTTGCCGTACCCCAGTAATAACGAGGGCGAGCCGAAGAAGCTGACGACAACTATCAATTCTGGAAGTATTTAGCTTTGACTCGGCCAGGGATTGAACCCATGCCCCCTCCCCAATATGGAAAGTGCGGGCGCCCCGCCCACTCTGCCATTTGTGTATATATATATACTTTCTATATAAACTATCCATATGTATAAACTATCCATATATAAACTACCCGTATATATAAACCATATGTATATATAAACTACCTATATATATAGACCATGTATATATATATATATATCAACTATCCATATATATTAACCATATATATAAACTATCCATAGCCGAATCTAGCAAACAACAGTTACTTATAGCACAACCTTTCCTATGCCATATCACATCATCACTCTGCATTATTTTATTTCTGACAAACACAGTCGACGAATCGTTAGTGAGGTGGTGTGCAGGGCCCCTTTGTGTTGCTTCACGATGATGTCTTCATGGCTCAATTGCCACAAGGCTTCCCGGCACGCCTCGCTCTGTGGCCGGCCATGGCGTGAGGCGCCAAGGCGGGCAGGATGGCGACACTTGCAGTAAGCTCAATGTCTGCTGCGCAGCCAGGAACCAGTTATATTCGACGCGCATGCGCATAGAGATAATGATGTGTGGCGGGACCCAGTGTAACTAACATACACGCACAGGTGATATACACATATACAGTAAAACCTCTCTAAATCGACCAACCATGGGACCGACTTTAAATGGTCCATTCAAGGAGGTTGTGGGTTTCGGGAGTTTGTTTTTATCGTTACAACGGTATTGTATGGGCAATCGTTTGGGACCCAAATAAAGTGATTGATATAGGGGAGTGGTCAATCTGTGGAGGTGGTTGGTTACAGGGGTGTTACTCTACACAAATGCACATTTTCACATACACAGATACATATACACACATACAGATGCACACATACACAGATGTACACATGCACATATACTCATAATAGTATTAATACAGATACACACATACAAGCATATAATAATATATATACATGTGAACATATATACCCACATACCCACAGATGCACATGCACACATGCACACATTCACACATACCCCTCCCCACCCCCCCCCCTCCCCAAGTCCCACCTAAAACACACAGCCGATGTATTCGATAAATAATTTGATTCGAATTCATTCCAGTTAGATGCTATATATATCTGCATATATATATGCATATATATATATATATATATAAATATATATATATATATATATGCATACTTATAAAATCCAGGCCTCGAATGACAATGGGGTCGCCAATAGCTAAGGTCGGGGCCGAAGGTGGCGCCACCAGTAGCAGTGTGTAGTATAGGAGGTGAATACATCGAGGATAATGGTTGGTAGATAATGAAATACAACAATAATAATAATAATTCCCTTCTGCGCCTTTATACTCGCAAAATGCTTATACATCACATCTATGCATATATATGTATATATATATTTATATATATATATATATATATATATGTATGTGTGTGTGATGCATAACGCATTATACACGTATACATGTTAGGGGAACATATATACTTTGCTATATATATATATATACATATATACAGTAAAACTTCCCTAATCTCCCACCTCCCCAGATCGACCACTCCCCTATATCGTTCGGTTTATATGGGTCCCAACAATACCATTGTAACCATATTTTACCTCCCTAATCCGACAACCCCCCTAAATAGACCACTTAAAGTCGGTCCAATGGTCGGTCGATTTAGAGAGGTTTTACTGTATATATATATATATATATATATATATATATATATATATATATATATATATATATATATATACATGCACGCATCCAATTACAGTTTGGTATGCTGTTATTTGAACACACGTCCCTCCGTTGCGCATTAACATGGCTGCTCAAACTTGGAGTTGGAAGGCGCGACTGCGTCCAGATATTCACGTGGCGCGGGCAATCTGGTGTGGCCTTTCTTTATGGCCGGCTATGGGTGCTTCTTTAGCGCCAAAAGACGCGACAGATGTGCGCGCGCAGCTGCCACACCCGCCCCCCTCCGGCCATTGTGCTGAAGCACTAACGGACCGATAGCGTTACATAAGCGTCAACTGTGGGACTTGGGGCATTTCTTGAAATGTCAGCGACTGAGACTCATAGGGTATGTGTGTGTGTATGTGTGTGTGTGTGAGGAGCACTGTTTGTGTGTATGTGCGTGCGTATGTGTCTACTTGCCTGAGTGTGGATGCGAGCGCGTCGGTGTATGTATATATGTGAATGTGTATATTGGTTGGTTGGTTATTGGTTGTTGGAGGTTTACGTCCTGGCAACATCTAAGGTCTGCGGTGTTCTCTGTGGTGGAGTGGTTAGAGTGTCTGCCTTTTTTTCTAGGTCAGACTCCTAATCTGAAGGTCAGTGGTCCGATTCCCCGTGCCCCCACCTCTGCCAATTTGGATTTCCACCGCTGTCTATAAACTTACAGAGTCATCAAAGGCCAGTTGCTCTCATATCATGTTTATGTGGTGTGGGAGGTTAAACATCCCATGGGTCGGTAAAAGTGTAGGCTCGGGCTTTCTATCGACAAACTGTCTAATGGTGAAAACAAGTCTATTCAGACTTATCCATGATAGGCAGTATAAATCTTCAAGAAAAAAAGGTCATATCAGAATGGATTGTGAGCGTGGGTGTATGTGTATGTGAATGTGTATGTTGGTTATTGGTTGTTGGTCATTGGTTGTTGGGAGTTTTACTTCCTGGCAACCTCTAAGGTCATATCAGCACGGGTGTACTGACTTGTGACAGTGCACACTTCATAATGCTACACAACTGGGAAATCAGGCCATCAGCACAATGACCCGATATCCCACTCAGTCACGTTATCCTGATACTGAGCTAACCAGTCCGTGCTTTATTCTAGTAATATAAATGCGGAAGGCCTGGCTAGGAAGCGACAAGTATCAATTTTATAAGTCGGGTGGCGGCGGCGAGTGGTGGCTGGTGTTGGTCGCGAGTCGTGGCTGGTGGCTGGTGGCTGGTGGTAGCTGATGTTGGTGTGTGTTGATGGGTGGTGTCGGGGGGGGTGGTGTGTTGTTGAAGGGCGGTGGTGGGTGGTGGCGGGTGTCCACCCATCCGCCCCAGCTGGCGCCTCGTTCACACACACATAGACATATACACGCGCGCACACACTCACACACACACACACTCACACACACCCACACACCCACATTCCGTCTGCGCCACATCGGCAACTCGAGCAAGCGAAACAAGAAGAAGCAGGAGACGGCCCGCACCTCGGCATGGCCCGGCCCGGCCCTGCACCACCTGCCGCCCCGGTACGGACTATCTCCGCCACCCATCTTTGTTTAAACCACGCCCGTCCCGGCCGGGGCTGCCCGGGCTGCCCGCCTCCATTCTCCCGGGCCCCAATGGCCCCCTTCCCGGCCCGGAACACCGGAGAGAAGACCGACCGTCTTCGGGCGGCTATTCAGCCGCTCCCCCCCCCCCGCCTTCTCTGAACGAATACAAAAGCCACATCGTGTGAACAGTCTCCAACGAAGACATAGCCCCCCCCCCCCACACACACACACCAAAACTCCAAACCCCCTCCCCCCTAAATACAGTTAACTGCCAACCGCGCTCGAATGGATGCGCGCCACACCACGGCAAAAGTGTATAATAATATGTACCGGCCTTTTGTGGGTTGTTTTTAATGTATGTGTGTATGTGTGTACGTGTGGTGTGTGGCAATAACGGACTAGTGGGTGGGTGCTAGGTACTGGGGGTTGGGGGGGGGGCGCGGTTGGATAGTTATGAGGCTGGGGAGGCTGGGGTTGGTAGGTTGGGGGCTGAAAGGTGGAGCGCTGGGGCGTTGATATGTTTGGGGGCATAGGGGGTTAGGGATGCTGGGGAGAAGGAAGGTTTGGAGAAAATTTGGGACTGGGAGGCTGGGACAGTGGGGTGAGGGGGCTGGAGAATGGGGGTTTGGGAGGGGGCGAGCGTGGGAGGGCTGGGAGGCTGGATGTGTGTATGTGTGTGTGGACAATAACGGACTAGGGGTGGGTGCTAGGTGCTGGGGGTTGGGGGTTGGGGCTGCGGGCTGGGGAGGGCTGGGAGGCTGGAGAGGGTGTGGGCTTGGAGGTTAGGGACGATGGTGGGGGGGGGGGAGGCTAAGCGTTGGGGATGCTGGGAGGGGGGGAGAAGCTGCGAGGCTAGAGGGTTGGGGGGTAGGGAGGCTGGGCAGCTGGCAGGATGGGGGAGCTGGAAGAGCTGGGAGGGTTGGGAGAGCCTGGGGGAACTGGGGAAGGCTGGGGGAGACTGGGGGAGGGCTGAGAGTTGGGGGCTGGGGGGCTTGGTGCCTCATGTATGACCTACTGGGGTGGTTAAGCACAGCGACTGCGTTGATAACAATCTAATAAGTTCTTAGTCAGCGACCACTTTCTTCCCCGCCCCACGACGTACAATGCTCGGCTTTCATCTGGTCGCAACCTCCTTCTGCCGCGCCCCGTCGGGCTGAGTGCGCGGCCTCAAATTAGGCGCGCGGCCACCTGGACCCTCATTTCTTTAATAACTTGTAATAAACACTTCAGTGGCACGTGCGGGCACAACTCACTCCCCTCCTCCACATCTCCCACTCACAACACACACAAATATCAGTAAAAAAAAAAAATCGCATTTATAGCACGACAGGCAGATGGGGTGGTGCTCCCTTGAATACTCCACACACACACATACACATACACACACACACATCTCCACTGCTCCGCCTTCTCATAGTCTACAGCACCCCTACCTACACCCACATTGCCAACCTAATCTAACCTAACCCACCCACATCAGTAGTCACTAGTCTACACCCTCATATTGTCATAGACTACATCACCCCCCACCAACCTAATCTAACCTAACCTGCCCACATCAGTAGTCAGTAGTCTACACCCTCATATTGTCATAGTCTACAGCACCCTGACCTCCAGCCCTCCCATTGCCAACCTAATCTAACCTAACCCGCCCACATCACTAGTCACTAGTCTACACCCTCATATTGTCATAGACTACAGCACCCCCACCTACACCTCCAGCCCTCCCATTGCCAACCTAATCTAACCTAACCCTCCCACATCACTAGTCACTAGTCTACACCCTTATATTGTCATAGTCTACAGCACCCCTACCTACACACCCCACCCCCACATTGCCAACCTAATCAAGCCTAACCCTCCCACATCACTAGTCACTAGTCTACACCCTCATATTGTCATAGACTACAGCACCCCCACCTACACACCCCACCCCCACATTGCCAACCTAATCAAGCCTAACCCACCCACATCATTAGTCACTAGACTACACCCTCATATTGTCATAGTCTACAGCACCCCTACCTACACACCCCACCCCCACATTGCCAACCTAATCAAGCCTAACCCTCCCACATCACTAGTCAGTAGAGTGCACCTCCACCTCCAAGCCCAACCCCGCATTGCCGACCTAATCTAACCTAACCCTCCCATATTCCCATCCCATCACTAATCTACACCCCCACCCCCACCCACCCCCACATTTCCAACCTAACCTAACTTATCTGTCGCATCCCACTATGCCATTAGTATATCCTCCCTCAACCCCCACATTTCCAACCTAACCTAACTGTCCCGCATGACAACATTGTCACTAGTGTAGTCCCCCACATCCACCCACCCCACATTTCCAACCTAACCTAACTTAACCCTCTCAGTCTCAGTATTCTACAGTTCTCCACTCCCAACTTTTTCAACCTAACCTAATTTAACCTAACCTAATCCTCCCGCACCCCATCAGGTCTCTAGTCTACATCCCCCCACCCCAGCCCCAACCCCCACATTTCCAACCTAACCTAATCCTCCCGCACCCCCACATTGTCACTAGTCTACAGTGCCCCCCCCCCCCATTTCCAACCTAACCTAATCCTCCCGAACCCCATCTGGTCTCTAGTCTACAGCCCCCACCCCAGCCCCCACCCCCACATTTCCAACCGAACCTAACCCTCTCGCACCCCACAAATGTCACTAGTCTACAGCCCCCCCCCACCCCAGCCCACCCCCCACCATTCCAATACAAACCTAATCCTGCGCACCCCATCAGGCACTATTATACAGCCCCCAACCCCATCCCCCAGCCCCACGCTAACCCAACCTAACTAACCCTCACGCACCCCCAAATTGTCACTAGCCTAAAGCCCTCAACCCACCCCCAGCCCCACCACCACATTTCCAACTAACCTAATCCCCCGCACCCCCATATTGTCACCACAACCCCCACTTCCCCACCCCCACACCCACATTGACAATATATTTTTATATAACCTAACAAGTAACATAACCTGACCTAACTTAACCCTCCTACATCACACTCCAAAAAAATACAATAATTGTCAACCAGACGGGTGCGGACCACCAAGAACCTGAGGATATTCCACTTACGTCACATTTCCAAGGTATCCAAATCAGGCATACAGTCAAACCTCCCTAAATCAACCGACCTTGGGATCGACATTAAATGGTCCATTTCAGGAGGTGCTCGGCTTAGAGAATTAGAATATGGTTGCAATGCTATTTTTGGGACCCGAATAAAGCGATCCATATAGGAGAGTGGTCGATCCGTGGAGGTGGTCGGTTAGGGAGGTTTTACTGTAGTTGGATATCAATTACAAGTAAACCCCCCTCCCCAAAAAAGAACTACACGAAACGCGTCGGATCCACTCAAGTTAATTGTACAACTATCTTTTGTAAAAAAAAAAGTGTCAAAACAAAAGAAGAACAAGGTTCAGAGCGTTTTCGCTTACAGTGCAATTAGTGCGCCCAGTTTTAGTGTTGTGGTCTGCAGTGTAAAGCCATTGGCTAATTGGCTGATCCCGCAGTGCGGGGTATTACCATGTTTACAAAGTCTGCATCAAAAGAAGCCAGGCGCCCTCACCCACACACACACACACTCCACACACACACACTCCTCCTCTACAGCCCGTGGCAATAAGTGGCAGACCCCGGAGGACCGACCGGCCCCGCAGTCTTTCATCAGTGGCCACCTAGCGGCGAGCGTCCAAACCCGAGGTTGTGGGGTGGGTGGGGTAGGTGGGTAGGTGGTAGGTAGGAAGTGGGGGTAGGGGTGGGGAGTAGGAGTAAGGGTGGGGAGTAGGGGTAGGGGTAAGGGTGAGGGTCGGAATGGGGATCTGTGGTG
>CM059186.1:15518441-15541046 GCA_030323885.1 Branchipolynoe longqiensis
CTGACTATCTATATGAGTACCTGGCTGACTCCCTATTTGACTACCTGTCTGACTACATGTCTGATGACCTGTCTGACTACCTATCTGACTACATGTCTGACTACCTATCTGACTATCTATCTGACTACCTGTCTGACTACCTATCTGACTACCTGTATGACTACCTGTCGACTACCTGTATGACGACCTATCTGACTACCTGTCTGACTACCTGTCCTACTACCTGTATGACTACCTATCTGACTACATATATGAGTACCTGTCTGACTACCTATCTGAGTACCTGTCTGACTACCTATATGACTACCTATCTGACTACCTGCCTGACTACCTGTCTGACTACCTGTCTGACGACCTATCTGACTACCTGTCTGACTACATATATGATTACCTACCTGTCTGACGACCTATCTGACTATCTATCTGACTACCTGTCTGACTATCTATCTGACTACCTATCTGACTACCTATCTGACTACCTATCTGACTACCGTTTAACTACTGTCTGACTATCTACCTGACTACCTATCTGACTACCTGTCTGATTACCTGTCTGACTACCTGTCTGATGACCTATCTGACTACCTGTCTGACTACATATCTGATTACCTGTCTGACGACCTATCTGACTATCTATCTGACTACCTGTCTGACTATCTATCTGACTACCTATCGGAGTACCTATCTGACTACCTATCTGAGTACCTATCTGACTACCTATCTGACAACCTATCTGACTACCTATCTGACTACCTATCTGACTACCATCTAACTACAGTCTGACTATCTACCTGACTACCTTTCTGACTACCTGTCTGACTATCTGTCTGACGGCCTATCTGACTACTTGATTGGGCATTGGCAGCTTCTTTGTAAAAGGTGTATGTTGTGAATTAATTGAACAGGGACATTTGCTTCACACATTGTCAGAATGTAATGGCTGTCCCTGTTCCCAATGCTGGTTTAGCCCAGAAAATGACTTAGGATCGTCAGCGCAGCAAAATAACTTCCACACACCCAAATAGAAAAACACAAAGGATGAAGTAGTATTGTTTTTCTGCCAATTATATGAAGAGAACCCACGAAAGTTTTGTGAAATGAAAGTAGTGGATTAGTCCTGCCCAGCGGTGAAAACAAGTGTTGACACACTTATCCGTTATGAGCAGGGTAAATAACGTCATCGCACACACACCAAAATAAGTAAATATACCGTTTTATCCCACCAAACCCTTGTCTGGCGATTGTGGCAAGAAGTTGTGTTATAAATGTATTTAACGATATGTTCAAATAATTTATGATATGTTTAAATATTCTATATTTGATGATATTATAAAATATGTTTGATGATATCATGAAATGCATTTGAAGAGATCATCAAAAGAATTTGATGATATGTCTAAACAGGTTGGAGAGCTCACCTCATTCAGATGACGCTGGTCATTTTAGGTCCGCTTGAATTTCCAAGGTCGAATTGTATATAGGATAATGTAGTATAATGACATAAATGACTGTGGAACACTGAGTTTGGGCTAGCTTTACTATTGGAACATATCACAGGAAAGGAACAAATTATTTTAAGATCCCTGATTAGTTTCAGGATACTTAGTTTGGGAAGTAATTTGTAAAACAATATTAAAATAGTATTGCTTACTGGTTATGGACCAGGTTTCCTGTGTTAGTTACTGTGTTGGTAAAACCAAGCAACCAATATCACAATAGGGGTACCACCAGTCAGCCATGGGTGTATATTGTAGGTCAGTGGCAAACCCTGTATGACTGCCTCCCACCCACCCCCACCCACACACCCTTTGCACCCCTTCATATGCAGTGGCCAGCTTACTGGGAGTTGGGTGTTAGTTCAGAGAGGGAGAACAGTGAACAGGACAGACTAGGTTTACTAGCTGTATTAGTACCTATAGTTGTATCAATTATCATTATCGTCATTATTTTTACCATCATTATTATTGTTATTATTATTATAACTATATATTGTCCTTATTAATGTGAATATTAATAACAACTATTATCATTGGCATTATTAGTGTGTTTATTATTATCATTGTTGCTCCCCCAGCCCGCCCCTCATCCCCCCTGCCTCCGCCATGGGAAAGCGGGAGGGGAGAGAGGGAGGTAGGGGGAGCGGGGAGGCCGGGAGGGTGACCGGACATTATTAACGTCATTATTAATGTCATTATTATCATCATTATTAATGTCATTATTATTGACATTATTATTATTATTATCATTATTATTGACATACACTCACCATTATAATTATTCCCGACCTATAGCAATAACAATAAAACAAATAATATAAAGTGCAGAAGAACTTACCAATGTTTTCTAAAGAGTAAGTGTATGGATGACTGCATCACATGTTGCACAGTAATCCTCCATTTTTTTAATAACTAGTTGATATCTAAATACTGAGTAAAACAAGAAATTGCATTCCATAATATGTACATATATATGTGTCATAATATGTACATATATATGTGTGTAATATAAGCATTATATGCATATAAATTGGCGGTGCTGCTCCTTTGATTATTTATTCCCCTGTGATATGCTAATTTGTAACATTTACACTCGGTCCACATATTATTTGCTCGGTGTCAAGTGGCACCATCGTCACTTCCGGTGCTGACTCGGTCACTCTTTACTCATTCACATGAATATTTTTAGCTATATTATATATGTATATAATATATAGTTATATATAGTTATATATATAGTTAGAGCTTCCCCTTTTAATTGTTTTTGGAGGGTAAAAATTATGATTAATCTATTTACCCTACCCATAACGAATAAGTGTGTTAAGACTTGTTTTTCACCGCTGGGTGGCGCTAGTCCAATTTTATTCAAATCAAATATTAGCTGTATTAGGTTTGACAAGTTAGTATTGCTGTGTGGCAGCAGTATAAATTCACCACGAGTGTGTATTGTCACAAGTCGCCATCACCACTAAACCGCCCTTCGTTCTCCTCTTGGGAATGATCGGCCTCCTGCCCTAGTTCTGTGCAAATGTCCATTGCACACCTTAGCTAAGTGCCAATTACTGGTTGGCTGAGCTCTCCGCACAATGTCGTGATGTTTCCTGAAGGTGTCCTGGGGTGTAATATTAGCATAGCACTCGTCTTAAGCTATCAATCCAGAGCATTAACACGCTCCAGCGATAACCTGATTGGAAGTTGCCTCTCTCAGAAAGGTCATCAATACATCTCAGAATTCCCAATTAAATGGCAAGTTACAGACAGTAAAAAGGGTAAAGATAGTTCATAAATGACCTCCAATATTTGCTTGGTAAACAACCAAGTGTAAAATTATGCGGATTTTAGGCTTAGAGTCGACAGTTATCAAATACGGGTGTAATGTTAAAAGTTATGGAGCAGGAGGGATAATTCTAGTATATTGGAAAGGAAAATATAAGGTAGATTAAGTTAGGCTGGGCAAATATTAAGGGATCAAGAACCAGTAAAAGCATGGGTGTAGCAATTAGAAATAATGTAGACCACTGTGTAGGTCCTGGTGGGAAGGGGGAAATACTGTAAAATGGATGTATAAGCAGGTTGGGGAAACACCTGAATTGAGAGTCCGTTGGTACAATCGGGTCCGTTGATGTAATCTAGTATGTTAATTGGTAGGCTTTACTATAGGAAAATGTGTTTTTGGCTATATCCAGTGAACCTGCATTATGGGGTGATAAATATTTATATTAATAGAAAGAGCCAAATCTGCTCCACTAATTAAATAAATATTAGCCACATTTGGTGTTTCATTTAAGAGTAATTAAGGATTGAATTTACATTAAAACAGAAGGATTTTAATGTATTACTATTACATCTCATATCATGGTGGTTTTATTCAACTGGCAAATAATATTCATATCATTAAAGAAAACATCTGCTGGTTTTATATTAGATCTGGTGATTATGTCCTAGCAAAATATGCTTTATATATGGCAGAATGAGTGTGTGCGCACTGTGTGTTGTGTGTCTGCCACTGAGCATGCCCCCCCCCCCCACACACACACACATAGTGCATGGGTGAGCAACAGAGGCAGCCCTCCTCTGTGTGCAAACAAGGGTGGGAGGGGGTTACCATGGTTACTAATTAAGAGAGGGTGTGGTTGAGAAGCACACTGATATCAACACCAGCATCTCACCCCCCTACACACATTCCCCTCCTCACACCCAAGCCTCACCCATTATCCTCCTCCCCTTACAAATCGCACATCTCACAGGGTGGGGGGTGGAGGGGGAGGGGGGGTCCGGCATACACCTCGCCGGCCCCTTGTGCAGGGCGCGACCCACCACTCGCTCGCATACATATATACATATATACATATATACATACATACATACATACATATATACATATATACATATATACATATATACATATATACATATATACATATATACATATATACATATATACATATGTAGTGGTCTGCACTGACCTCTCAGGCAAGGACCCGCATAGACAGCTAGGCGTGGGTAGTGTGTTGATATCAGGGAGCCTAGGTGGTGTAATGGTTAGCACACTGGCCCGGAATGCAAAGAGATGTGGGTTCGAGTCCCGCTCTAGGCGCAATATTTCCCATTTTCATCACCCCCATGACACTGGTTGCCGTGACCACGATCCTGTACAAGCTACGCGCTGTATGGTTGTTGAACCTACCCTGTTTATGTATGTGTAAGTGCATTGCCTGCATGTATGTAATTGTAAGCATAAATGACCATTTAAAAGACTTACAATTCCAGGGGGACGAGTGTAGTAGGCTGCACTGACCTCTCAGGCAAGTAACCACATAGACAGGTAGGCGTGGGTAGTGTGTTGATATCAGGGAGCCTAGGTGGTGTAATGGTTAGCACACTGGCCCGGAATGCAAAGAGATGTGGGTTCGAGTCCCGCTCTAGGCACAATATTTCCCATTTTCATCACCCCCATGACACATTATATACACATATACACCACAACAATATACACACATATACACACATATACACACATATACACACATATACACACATACACACACACAAACACACATACATACACACACATACACACACATACACACACACACACACCACACAATACACACAACACACACAACACACACCTGAATGAGTTAGAGCATCCGTCTCCCGTGCTGGAACATCGTGGGGCATGCACCACTCGCTCGTATACAATATACATATATACACATATACACAGATACCAGATACACAGATACACAGATATACATACATACATACATATATACACACACCCACACGACCAGACGGGATGGCCGAATGAGTTAGAGCATCCGTCTCTCGTGCTGGTAGATCGTGGGGTCGTGGGTTCGAACCCTGGTCGAGTCAAACCAATGACTTAAACATTTATACTTGTCACTTCCTAGCCAGGTGCTCAGCATTATTAGGATAGGGCAAGGACTGGTGTGCTCAGTGTCAGGATAATGTGACTGAGTGGGATACCAGGTCATGGTGCAGGCAGCCTGGTTTCCCAGTGGGACAGCACCATAAAGTCACTATGAATGCGCACTGTCACAAGTCCGTACCCGTCCTGATATGACCTTAGATGTTGCTAGGACGTAAAACAACAACAAACAAACACACCCACACACCCCCAACGACCCCCTACACAGTGACTTTGAGTGGGCATGTGTGTGTGTGGGGGGGGGGGGGCTGTATGGGGGGCCTATCTGATGTGTTGGGTGGAGGTCTGTGTTTATGGTAGAGAGGCTAGATAGTGGACCTTGGTACTTATCCAGTGCTCTACTGCCCTCTACCCCTCCCTACCCTCCCCGCCCCCCCCCCCAATCACATTTCTACTGATTGTGTGTTTGGGGTGGCCATCACACACCGGGTGCTCTGCCATAGTGATTTGGCTCTCCACACACACACACACACACACACACACACGCACACATGCACAGACCCAGCCACATGAACCTGATTTCATCTTAGCAGGTCATGGTGCTGGCGGCCTGGTTTCCCAGTGGGAAAGCACTATAAAGTCACCATGAGTGCGCACTGTCACAAGTCGGTACCCGTCATGATATGACCTTAGATGTTGCTAGGACGTAAAACAACAACAAACAAACAACAACAACAACAACAAACAACATATACATACACATACTGATAGTGATAACCCCTTTATCGTGTGTAATAATGCCTGTAGTGTCCGGCATCCCCCCCCCCCTCCCCGTGTACTCGGTGGGGGGGGGGGTGACCACCCATCATGCACAGCACCTCCTCCTGTAACCCGGTATCAAGTGACTGAGTGGGATGTGTGTGTTTGTGTGCATGCACATATGCCAGTATGTGCATGTATGTATGCATGTATGCATTTATGGATGTGGATGTATGGATGTGTATTGATGTATGTATGGATGTTTATGCATATGCGCATGTATGCAAATATATGTATGAATGTGCACCCCACACCTATCATTCACCAACAAATATTGTAATTAAATAAAATACCACTTCCTACAATGTGTGTTCTTCATCAACTCCCTTATCCTGTGCTAACCTTGGTCACTCACACACTATCTTAATTCACCAACGAGACACCAAGACAACACAAGTATATAAGTTATTTGGACAGATTTAATAATGAATCTGCACAAGTTAAACAATTCTCGGATACTAGGAGGCACAGGGCCAGACATGGTAGAATAACGCTCACGTTGAATGAGCTGCATATCGTTCGTGATCATTCGTGTACAAGTGCTTTGCGGCGACAGAGGCCTCTTGAGTAAAGTTCGTTCAATCAAAGTCAGGGTCATCATAGATCAAGTTTAAGTAACAAAATTCGTAGTTCAATACCAAAGCTGAAAATAAACATGTTAACGAGATAGATAGTACGTAACTACCCGAACAGCTCCCGAACAGCGCTCAAACCAATAAAGTTCCGAGCGCTGCGGGAGCTGCCGAGATGTGAAAGGCCTTCAAGTAGGAGTGGACCGCCGAGCTACGCCAGGTGCCCGCCGCCATTAACTGGTCCAAGGTTAGGCCAGAACCCTGACACGCCTGAGCTGCCCCTCGCCTGAGTCCGTGCAGTGTCAGGCCCTTATCGACCCCGAAGGCGGTGTACGAGGCTACCCTGAGGGCTCTAGTAAGAGTCGACAGCGTGAGCTGCGTACCATCAGCCAAGAGGAACGCTGGGGACTCCGGCGTCGGGGTTACTACTGCGGTGTAGTTAGCCCAAGCAGTCACAGGGCAGCAGGGGGAACCCGGTATGGCCGGCAGCCGGAAAACCACCGGGGGGTCAGAGGTGGTCCTCGTCTTGGAAGACCTCAAGGTTACTGTGAGTGACCCCCTCCGACGTCTGATATCGTTACCCTTGAGTACATGTGGGGAGCCTGTTGCTCCGGAGGAGAGATTGGCAATGATGGACTGCCTAATCAGTGTGAAGTAGGCGATGAGAAGAGCAACAATGATTACATGCGGCCTAGGGGTCATGTTTGTTAGTGCCACTATAATGGCCTTGAATTCTCGGGGGGTAACGGGGGTCGCTCTAGAGACTACATGCTTTGAAACTTTCAGAATACCCCTCTTGAAGGTTCTAAGCTCCGGCGCTTCGAAGGCTGAGCCAACGCCTGACGTACCTAGCACCCACACTTTAACTGAACTGAAGTAATTCAGCACTGCACCTGGCGATTTGAGCCTGTCAGACAAGAATAGCAAAAACGACAGAAGATCGTAGGTAGATGGAGAGGTCGGAAGTAACTTGTGCTTGTTACAGAATTCAAGATACAATCGCACATGCGCCGCCTTATTCTGCCACGTCCGTGGGGCCAGGGCGCAATGATAGTAGGTTAAGTGATACATGAACGTTTATTTCAAGAAGATTTCGATCAGCACACATTTTTCGTGCTTTACTGGCAGCTGTAGTGGAATGTGGGGATCTACTTAATGCATCAGCTAGTATTAAGTCAGTACCGGATTTATGGAGTATTTCGATATCACAGTTTTTATGAGCGGCGATCAACCATAGCTGTCGCGCACACGCACAGAGCACTTTCTCTTTACCTTTACCTGACTCTAAGACTTGTTGTGACGAGAGACTATCCGTGTTTACTTTAATCAAATAGTCATGTGGTTCTGGTGGCAATAAATGTGTCACAGCGTGTATTAAGTTAAGGGCTTCTAGTTGAGTTATGGCTAGCTCTCTTTGCAGTAGATCTTCGTCATAGATAGACTTGTAGAACGCTAGTTTGGAGAACGCTCCTCCGGCCTTTAAGGTGGAGTCACATTCTATCACCCATTCAGTTCGGGGGGCTTGTGGAATTAGTTGCTTACCGTTATATGCGGATGCGAAACATTGAAACCATTCGAGGTCCCTCAGCATATCCTTATCGAACGTGTATTGACCTGTATATGGGGCTTTCCTTAATGCTTCTAGGACTCTATTGGAGAACCTAACTGCCGGTTTGATACACTTAGATAAATGTTGCAGCTTGCCTGCTAAGCTTTGCAGTTGCTTCTTAAAGCAAGTACGTTTATTTTTCCAGAGTCGACATTCGTCTAGTACATCTTGTAGCTTATCTTGGGGCAGGGTAACTGTCATTGTAACAGAGTCGATCAGAAAACCTAACCATGTGATGGAGGTAGAGGGGGGTGTGCACTTTTCGAGAGCTAGATTGAGGCCGAGCTGTGAGGTCAACTTTATAAATTTGGCATAGGCAGCATTGGCTTTTGATTCATTATCCTCAATACCTATAAAATCATCTAAGTAGCATAGCGAGAAAATAGCTTGATTGCGTAGAAGCCACACGACTGCCCTGGTTGTACGGGCGCATGCTAGAGCAGACGTCCTACAACCAAAGGGAGGCGCTAGATCTATGTAGAGACTGCCATTGATTGAGATACCCAAGAGCGGGAGGGAGAGTGGACAAACTCTCAGCTGGCGATAAGCGTGCGCCAGATCAGCGCCCCACATCCAGGCACCCCTACCTAAGAAGGTGAGTCTATCGGTAAGGGTTGAGACTGAGGGAAGGGAAAAATTAAAGGGCTTGCCTAGATAATAGCCCTTAACTATGCCCGCATTTACACTCTTCCCTTTAGGAAAACTTAGGTCAATGATTATTCTTTTTTGTATTGAATTCTTTTTTGGGCGTGTCATCATTGGGCTAACTTGACACCAGGGTTCAAAGGGCAAGTTCTGGAATGGTCCTAGAAGCGCACCCAAGGATATTTCTTTGTCTACAAACACAGAAATATGCCTGATATCATCGGATGAAGTTGAATGATTCTTATACGTGGGGGTAGGTATCGTCGTGGAGGAGTAATCAATAGGCCAGCCAAATTCTAGATGATCTACTAGTAAAACATCTGGGTAGTTAAGAAGGACTGCACGCCATTTTGGAATATTTAGACCAGAGGGAAGCGGTATTTTTGCCCCCATGTAGTTAGGCAGACCAGTTGAACGAACTTCATTGTAAATATGACTATAGGGCGAATTGTGAGGTACCCATGATAATTTCGCGGTGTAGGGCCAGAAGTTACGTAGTGAGTCCTTGAACTCCAATGGTGTGGGAGGGGGGACAAATGTTGGAGACTGAATTTTGGGGAGGGCTGATAATACAACTTCAATAGGGGCATCAAACCGGTTAGTTGTTAGTTATGGAAAAGACTAATCATTATTTGCATTTAACAGAAGATTTACAGGTTTCACAGTTATAGCTTCAGATTCAGATGGAATCTTATTTTTCACTTTCTCAGGTTCCGAGACAAGTTGAGGATTAGGGCTCAGAGATTTAGCTTTTATCAGTTCAAGCGAGTTACAGTTATCAGTGCATCGTGGGTCAGAAAGATTAGTACTCGACGGTTGCTTAGTTACTACCGATAAGGCTGAATTGGTCGTAATGCGAAGCATTACGTTTGATGCGAGGGAAGGAGGAGACCCTCCCCCGCCGTTGTGGCGCTGCCTACTCACCTCGGCCGAGCCCCGCTCGCCCCCCCCCCCCTCCTTCCGCCCACCTTCTTTGTTCTGGCGCTCACGCCTCACCCGACGCCCGCTGCTCGCCACATCTCACCCTCCCCCCGGCCGCCAGCATTCGCACCTCCCCCCCCCTCTTCCCTTATAAGGCCGCCCGCCGGCTCTCCTCAGGCACTCACCTTCCTGCCGTCTTCCGCGACTCTCCATTTTCTCCTCTTTGGGCCTACACCTCGGACCGCTGACGCACACCAGCACCCACCAACCATGCCTCAAGGGAAAGGACGAGGACGAAAGGGCTCCCGGGCCGCCCCCCGGTCCCCGGGGCCCTCTACATCGCCCGGGAGGGTCGAGTCACCGAGACCGGTCGCGGTCTCCCCCCGGCCCCCTCGGACCGTTGCTCGGGCGCCGAGACCTCCTCAGTGCTGGAGGCTATCCAGCGCATGCAGCTGGAGCACCGGCAGGCCAACGAGGAGCACCGGCAGGCCAACACCGAGCACCGGCAGGCCACTGCTGACCTCCATGCCCGGATCGACCACATCAGCGCCAACGGGACCCGGCCCGCGCCAGAGGCGCCCCCGCCGGCCGCACCAACACCTCGGGCATCTGCCACCGCCGCGGCCCGACCGCCGCCGCCCCCCCAGGCGGCCCTCCCCGGAACGACGCACGCGGAGGACGGGAGGTACCGCCACATCCTGCCCCAGCTGCAGCCCTCCACATCGCCGGCCTACCAGGGGGAGGAGACCCGCCACAACCCCGCCTCCACGGCCGACGCCGTCAGGGAAATCCTGGCATCCGCCGAGGCGCGGCATTCAACCAGACGCCAAGGCATCCCATCCCACTACATTTTCCCCTCCGATCTGGTGAGGCGAGGTCCCGAGAAGAAGCCAGTCAAGAGGGGGGAGGCGACCAAGGACGAATACGCCCTCGCCCTCCTCACCCTAATCGACCACCCGGACTTCCCCGCCCACTCCGCCCCCGGACTCCACCACCATATCCTATCCATCTGTCGTGACAACCTCCTCTATCCCTGGACGACCGTCCGCCACTACTCTGAGGCGGTCTTTACCGCGATCGCCGACGGTACCCTCCCCCATGGCTGGCACGACCCAGTGGCCATAAACCTCCTCAGACTGGAGTCCCTCGCCATGCCTCCCCACTCCACCACCACCCAACTCCCCTCCCTCGACCCTGCAATGCCCCGCCCCCAGGTCCGCGGCCACACCGACACACGCGTGGCCTACAGTAAGGAGACCCACGGCCCACTCTGCTATGCCTGGAACCGGGACCCCAACTCCTGCACCCACGCAGCCCCGGGGGAGGTCCACGGCCAGGGGGTCTCCAGGCAACTACACGCATGCGCATACTGCGCCAATGTCCGGAGGGTACTAACCAGGCACAGCGAGGACGGATGCCTGGCCAAGCGCGCCTGGGCAGCGGTTCCCGCCTCGCCGGATTTTTGAGGAGCCGGCACCTCCAGCCCGGCACGGAGGCCCCAGACCGGCCCACCAACCCTATCAAAGCCGCCCACCACACTGCTACCAGCCCTCCGGACACCACCGCCCACCCGCCCGAGGCGCGGCCTGCCCGCCGCCTCGGCGCCGCCGTTCCCTCCGGCAACCACCCCCGCCTCGGGCCCCAGAGCCCCCTCAGTAAGGCTCCCATCGCCGCCCGGCGCCAGTCGCCCATCACCCTCGACCCAGACATCCACCTCGACCCAGGCGAAACCGCCTTCCTCTGCCCCCCTGACCCCACCGACCCCCCCACCGACCCGCCCCACGACCCCCCCCCCACCGCCCGCGATTTCGCCGCCCCCCTAGCCCGCCCCCGCCGCACCTCCTCCCCCGACCCGTGCCCTGACCGCCACCTCGGTACTACCAACCACATCGGCAACCACCGCCCAGTCGGGCCCCAGCGGCCCCTCAGTAAGGCTCTCACCACCGCCCACCGCCACCAGCCCGCCACGGACCACAGCCCAGCCCAGCCCAGTTTGCCCGAGGCGCGGCCCGACCGCCGCCTCGGCACTGCCGACCTCATCGGCAACCACCTCCAAGTCGGGCCCCAGCGCCCCCTCAGGAAGGCTCTCATCGCCGACCAGCGCCATTCGCCCATCACCGAACACAGCCCAGCCCAGCCCAGTTTGCCCGAGGCGCGGCCTGACCGCCGCCTCGGCACCGCCGACCTCATCGGCAACCACATCCCTGTCGGGCCCCAGCGCCCCCTCAGTAAGGCTCTCATCGCCGCCCGGCGCCAGTCGCCCATCACGGACCACAGCCCAACCCAGTTTCACGAGGAACCCTCAGGCCACAGCCCAGCCCAGCCTCAGGAGGAACCCTCAGACCACAGCCCAGCCCAGCCTCACGGAGAACCCTCCTCCGAGGGCACAGCCGCCGACCACGACACCACCGTCATCAACCCGCCCGACCCGACCCCGACCCCCGTCCCACCAAGCCCTGAGGAGTTCGCCGGCCGACCTCCTCACCCGATCCCTCCAAGGAGCGGGCCTCCCTTTATTTTGGCCGCCCGCCCCTTGTCGACCTACCCCGCACCGCGCACCTCAGACCACACAGCTCAGCCTCACGAGGGACCCTCTCCGGACAACCCAGCCGCCGACCTCAAGGCTCTGCCCTCACGACCCTCCTCTCACCCAGATCTCCGGCCCCCACCTCGGGCGCCCCGCGCCCCCGCCTCGGGCGCGCCTCGAGCCCTCTCCTACTATTTGGTGGAGGGCTCCTCGGCACCCCCTCACTCCACTGACAATTAACCGGACCACCGGACTTACTGACTCTCTCCTGCTCCTTATGAGCCTCTCTGCTCCTTCCTGGGAGCCCCTCATTATTCTTGATACCATGTCTATTTTTCTATTTACCACTGTGCATATATCTCTTTATTTCTACCTACACTTACCACTGTGCATATATTCATTATTTGTATGTACTTAACATTTCCGCTGAGGCGTGCAATAAACACGCCTTTCTTCCATCCCCGCCTTGCTTTCTTCCTTCTCGTGCATCGGTCGTAATGCGAAGCATTACGTTTGATGCGAGGGAAGGAGGAGACCCTCCCCCGCCGTTGTGGCGCTGCCTACTCACCTCGGCCGAGCCCCGGCTCGCCCCCCCCCCCTCCTTCCCCCCACCCTCTTTGTTCTGGCGCTCACGCCTCACCCGACGCCCGCTGCTCGCCACATCTCACCCTCCCCCCGGCCGCCAGCATTCGCACCTCCCCCCCCCCTTTTCCCTTATAAGGCCGCCCGCCGGCCCTCCTCAGGCACTCACCTTCCTGCCGTCTTCCGCGACTCTCCACTTTTTCCTCCGCCCACCCACCCGACTCTCCTTTACCTACTCACTCCGGAGGGTGGAGGGCTCCTCGGCACCCCCTCACTCCACTGACAATCAACCGGACCACCGGACTTACTGACTCTCTCCTGCTCCTTATGAGCCTCTCTGCTCCTTCCTGGGAGCCCCTCATTATTCTTGATACCATGTCTATTTTTTCTATTTACCACTGTGCATATATCTTCTTATTTCTACCTACACTTACCACTGTGCATATATTCATTATTTGTATGTACTTAACATTTTCCGCTGAGGCGTGCAATAAACACGCCTTTCTTCCATCCCCGCCTTGCTTTCTTCCTTCTCGCGCATCAAGTAGAAAGTGTGGCGACACGTTATCAGTACACGTCTCATTAATTTTACTATGCGCTAGATTAGGCAACATAACAGTAGATTTAGCATGAGGAGATATATCATTATAACTTACAGCAGTGCCTGCTGCCTCTGCGGCCTTTTTGTCTAGAAATTTCCTTTTCTTTAGACAATCCTGCTCTCTATGTTGCAGGACTCGCTTAAATTTGTAAGCGCACCATGCGCAGATATGGGGGGCCCGATCAGGAACAGTACCATGTGACATATTGAAACCGCATTCCTTGCCCCAATTCCAATTATAACAGGGCTTGCCGTCAGTGTCTCTGGAGTATTCCTCTCGTTGATTAACAGGGAGGGGGTTAACAGGCGCATTGGAGGCAGAATGCCCACTCGCAGTAGGTTGAGTTGGTGGGCGCGCACGGGTCGCTGGGGTATACCTAGAGTCAGTCAGATATCGGCCACCCCCACGTGATTGAAGCACCCGCACTGCCTCAGTGGAAACGTCACGTTGAACGTCTTTGATCGCAATAGGATCTAGCCACCCTTCTTTTAACCGCCCGTCTGCTACCATCTGGAAGGTCATTTCAGACCACCGGCGGCAGGTGGGCCAGTCCCACGTGATCGCCATTCTTGCGAGATCTTCCTCGTGTTGGAAGACAGCCGAGACCCAGGGTCGGGGGAAATCAGGGTGGGCGAGCATTAACCTAATGGCGAAGAAGTATTCAGCCCAGGTTGCCTCACCTATGCCTATCTTCTTAAAAGTATCGCCCCTTGTTATAAAGTTATGTGGGTAAAACTTCGTACCTGGGGGTTTGTGGATGGCGTGTGTCGAGTTGATCAAGAAGTCTGTGGTGATCGGTGGCTGAGGCTGCGGTTGGTGGTAGAGAGGAGCGCTGGCCACGGGCGGCGCGGTCACTGCAGGCGGCTGTGGAGGTGGAGGCCATACGTGAAACGGCCGGGGGCACCCTCTCGGGGGTGCGATGTCTAGGTTTTGGAGAGAAGGAGGAGAACCCGGATCTGGGGGTTGAGGCGAGAACCGGAGGCGAGTAGGGCCCCGGAACTTGAGAGCTCCCCGACGGCTTGTTAGCGAGATGCTCTACGGCGAGCAGTCTGGCCTCCAAGCCTGATAGACTGCCGGCTACTGAGCCCGTGGTTTTTACCGGATTGTCTATGATTGACGAAGCATCTGAACTCGAATCTTCTGACGAGGAATGAGGGCGACACGATGAGAGCTGTGTGCGAGGTCTCAAACCTCTCCGTGACACCCCAGATGAGCCTGGAGGTCGACCGCGACGTTTCCTAGTAGGAGGAGGCATTTAGACGAGAGCGCGTTGAAATTAGTTGTTGTCGTCTCGGGAGTCGGTGGGCGAGTGAAGAAGGCGCGGCTTGACCCAGGATCCACCTGGCGTCTCGTTGGCGAATTACCGATGTTAGCAGGCCAACATCCCCATTGTGAATAGTATATATCTGATATATAATTTATTATATGAGTATAAAGGCATGGTTTTATGGAACTTTTTATTTAATTGCTTGCTATTGAGTATCTACATATTATTGTCCTATTTGCTGCGGGCTGGAACCTGCTGCTCGCCTCTGGCGCCACCACCATTTAGGCATAGCCAGAGTGAGTCAGGATCACATGAGCTCCGAATTTTAACCTGGGCCGGCTTAGCCAGGTGTGGTTTAGCTGTTTATTGCTCGGCCATTGGGACTCCGAAAATAAAGGTAGGCTTCCACCACTCCTCGTCTTGCCTCTCTCTCTCTCTTTGCCCACCTTTATTCGTAGCCAACTTTATATGATATTTATATATTATGCATAGCATGCATACTATATTTATAGTTATGTTTATAGTATACATACTATTCATAGTGTGATACTGTCTATGTAGAATATATATAGTAATATACCTTACATAGTATATATACTAGAAATGCTTTGGCATATATATAATAAATAGGCCTACTATAGTATATTTACCATAAATCCAATGAATATATATTATAAATACTATAGTACATGTATACCATACATACTATAAATATATGCCACATTTGATATACTATAGATCGTATATACTACTTGTACAGGACGCAGTGGGCAAATCGGTAGAGCGCAGGCTTCCTGTGCAGAAGGTCGTGAGTTCGAATCCCAGCTGACTTAGACCAATGACTTACCAAATTGATACGTGTCACCACCTAGACTGGCGCTTCACATTAATAGGATAGGAGAAGGACTGATTAACGCAGTATCAGGATAATGTGACTGTGAGATATCGGGTCATGGTGTCGGTAGCCTGGTTTCTCAGTGGGACAGCACTATAAGGTCATCATGAGTGTGCACTATCACAAATTGGTACCCGTCCTGATATGACCTTCGATGTTGCTAGGACGTTATATATAGCTGTCACTTAAAGCTGCATAGTCCGATGAAAACATCAAATTTTCAAAACCAAAACAATCATCTAGATTTGATTCTACATTTCTAATTTAGATAGTGGTGCGCTTATTAAAGCTGCATAGACTGATGAAATATCAAATTTTCAAAACCAAACTAATTATCTAGATTTGATTTTCCATATCTAACTTAGATACTGATGCACTTATTAAGCATTTGTTTCTGCGTAGAAGGCAATACTGAGTCAATTTAACAGAACCTGTTACTACAGAAGTCTATGGTGTCAGAGTTTTGGCAAGCTCGCCAAAACTAATTTTTCATGTTTGCACTCGAAATATCTCAAAAGTTTACCATTTAAAATATAAGTGACTTTGAACTAATGTAAAGTAGATACTAGTGATTGATCTAATATATTTATCTCAGAAAAAATACAAAAATTCAAAACCATCGGACTATGCAACTTTAAACATGTGTCATCACATAGAATGGAATACCGAGCCAATTTAATAGAACTTGTTACTATGGTGTCAGAGTTTTGGCGTGCTTGCCAAAACTAATGGTGCATTTTTTGCACTTTAAATATCTGAAACATTAGCCATTCAAAATAAAAGTTACGTCAAACTAAAGTAACGTTGATTATAGTGGTCAGCCTAATATATTTATCTCAGAAAATGGCAGAAACTCAAAACCATCGGACTATGCAACTTTAAAGTATATTAAATCAGTATTTCCAAAGAATGTTCATTGATGCATACAAAAATGACACTCAATGGCTGACTACCAGCGAATCCATTGACAACTGGTGCCACCATTGCCTAAGTAACTCCTGGTAGCATTGATTATTCAGCTCTAAGCTGTCACAAGCTATTCCAGATAAGCAGCTGCTTAGCATGAATATAATTCCATGTATGCAAGTGGAATGCATATATGCACAGTGTGTGAAATTGAATCGCTCTAAGTATCGATTGATTAACTATATATGAAGTTCAGTAAAACCTCTCTAAATCGACCGACCATGGGACCGACTTTAACTAGTCCATTTAGGGAGGTGGTCAGTTGAGGGAGTCTTTTAAAATCAATACAATGGTATTGTATCGGCAACCGTTTGGGACCAAAATAAAGCGATCGATATAGAGGAATGGTCGATCTGTGGAGGTGGTCGGTTAGAGAGGTTCTACTCTATACCAAAAGGCATGCCTCAGGCTCAGCTCAATGCCCACCAATGTCCACGTTATGCTTATGCATTACACCAATACTTAGACGGAATCTTAACATGGCATAGTCTGATGAAACGATCAAATTTTCAAAACCAAAAACTGACCTAGATTTGATTATATATGTCAAACTTACATACTGATGTGCTTATTAAATAGAGGAGAATACTGGGTCAATTTAATAGAACCTGTTACTGCACAAGCCTATGGTGTGACTGTCAGACATTTAGCATGCCTTCCAAGATTAATTTTGCATGTTTACATTTCAAATATCTCAAAACTTAGCCATTTAAAATAAAAGTTACTTCAAACTAAAATAAGGTAGATAATAAAAATCAATTTAATATATTTATCTTATAAAAATGATAGAAAGCCAAACAAACTGACTATGCAAATTTAAAGTTGCATAATCTGATGAAACCATCACATTTTCGAAAGTAAGACACTTATCTAGATTTACCCTATACAAATATATATATATATATTATATACATACAATAGATTCATATATTAAATAGTTGTTGCTACATAGAAGAGCACACTATGTCAATTGTCTGGAATGAGTGTGAGCGCTCATTCGGGTTCATTGCTGGACATGGCTGGCTTGGGGCTGACACGTCCCCCATCCCCCGCCCCCCACGGGTGGGGCGGGGGCGATGGAGGGAGGGGATGAAAAGCCACCACCTGGCCAATGGGCCAGGCGCTGCCCTCCCCCCGCTCTCTCTCTCTCTCTCTCCACCAATCACTAGCTGCCACTCCTCAGTCAATCAAAACACAACCCACTCAGGGTGCCTCCACACCTACCACAGATGGTCAGTCCGTCTCAACCTGCCAAGCTGACCACCTACCACCTCCAATTTTACCCACCCACCGACACCTGCCTTAGATTGGCACCATGCCAATCAACAACTCAATCAACCAATCAAAATTATTTAACCAAAAAACCATAAATTTCCTCTCAAACTAATTAGCAACTGACACCCGAGCAGTTGACCGTTATCATTTATTCTATCATTAACTTTTAATTAACTTTAATTGACATTCTACTGCATATATGGTACTGCTCTATTGTTCATTCAATGTTACCTCGCTCATGTTTACCATCTCCCCTCATACCATCTTCATTCCCCCCTTTCTTTAATAGCATGACCTTCGCTCGACCGCTCCTCGCCCGACAGCCACACATTATGACTGTACATGCCGCTGGGTGGGCTGCGCCCGAATAAAAGTCTTGTTTTACCCATCTCAGCCTCTGTGTCAGCTATATCCATGAGCAATGTAATAAATGTGCTACTGTCGAAGCCTATGAGATCAGAGCTTTTACAAGCACACCATAATTATCTTAGCATGTTTACACTTCAGATATTTCCGAAGTTTCTCATTTTAAATCCTAGTTACATCAAACTAAAAATAACGTGGATTGTAACCAACAACCTACTATATTTATCTTCTCTTTTTTTTTTTCTTCTTTTTTTTTCTTTTGAGGCTGTATTTATACTCTCCATAGCATATAAGCCTGGGTATTCAGGCTTGTTTTCAATGCTGGCCAGCTGTAGTGTTGGTGCTATCTTATCACACAGTAGCTGCTGATAAGGTATTTGATTGCCTGCATTTCAGCAGCAGATCGATAGTTGGTTGGTATGGTTAGTAGTCTATGTTAATTTTTTTGGATTTTCTTGAAGATGACAAAAAAAAATCAAAATATTACAGCATCATCAAAGGCCAGTTACTCTCAACCAATGTCTATGTGTTGTGGGAGGTTAGAAATACTTTGGATAGGTAAAAGTGTAGGCTCAGGCTTTCTATCGATCAACTGTCTAATGGTGAAAACAAAACTAATCAGACTTATTCAAGAAAAGAAAAACCATCGGACTATACATCTTTAATTTGACCTAAAATCTCTTTGAGGAAAATGAAGGCTAATTCTCACAACGGCTGATGGATGTACATTTCTAATGCCGGGCGGATTTTTGTTTGCAGAATAGACAACAAAGAGCGTCCACTGTGAGAGTCATTCTACAAGCAGCCAATCGAGCAATATAATGCCAAACTGCTCCACTGTCCATTGCATTTTGCAATGTATGCGTTTCCCAAACCAGTCCATCAAATTCTGCAATGTCTGCGTTTCTCAAACCAGTCCATTGAGTTTTGCAATGTATGTGTTTCCCAAAATCAGTCTATTGAGTTTTGCAATGTATGCATTTCCCGAACCACTCTATTGAGTTTTCCAATGCATGCATTTCTCAAAGCAGGCTATTGAGTTTTGCAATGTATGTGTTTACCAAAATGGGTCTATTAAGTTTTGCAATGTATGTGTTTCTCAAACCAATCCATTCAGTTTTGCAATGTACGCATTTCCCAAAATCAGTCTATTGAGTTTTTCAATGTATGCGTTTCCCAAATCAGTCTTTTGAGTGCATCAATGTATGCGTTTCTCACTTCAAGATATTCTAATCGGGGGGGGGAACAAATTATTAGTCCCGATAGCAGCATCTCTGTCAACATGCGGACATAATCTAGACAAAAGATTCACCTCTGACTCTGTTCTGAGGTGAATTACAACCATATTTAAAAGTTGGAGAAAAGCTGTCTCCACTATTTGTTCATTGTGGTTGCTTATTTCATCAAATGAAACCCAAATTGCATCATGAATAATGCCTCGGTCACAAATGTGTTACGGCATGCTTACGGCGACCATAAGTCACCGCATCGGCCAGACCGTATGGTGGGTTATGGTCACTGTATGATTTTTTGCTCGCCGCAAGTGTTGTGGTTTTTTTAAATTGGAGTTATCTTAACTTCGAAAAACCACAATGGCGCAGCCCGCAATACTGGCAATCCAGACTCCACAACACTGTACGATCACCTTTATTGACGATCACCTTTGTGTGATCAATATTAAGAAAGTTATGACTTTTTTTTGTATATTAAATTTGTGTATAAATTCAACACTAACCGTACGATTTCTGAAGAGATAAACTGCAGGCCGCAAGGACGTAATATTTGCATAAACTGCAAAACACACCGCAGACCACAGCATCGTACAGCGCCCGCAGCATTGATTGTTGTGTGGTCACTACTATCGCCGCCATCCTGAATGCGTCATCTCCGTATGGGAACCAACAGCTAGCCAACAACTGGCCAACTCAGAAGTGACATTCAGGTCTGAGTGTGACATTGGATGACAACTCGCCGGGTATCTGTCTGTCACTCACTCACTCACTCACAAACTCACAGGACTAGGATATGTGCAAGTTTAAAGATGCATACTCCGATGAAAGTATAAGATTTTCAAAACCGAAGCACTTATCTAGATTTGATTCTGCATATCTAACTTAGATACTGGTGAACTTATTAAGCATTTGTTGCTGTAGAAAAAAAGGATACAAAGTTAATTTAATAGAACATGTTACTAGTGTAGTAGTGTGCACTGACCTCTCAGGCAAGTAGCCACATAGACAGGTAGGTGTGGGTAGTGTGGTGATATCAGGAAGCCTAGGTGGTGTAATGGTTAGCACACTGGCCCGGAATGCAAAGAGATGTGGGTTCGAGTCCCACTCTAGGCGCAATATTTCCCATTTTCACCACCCCTATGACACTGGTTGCCATGACCATGATACTGTACAAGCTATGCGTTGAATAGTTGTTGAACCTACCTTGTCTATGTATGTGTTAGTGCACTGCCTGTATGTATGTAATTGTAAGCATTAAAAGACTTACAATTCCAGGGGGATGAGTGTAGTAGTCTGCACTGACCTCTCAGGCAAGTAACCACATAGACAGGTAGGCATGGGTAGTATGGGAATATCAGGGAGCCTAGGTGGTGTAATGGTTAGCAAACTGGCCCTGAATGCAAAGAGATGTGGGTTTGAGTCCCGCTCTAGGCGCAATATTTCCCATTTTCATCACCCCCATGACACTAGTGACATGCTTGCCAAAATTAATTCGGCATGTTTTCGCTTCAGATATCTCCAAAGTTAGCCATTTAAAATAAAAGTTACTTCAAAGTAAAGTAAGGTAGATTATAGCAATCAATTTAATATATTTATCCAGAAAATGGCAGAAACTCACAGCCATCAGTCTATGCAACTAAATATTTTGTCAATATTTAATTTGCCATTTCTCTATAATTCCTATGCCAAAGTCCCATGATAATTTGTAAATTTTATAACTAGGCAGTGTAGGCCTATATATATTAATTAGTTTTGAGAGATTTTCAGATAACTTTTATTGCAAGGATATTCTATTTTGGAGTGGTAGTAGTTGTAGGACTGCCTAATGACAGGTGTGTGTTAATAAATATATATATACACATATATGGATAAATAAATAAGTAATTCAAAAATTTAATTGTCAGTAGGCTCTGGTAGAACACACATGGAAAGTTACCGCTGTAAGCGTTTTAAGTTTTAAGATTGCACAATACAGATGTTGATTTATAACTCAGACATGCCATTGCCATAGATATACATAGTGGATAGTTTACATATATTGATCGAAAATTGAGTTTATATATATTCCAAAATATATCAATATTTTACATGTAAAGTAAAAATATACATGTCGTAAAACGTAATACATATTTATTTTTTTAAACAGCCCATTGGTGTCTCAGAAGAAGTGAAAGTACTGAGTGTGGCAAGATAGTGACCCCCACCTCACCGCTATGGATCCCCCCCCCCCCCCCCAGCCCCATTTGGACTCACCGGTTCTGCACCTCGACCTCTTGGTAGCGATGGTGTATCTCAGATGACAACTTCTCTGCAGAGGAGTCGACTGTCCAACCCACCACCCCCAACCCCCATTTGGGCTCACTGGTTCTGTGCCTCGACCTGTTGCTGGCGATCGTGTATATTGGATGACAACTTCTCTGCAGAGGAGTCGACTGTCCAACCCACCGCCCCCCGCCCCAATTTGGACTCACCGGTTCTGCCCCTTGACCTGTTGCTGGCGATGGTGTATCTTGGATGACAACTTCTCCGCAGAGGAGTCGACTGTCCAACTCACCACCCTCGGCCCCCATTTGGACTCACCGGTTCTGCGCCTCAACCTGTTACTGGCGAGCGTGTCTATTGGACAGCTTCTTCTGCGCGGCGGATTCGGCGGAGTCGATGGTGTCGAGCGGTGCTCCGATGGCTGCGTAGGGCACGGGGTCCGGCTGGGGCAGTTTCTTGCATGCGAACCGTAGCCTCTCCATGCCCTCCTCCGGGTGGGTCTGGCTGTCGATCTTCTCGTGGTAGTGCTCGGGCAGGTTCACGTATGCTTTGCCGTTCAGTAGGCGATCCTCCTCCCTCTCTGTTAGCGACATGGTCCTGGATGGAGGAACAATAAATGTGTTTCTTGTTTTTGTTTGTTTTTTACACTAACTTATATTATGTATTCAATATATATG
>CM059186.1:15541546-15786776 GCA_030323885.1 Branchipolynoe longqiensis
AGTGGACCCATTTGCAGTTTGGACTATTTTCCATTCCAACTAGTGGCTACAACTGGTTCATCAAAGGCTGTGGTATGTGCTGTCCTGTCTGTGGGTATGCAGGTATTGCAATACCTCAGGGAGTTTGATGCCCCTGCCCTGCAGAGTTGTAAACTACTGCCTTGTGGTACAGGTTCTTGACAGAACCGAAGGCTAAGGGAGCAAACCCTAAACAGAAAACCATGTCATGTGGCAGCATCAAGGGAGGTTGATGTATGGAACTCCCAACAGCTCCCGACCAGCCACTTCAGGGACAAATAGTTTTGCGCCTGTCTGGACATGTTCTTGCCTGTGTGAGACCTCTATTTGCTCCCCGAGAGAGTGTTGCTGGTAACGTGCAAAAGCCAGCAGCACTTCAACACTTTTGCAGGGAGCTTTCATGAAATGAAGTTGAGAGCAACAGTCAAGTAATGAAAGCAGTCTTTGTCGCATCGCGACCGACAGCATGATGATGATGATGTCTGTGGGAAAGTGCATATAAAATACCCTGTGCTGCTCATCGGAAAGAGTAGCCTATGTGGTGGCAGCGGGTTTCCTCCAAATAAATATGTCAGAATGACCATGTGTTTGACGTCCAATAGCCGATGATAAAAATCAATGTGCTCTAGAGGCATCATTAAATAAAACAATTTTTTTTCATCGGACTATGCAGCTATAAGCAGCTCTGTCCCGGGAGTAACTAGCTCTGTCCCGGGAGTAACTAGCTCTGTCCCGAGAGTAACTAGCTCTGTCCCAGGAGTAACTAGCTGTGTCCCGGGAGTAACTAGCTGTGTCCCGGGAGTAACTAGCTGTGTTCTGGGAGTAACTAGCTCTGTCCCGGGAGTAACTAGCTCTGTCCCGAGAGTAACTAGCTCTGTCCCGGGAGTAACTAGCTCTGTCCCGGGAGTAGCTAGCTCTGTCCTGGGAGTAACTAGCTCTGTCCCAGGAGTAACTAGCTGTGTCCCGGGAGTAACTAGCTGTGTCCCGGAGTAACTAGCTCTGTCCCAGGAGTAACTAGCTCTGTCCCGGGAGTAACTAGCTCTGGCCCGTGAGTAACTAGCTCTGTCCTGGGAGTAACTAGCTCTGTCCCGGGTAACTAGCTCTGTCCCGGGAGTAACAAGCTCTGTCCCGGGAGTAACTAGCACTGACCCCGCCCCCCTGTTTGTGCTGGCCCGTCGCTATATAATGTTGATAGGCGCAATGTGGTGGTTAGCAGCCCCTGCACTGTTCGGACGGCCATCAATTTATAAGACGAGTGCCTAACACCCGAGACAGGCGCGGTGCCAAGTACACTCCTCGTCACCGTCCCAGGCGTGGTAATGTTTTGTTTGGGTTTTTTTAAACTGGGTTGGTCGGTTGGTTGGTTGTTGGAGTTTCACATCCTTGCAACATCTAAGGTCATATCAGCATGGGTACCGACTTGGGACAGTTCACACTCATGGTGACTAAATAGTGCTGCACCACTGGGAAATCAGGCCACTAACACCATGACCCGATATCCCACTCAGTGATACTATCCTGACATTGAGCTAACCAGCCCAAGATTCCCTATCCTATTCATGCCGAGTGCTGGGCTAGGAAGCGACAAGTATCAATTTTATTGTTTTATAAGTCATTGGTTTGACAGGAACTCCCGACTTTCCGCATGCGAGGTCCGCGCTCTGCCAATTCAGCCACCGCGCCTGATTCCTTTGTATAACGTCCCCACCCATCCACCCCTCCCTATCCCTGTATCTCTCTCCTCACTCTCTCCTCACTCTCTCTTCACTCTCTCCTCACTCTCTCCTGGCTCTCTCCTCGCTCTCTCCTCGCTCTCTCCTCGCTCTCTCCTCGCTCTTTCCCCGAGCTCTCCTCACTCTCTCCTCACTCTCTCCTCCCTCTCTCCTCACTTTCTCCTCACTCTCTCCTCACTCTCTCCTCATTCTCTCCTCACTCTCTCCTCACTCTCTCCTCACTCTCTCCTCACTCTCTCCTCACTCTCTCCTCACTCTCTCCTCACTTCTCCCCTCACTCTCTCCTCCCTCTCTCCTCCTCTCTCCTCACTCTCTCCTCACTCTCTCCTCATTCTATTCTCTCTCTGTCCTCACTCTCTCCTCACTCTCTCCTCACTCTCTCCTCGCTTTCTTCTCTTGCTCTCCTCACTCTATCCTCACTCTCTCCTCTCTTCTCTCATTTGTCCTCGCTCTCTCCTCACTCTTCTTTTTCCTCATTCTTGTCCCTCTCTCCTCACTCTCTCCTCACTCTCTCCTCACTCTCTCCTCACTCTCTCCTCACTCTCTCCTCACTCTCTCCTCACTCTCTCCTCACTCTCTCCTCTCTCTCTCCTCCCTCTGTCCTCACTCTCTCCTCATTCTCTCCTCACTTTCTCCTATCTCTCTCTTCACTCTCTCCTCACTCTCTCCTCACTCTCTCCTCACTCTCTCCTCTCTCACTCTCATTCTCATTCTCACTCACTCTCACTCTCTTCTCATTCTCAGACTCACTCACTCTCACTCTCTCCTCAATCTCTCTCCCGCTCTCCTCACTCTCTCCTCACTCTTTCTCTCCTTACTCTCTCTTCACTCTCTACCTCACTCTCTCCTCACTCTCTTCCTCACTCTTCTCATTCTCCCCCACTCTCTCCTCCCCTCTCCTCACTCTCTCCTCAATCTCTCCTCCACTCTCTCCTCATTCTTCCTCACTCTCTCCTCACTCTCTCCTCTTTCTCTCCTCGCGCTCTCCTCACTTCTCCTCTCTCTCTCCTCGCTCTCTACCTCCGCTCCCTCTCTCCCTCCCCCTTCCCGCTCTCCCTCTCAGTCTCACCTCACTCTCTCCTCTTCTCTCCTCACTCTTTCCTTACTCTCTCCTCACTCTCTCCTCGCTCTCTCCTCACTCTCTCCTCGCTCTCTCCTCACGCTCTCCTCTCTCTCTCCTCACTCTCTCCTCGCTCTCTCCTCACTCTCTCTTTACTCTCTCCTCAGTCTCTCCTGTCTCTCCTCACTCTCTCCTCGCTCTCTCCTCCCTCTCTCTCCGCACTTTCTCCTCCAATCTCTTCCTCACTCTCTCCTCACTCTCTCCTCCTCTTCCTCACTCTCTCCTCATTCTCCCCTCACTCTCTCCTCCCTCTCTCCTCACTCTCTCCTCAATCTCTTCTCACGCTCTCCTCACTCTCTCCTCACTCTCTCCTCGCTCTCTCCTCACTCTCTCCTCACTCTCTCCTCACTCTCTCCTCACTCTCTCCTCATTCTCCCCTCACTCTCTCCTCCCTCTCTCCTCACTCTCTCCTCAATCTCTCCTCACTCTCTCCTCACTCTCTCCTCACTCTCTCCTCACTCTCTCCTCACTCTATCCTCAATCTCTCCTCACTCTCTCCTCACTCTCTCCTCGCTCTCTCCTCGCTCGCTATCCCCCTCAGCAATTCCCGATTGTAATGATCAAGTCTCCGGGGTGGAAACTAGCTCTATAAGAAGCCTACCTGACTGCGTGAAATGATAGGGCTCTGAGCGTGAAGTGAGTTTAGCGTGAAGGGGGTGGGGGTTGGAGGGAATGGGGTGCTCCGATTTAATAACGTGAGAAGGGGGTAGCTTTTCGGTGCGTTGGCTGCGGAGTCGATAGACGGTGTACTCAAAGACCTCCACCCAAATTATACCCTGGCTCGGCAACAGCGAATCCCATTTTCACAGCTGATTGAAATCGGATTGGAAGCCTCAAGACTATTGCTTCTAATCTGATAGTGATAGGCGGGCCGGGCAAAGTATGCAAATGACGCTAAGTTGGTTTGCTGGTCGGGTAATCGCCTGTAGGTATGTTAGGGGGGGGGGGGTGGAGGTGGTCATGGGGAGGGAGGAGTGGTGGTGGGGTGAGGTGAGGCTGGTGTGTGCCGTCGTGATGGTAATAGTGGTGGTGGTAGAAGTGGTGGTGGTGGTTTATTGTTGGTTGTTGTGGTGGTGGTGGTGGTGATGCTGGTAGTAGTGATGGTAGTGGTGGTGAGGGTGATGGTGGTGGTGGTAGTGCTGGTGGTGGTGGTAGTGGTGGTGGCGGTAGTGGTGGTGGCGGTAGTGGTGGTGACGGTAGTGGTGGTGGCGGTATCTTATCTTGGCGGTGGCGGTAGTAGTGGTGGTGGTCAGGATGGTGGTTGTAGTGGTAATGGTGGTAGTTGTGGCATACTAGTGGTGGTAGTGGTGGTGGTAGTAGCACTGGTTTTAGTGTCGTGGTGGTGGTAGTGGTTGAGGTGATGGTAGTGGTTGTGGTAATAGTGATGGTGGTGGTGGTTGGAATGGCTTTGGTGCCATGGCGGTGATGGTTGTGGTGGCAATGTTAGTGGTAATGGTGGTTGTGGTGGTCGTGGTAATAGTGGTGGTGGTGGGGATGGTGGTTGTGGTAATGGTGGTGATGGTGATGAGTGGTGGTGAGTGGTGGTGAGTGGTGGTGAGTGGTGGTGGTGGTGGTAATAGTGGTGGTCGTCGTTGTGGTGGCGGTAGTAGTGGCTGTAGTGGTGGTGGTGTAGTGATGGTGGTGGTAGTACTAGTAGTAGTGGAGGTGGTGCAGTGGTGGCGGTAGTAGTGATGGTGGTGGCTGTAGTAGTGATGGTGGTGGTGGTAATAGTGATGGAGGAGATGGTGGTGATGGTGGTGGCAGTAGTAGTGGTGGTCTTCGTTGTGATAATGGTTGTGGTGGTAGTAGTGGTAGTGGTGGTGGTAATGGTCGCGACAGTAGTAGTGGCGATAGTGGTGGTGCTGTAGTGATGGTGGTGGTGGTGGTAGTAGTAGTGATGTTGGAGATGGTGGTGATGGTGGTGGCGGTAGTAGTGGTGGTGGAGATGGTGCCGATCGTGGTGGTGGTAGTAGTGGTGGTGAAGATGGTGGTGGTAGTGATGGCGGTAGTAGTGGTGGTGGAGATCCTGGTGATGGCAGTAGTAGTGGTGGTGGAGATGGTGGTGGTTGTGGTGGCGGTAGTAGTGGTGGTGGAGATGGTGCCGATGGTGGTGGTGGTAGTAGTGGTGGTGGAGATGGTGGTGGTGGTGATGGCGGTAGTAGTGTGTGGTGGAGATGTGGTGGTGGTGGTGGTGGTGAGGGTGGTGGTGGTAGTAGTGGAGGTGGAGATGGTGGTGGTTGTGGTGGCGGTAGTAGTGGTGGTGGAGATGGTGCCGATGGTGGTGGTGGTAGTAGTGGTGGTGGAGATGGTGGTGGTGGTGATGGCGGTAGTAGTGGTGGTGGAGATGGTGGTGGTGGTGATGGCGGTAGTAGTGGTGGTGGAGATGCTGGTGGTGGTGGTGGTGAGGGTGGTGGCGGTTGTAATGGTGGTGGAGATGGTGGTGGTGGTGATGGCGGTAGTAGTGGTGGTGGAGATGCTGGTGGTGGTGGTGGTGAGGGTGGTGGTGGTAGTAGTGGAGGTGGAGATGGTGGTGGTGGTAGTATTGGAGTGGTGGTGGAGATGGTGGTGGTGGTGGTGGTGGTAGTAGTGGTGGTGGAGATGGTGGTGTTGGTGATGGCGGTAGTAGTGGTGGTGGAGATGGTGGTGGTTGTAGTGGCGGTAGTAGTGGTGGTGGAGATGGTGCCGATGGTGGTGGTGGTAGTAGTGGTGGTGGAGATGGTGGTGGTGGTGATGGCGGTAGTAGTGGTGGTGGAGATGCTGGTGGTGATGGTGGTGAGGGTGGTGGTGGTAGTAGTGGTGGTGGAGATGGTGGTGGTGGTAGTATTGGAGTGGTGGTGGAGATGGTAGTGGTGGTTGTGGTGGCGGTTGTAATGGTGGTGGCGATGGTGGTGGTGGCAATAGTGGTGGCATTTCTCGCGTTATAGCCATTCGTGGCGCGTTTCACTGGATCATGTTCTTATTCTTCTTTCTTTAGACCGGCAATCACGGAGCGGCATGCGATTAAAAGACGCGATTAAAGTTACCGTTTGAGTGGAAAGACAGGCGGATAATGGTGGAGAGCTTTGGAACTCCATGTACCTAACACCCCTCACCCCCCCCCCCCCACACCCACCCAACCAACCAAACACCCCCTTTTGTACCTTAATGTGCATCCGTCATGGAAGCACACTGCACTTACCGTTAAGAACAACTTTGATTGGTTGTGGGAGTTTTACATCCTTGCAACATCTAAGGTCATATCAGGATGGATATCGACTTGAGACAGTGCATGCTCATGGTAACTTTATAGTGCTGCCCCACTGGGAAATCAGGCTGCCAGCACCATGACCCAATATCCCACTCAGTCACATTATCCTGACACTGAGCCAACCAGTCCTTGCCCTATCCTATTAATGCCGAGCGCCAGGCCAGGAAGCGACAAGTATCAATTTTATATGTCACTGGTTTGACTCGACCGGAAACCGAACTCTTGACCTTCCGCACGCGAGGCCCGCGCTCTACCGATTCGGCGACTGCGCCCGTTGGGGGGAACAACTTTAGGTGATTCACTACATCTGTGAATTAGATCACATTTCCGCCCGGCTCAAGAAGCTGCATGCTTGTTGGTTTTTTGGGTGTATTTTTTTTAGTAATTGTTTGTTTATTCTGCTTAAAATGGTTAAGCGCACGCACTTGTTTTCGCCACTGTGCAGTAGTGGTCATAATCAATATGGATTGATTTCCTTTATCAATAATGTCTGTAAACTGATAAGGTGGAGTACATTTGCCTCCACATCCACCAAGTCCCTCCCACCAACGTGTTGTTGAGGAATGAGTATTCGAAGCTGCGACCTGGCGTGCTTACATATGCGGAAGTGGGGTGGTTTCTCTATCACTTAAAGTATCAGTCCCATCCTTCACTATAATGTTGCACACCTTAACCTTCACGCTCTATTTCACCTGTTTGAAATGCAATATTTTAGTCAGTTGTGTTTAACCACTGTGTGACACCCAATACCGATGTCTACCTTTTGTGTTGGGGGATCGCTAAGGAAACAAACAAAACAAAACCTTAACCTCACTTAGAAATTATAAGCAAATAGTTTGCTATTACTTGCTGGCACAAAAGATATGGAAGCTGAAGTGGGAAAAAGAGCATGACTTAATTTTGGGTGCAGACCCCCAGCTGCATTACATGTAAGTCATTGTGATGGCTGGGAAGCCCTGGCCGACATAAGGTCAAGCACAGATGATAACATAGGAGTGTGATATGGGAGATGCGACATATGGACAAATAGCAATGAGATAATCAACAATTTTGTGTTGGGGGATCGCTAAGCAAACAAACAAACAAACAAAAACCTTAACCGCGCTTAGAAAATATAAGTAAATAGTTCGCAAAATGACAGTCCTCTTGACCTATATTTGTTTCCAATGGATTTCACATAGAAATTGTCCTGGATATATTTCACATTGAATAAAATATCACTTTTTTATATGTATGTCGGTCATTCTTTAAAACTGGGCACCACATATTTGGTTTCCACATTACGATGCTGATAATTTGTTCTTTCTTTTATTGATTGCAAGTCAAATAATTATTGTATCCTCTGTGTATTAAGTATGTTAGCAATAGTATATTTATTGAAGCTAACCCAAGAAAGAAATTAAAAGTTTACTTATATGATTTTGTGCTAATGTGACAAAGTGAAAATTTACACATTTACACTATACATGTAGCCAAACGTTTTTTCAACTCATTTTTCAACTTTTTTCTTGTAAGTCATAACCTTGTCTGCTTAAGAATAATCAATAAAATCTTGTTTGACTATGTTGTATATGTTAAAATGAGGTTCTCTGATTTTCATGTTACACGAGTGATATTAATGTATTGCTCAATTTGTATAAGATCTAATTCAAAAAGTGATTTATTTCAATTCGGACATATGCACAACATGCAAACCTTCATAGGACATTGGATTAGGCTATTATTTGGAAGGTTTTTTGCTATTATTTGGAAGGTTTTCACTTTTGGTTTCCATGTCACACTTTTGTGCCCAGTTTTAAAGAATGACCCATGTACGTATGTATGTAGGTATGTATGTATGTAGGTATGTTCACTACCTTCTCCATCCTCATCAACACGGTGCTGAGCCTAGTCATTCACAGCCTGAGCTCCTCAGGATAAATGTTGTCTATTTCGACAGTAACAGCTTTAACAAAATTGACTTAGTATATGAAGAGTTCAGGCGCAAAACCCCGTAAACGCCAATCCAAAAATGAGGATAAACATTGGAATCAAACATTCAACAATTAAAATTTTTTACATTCCTACTTTTTGTTCATTGCTCGATAATCATGTCATCACAAGTAAAGTGGAATTAGTGAGAATTAAAATTATTTTCAGGAAAAAATCTTTTGTTTTAATCAAATTTTTGGATTGGCATTTATGGGGTTTTGTGCCTGAACTCTTCATATATCCTCACCCCACCCCACCCCAATGTTATTTCTTAAAGTTGTATAGTCCGATGGTTTTGACTTTCTATCATTTTCCTGAGTTAAATATATAGAATCAATTGTTATAATCTACCTTACTTTAGTTTGAAATAACTTTTATTTTAAATGGCTAACTTTTGAGACATTTGAAGTGCAAACATATCAGATTAATTTTGGCAAGCACACCAAAACTCTGACACTATAGGATTCATCAGTATCTAGTTCCATTACATTGAATCAGTATTCCCTTCTATGTGGCAAGAAATGATTATATAAATAAGTGTATCAGTATCTAAGTTAGATATTTAGAATCAAATCTAGATAAATGCTTTGGTTTTGACAAAGTGATATTTCATCGGACTATGCAGCTTTTAAGCTGCATAGTTCGATGAAAACGTCAAATTTTCAAAACCAAAGCATTTATCTAATTTGATTCTACATATCTAACTTAGATACTGGTGCATTTATTGAACATGTGTTGCCACATAGAAGAGAATACTGAGGCAGTTTAATAGAAGCTGTTACATTTCTTCCATTCCGTGGCGATCATTGTAACCACCAGGAGGATCGGTTCCCCAATGCAACTCACCTACCCTACACCTGCCTGTGGATATGGTCCCTTGATTGTGAAGTCAGGGCAGAATAGTTACACTTATCCCCCTGCAATCATCGGTATGTCATATCGCTTACATCCATAAGCCATTCAATGCTTACGATTACAGACATAGAGGCAATGCACTTACATATACATATACCAGGGAGGTTCAACAATCATACAGCATGTAGCATGTAACTTGTGCAGGATTCTGGTCATGGGACCATTATCGTTTGTTGTGTTGCAAATAAAGGGAACATCGGGCCTAGGGCTTGACTAAGATTGGTGATTCTAGCATGCGCTTTCGAATCATTAGGCTATCTAGGCTCCCTGATGCAAAAACATACCCGGCAGTATAGGTGTATGTGGTCAGTGCAGACTACAACACTATATTAGTATTACCGTATTCTCGCGGGTGTTTAAATTGGCAAATCGCTGAAGTGGGGGTGGGCGTTTACCCACACATGGACGTTTTAAGGTGTGGGCGGTTATGAAATATTGGCCAAGTGTGGGGGGGGGGGAAGAATACGGTATATCCTTCAGGTATATTTCTCTATTAATAAGTGCCATTCCCCTTTGAGATAATCAGCCATGATGTTCTGTGATGTATTCCTTGAATGTAAACACCATTATTCACGGCATTCCTGGCTGTGCACATGCCTATATGTGTACGTACATTGGTGTCCAGTCCATCATGGAAGCTTTGCCTGGGCTGCGTTCAAGGTACGCCTCGGAGGCACCTCGGAGAAATTCCTGACGTCACACTAGTCTGAACAACTTTAGCCGTTGGTCGCCTTGAAAATAGCTGTCCCCTGTGAAATGGAAAAGAAGAGTTCTGATTGGCTGAAACCACTGAATACGGCGGCCATTTTTTAGGCACTTTTTGTCTCCAGTCTGAGAAGGGAGACGTCTCCGAGATGACTCGGAGGCGTACCCTGAACGGAAATGAGCCAAAAGACGTCTCAGAGCCATCTCAGAGTCGATTCGGAGGCGTACCCTATTAATGTACATCCACACTGCAACATGTCATGTATGACCTACATAAAGAACATATATGTATCATGGCATGCCCACGGAAGTATGTAACACAATTATTATGAACAGATAATATATACATTATTGTGCCAGCAATAGGCTACATGGTTTTTCACGCAGTTAGGCATGGGCTGAATGCCGGGAGGAGTTTAATTGCCCGGATGTAATCTATTACCAGTTCACCGATAGCATCCCACAAAATAATATTTGTTTAATCTATTAATTGGTTGTATTTCTTCCCACAGGTTCTGCACAGATCGGCAGTTAAGGCTGCATAATCCGATGAAAACATCAAATTGTCAGAACTTAAGCAATTATATTGATTTGATTCTACATATCTAACTTAGATATTGGTGCATTTATTAAACATGTGTTGCCACATAGAAGGGAATACTGTGTCAATTTAATAGAAGCTGTTACTTAGAAGCCTATGGTGTCTGAGTTTTGGCATGCTTCCCAAAATTAATTTGGCACGTTTGTGCTTCAAATACCTCAAAAAGTAGCCATTGAAATTAAAAGTTGCTTCAAACTAAGCTAATAGCCCTGTCACACTACGACGCATCGCGCAAGCGTGTGCCGACGTAGGTAACATTAAGTAAGATATGTGGGTTCTAATCCCTTTTGTGGAATGACATTCCAATGATCAGCGTCACACCTCCCACCACATAGTAAGTGGACATGCACTACTTTCCTGCATCGCAACTTGACATATTGTCATGTGGGTGATGAAAATGGGAAATACTGTGCCTAGAGCGGGACTCGAACCCACATCTCTTTGCATTCCGGGCCAGTGTGCTAAGCATTACACCACCTAGGCTCCCTGATATCACCATATTACCCACGCCTACATGTCTATGTGGATCCTTGCCTGAGAGGTCAGTGCAGACCACTACACTCGTCCCCCTGGAATTGTAAGTATTTTAATGCTGACAATTACATACATACAGGCAATGCAAAGCACTTACATATACAGGGTAGGTTCAACAACTGTACAGCACATAGCTTCTACAGGATCATGGTCATGGCAACCAGTGTCGTGGGGGTGATGAAAATCGGAAATACTACGCCGAGAGCGGGACTCGAACCCACATCTCTTTGAATTCCAGGCCAGTGTGCTAACAATTACACCACCTAGGCTCCCTGATATCACAATATTACCCACACCTACCTGTCTATGCTGATCCTTGCTTGAGAGGTCAGTGCAGACCACTACAATATTTATCTCAAAAAATGACAGAAACACAAAACCATCGGACTATGCAACTCCAAACAAAATATGTGGGTTCGAAACCCCGTTGTGGAGCGATAGTAACATCACACCTCCCACCACATAGTAAATACACATACGCTGCTTCCATGCACATCGCAGTGGAGCTGTTTCAACCAGCTTGGTTTTGGGGCAGGTGCTTGGCGTAGGAAATAGTTGATGAAACGGGCACCCTGGAGAGACTGACCCTGGATGTGGCCCCAGATCCGGGGGCTGGAGATCCGGGGGGCAGGGGGGGGGGGGTTCCCGGACACCCACCTCACCCCCATACATCATTGTCTGTAATTACCGCATGGGGCTGTCACAAGGGGCCCCCGCACTGCCCCTCTCCGCAACCCCATCGCTGCCCCCCCTCCCTCTGCTCCTCCCCTCCCTCTGCCTACCCCCCTTCCTCCTTCCCTCACTCCGTCCCACTCACTCACCCACCAGCACACACATGGACATTATGCTCACTGGGTGGCGCTGCTGAGGGTGATTTGCATAGAGGAACGCCGTGGTTAATGTGTGGGAATTAATGCTGCAAAATATGTGAAATGTGTTAGTCAATTTAATTATTGTACGCACACATATGTAAAGTAGATGTGCTGTTTTAGCAGTTATACGAGTATAATTATCCGGAAATCGATTATCTATGAACTGCGTTCTCAGCTCATATCAACCTGATACTGCACTTACTAACTGACACTCCACCAGTCATCGACTGATCGGGCCTTCTGCCTCGCCTGGTGGCACCAACTGGCTTCTTCCTCCTCGCTTGGTTCTGCCTCATGCCTGTACTACTCACTCCAAAATTGCAATTGCAATAGACTACATCTCCATTCCAGTGACATGGTGCATTGTGGGATGCGTCAAAGCAAAACAAACCCGCGAGAAGCACATGGCACATGCTACACTGGGTGCAGTTATGAAATTTTCTAGTTTCAGCTCATCTCAGCTCTTGTTTGAAACATAGAATACTAACTAAACAAATATATATAATAAATTAAGATATTAATCTTGTATCTAGCATTGTATTTACATCAATATAATCAGCACATCTTATGCCATGTGCATTTAGATTTAGACAAATCTGGGCACTCAGACTAGTGTTAGAGCCATAGCCAGAGTCAGTTTTACTTATTTTATTCATGTTTATATTCATATCCTATGATTAATGACATAAGTAGAAATAGAAAATGAGAAGGGTTAATCAGATATTGGTTATATATTTCTTTGAAACAAGTTTTTGTTGACACATTTGACAATTTAATATTTAGAACAAGAATCACTTATCTCTAATCAATGGTGATGTAAACATCAGCCTGTAAAGTGACTGAAATTGTATGTTTGTTAGGTCAAAATGCTTAATTATGGAGAGTTGTGTCATTATATTATTATGTTGCATCCATCCATCAATGTCACCACCAATCCGCCAAGGAGGAATAGGTATATATACAGTATATGTTCCCCTTCCATTTATATTCGTATAATGCGCCTTTCATCACATAAATACATTAGTTGTTATCCTAATTGCAAACTGCAATAATGTGATATTTAGAGCTCAGAGTGTGGCAGTGGCCATTTTACCAACTATAATCTGCTACAAATTGAGGTACTGCACATGGGTCATTGTCCATTTTATGACACCACACACCTCGAATCGAGCCGTACGAAGCGGTCAGTCATTCCCTGCTAATTGCATTAAAGTTGCATCGTCTAATGACTTTCATTATGTGTACAATTTCTTCTATTTTTTTATGATAAATATATTAGGCCAAATCAGGTTTTTTTTTAAAGATGGTGAATGTCCTTTTGATCACACAAATCAGGGTCGCGCAGGCGGTTTTTATTCTTATTTTTTATCTTTCTGGACATAGACGTAATAAATAACTATCATCTGGTTAATTTATGTGTGACTCAGCACTGAATACAGAGAGATAGCTGAAGATGTCATTGGATCTAGGCATACGGTTCTGTGTGCGCTGCATCCTAATGTATAATAAAGACAACATTTACGACTGACTCAAAAGTTACTATGTTGCACATATTGTGTGCTTACAAAAGTTGAATTGCTGATAGCCCGACGCTTTAAAACAAAAATTCAGTTATTAACAAAAATTGTTTTATCAGGGGCAGGCGATTTTTCAGGCATGGGTGGGGGTGATCACCAATTAGTTTTTGCGGGACCTTATGTTGATTGTTAGAATTTAGTTCCATATAGTTTGAAGTAGGTTTCATTTTAAATACCTAATTTTGGAGGCATTTGAAATGAAAGGATACTAAATTAATCTTAATGCATGTCAAAATGCTGACACCATGGGCTTCAGTACTAAAAAATTCTATTAAATTGACTTAATATTCCCTTCTCTACATCAAAACAATGCTTTATAAATGCAGCAATATCTAAATAGGTCATGTAGGATCAAATCTAGGTCAATGCTTTAATTTCGGAAATGTGATGTTTTCATTGGACTGTACAGTTTTAATGCCGTTAAACTATTTTAACACCGCATAATATTAACAGTACATGGGATCAAAATAGTCCCTATTTTTGGTAATTGACTATTTAAAAATAGCCAATTCAAAATAACTAATTTAACACCCCATAACATTAACAGTACATGGGTTCAAAATAGTCCGTATTTTTGGTAATTGACTATTTAAAAATAGCCAATTCAAGATAAACAATCAAAATCTACTCCATTGAACGTCGATGTGAGACATATCGAATTATATAAACCGGGAAAATGATTGAAGGCAAAGTACCAAACTATGGATCATTCAAAAAGATTTGGTAAGGTGTCAGCAATAAAAATAAAAGCCTCACGATCAACAAAAACACTGCAGGGAAGGAAGTCTTTCTGTCTGAGGAGTCAAGCTCTTCAATGGTAGCTTACATAAGAAAGCAATCATACTGTAGTGTATAATTGTTCAAAAGGCATTTTGAGATGGTGGTAGCATCAATACCAGATGAACTACGGTGTAAAGAAGGAGTTGATAAGACCCGTATACATACTTTATACACAGAATCCAGGATACACCCAGCTAACACCAGCAGATTCAAATTCATCGCCACACATGACAAACCCGAACAGAGCGTCCTCACCACATAAAGTGGGCCGTGATGGTGGAGTCTGCGACTTGGCCTGAGCATGACCACGGATACTTTAGTTAAAGAAACAGCCGCGGAGTGGCGTTGCGAGCATAGAAAGTGGCTGGAAGAAGGAGGAAGAGGAGGCGGAGGCGTGCCTGTCGGCCTTCAGCCAGCCACTAGGAGGCGATGTCTGTCTAAACCTCTCAGCGCAGCGATCGTCTTAAAGAAGCCATCCCCCGCCCCGCCCCGCCCCGCCCCACCCCGCCCCGCCCCGCCCCGCCCCGCCCCGCCCCGCCCCGCCCCGCCCCGTCCCGCCCCGCTCCGCCCCGCCCAGCCCCGCCCAGCAGCCCAGCCCACCCAGCGCCGCCCGCCCTCGCCTCTCTCCCCGCCCGCCAGCCCCGGCCAGCCCCGCCAGCCTCGCCTACCCCGCCCAGCCCCGCCCAGCCCCGCCCAGCCCCGCCCAGCCCGCCCAGCCCCGTCAGCCCCGCCCAGCCCCGCCCGCCCCGCCCGCCCCGCCCCGCCCCCCCGCTCCGCCCCGCCCAGCCCCGCCCAGCCCCGCCCAGCCCCACCCAGCCCCGCCCCGCCCTCGCCTCTCTCCCCGCCCCGCCCAGCCCCGGCCAGCCCCGCCCAGCCTCGCCCAGCCCCGCCCAGCCCCGCCCAGCCCCGCCCAGCCCCGCCCAGCCCCGCCCACCCGCCCAGTCCCGCCAGCCCCGCCCAGCCCCGCCCAGCCCCGCCAGCCACGCCAAGCCACGCCCAACCAGTCGCCCAGCCGCCGCCCCGCACAGCCGCCCCGCCCCGCCCAGCCCGCCCACCCGCCCCCCGCCCAGCCCCGCCCAGCCCCGCCCAGCCCCGCCCAGCCCCGCCTGCGGTGGGCCCGCCCTCCCTAACCGCCAATCTCCACCCATTTCCGCTGTGTAGGCGGGATCTCCTTAAGTGGCGCCCCCCCCCCCCCACACACACACCATCTTGCACATGAGCCGTTGATTTTATTGTCGCCACAAGACGCCGAGGGTCGATGGGGCGGGTGTGTGTATGTGGGTGGGTGGGTGGGTGGTGCGGGCTGGGGCTGGTGGGAGCTAGGCGGGCGTGTCAGTGATTCCTCACTCAATTACGTCAGTGATGTGATTACTGAGCTGCTCAGGCCGCCCCTTACTCCCCGGTGAGCTGCTCAAGGCGGGGCCTGACATGCGCGTCATTGATCCCCCCCCCCCATTCCCCGGCCTCCCTCCCTCCTCCGCCCGCCTGCTCCCCCCTCCCCTCCCTCTTCCTTCCCCGCCCAGCGGCTTGGCGCCCGGGAGAAGGCGGTTGCGTCGCTACTGGAGAAGGCGGCGCCTTTAAGAACAGCTGCATCTCAGGCAGCCTCTTTCTCCCTCCTCCCTCCCCCACCCCTCCCTCTCCTTCTTCCTCTACACGCACGCAAGGCGCTGAGCTGCTCACCTCCCGCTGCCCGACAGGAGCCTCGCCTCGGCCCTACCCTGGACATACCCCGGCCCTCGTCCGGCCCTACCCCGGCCCTACCCCGGCCCTACCCCGGCCCTACCCCGGCCCTACCCCGGCCCTACCCCGGACCTACCCCCGACCTACCACGAACGGCCCGACCCTGCCCTACCTTCCTCGGCCCCGGCCCGGCCCAGCCCGGCCCGGCCCGCCCTGCCCCGCCCCGCCTCGCCCCGCCGCCCCGCCCGCCCCGCCCCGCCCGCCCGCCCCGCCGCCCGCCCCCGCCCGCCCCGCCGCCCCGCCCCGGCCCACCCGCCCCGCCCCGCCCCGCCCCCGCCCCGCCCCGCCCCGCCCCGCCCCGCCCCGCCCCGCACCGCACCGCCCCGCCCCGCCCCGCACCGCCCCGCCCCGCACCGCCCCGCCCCGGTGCGGCCCGGTGCGGCCCCGTGCGGCCCCGTGCGGCCCCGTGTGGCCTGGTGCGGCCCGGTGCGGCCCGGTGCGGCCCGGTGCGGCCCGGTGTGGCCCGGTGCGGCCCAGCCCGGCCCGGCCCGGCCCGGCCCGACTCGGCTTTCTCCGACCTTCCCCGGCCTTCCCCTGCACTGCCCCGGCTGAGGTTTACGAGGGGGCTGCGGCGATTTGCCGCCCATTGTGGCGCGGGTCATGTCGACAAGCCGCCATCATGTCAATGTTGACATGATGGCGGCTTGTGTGTGTGTGTCGGGGGAGGGGGTGATGACGTCTTAGTGTCGTTTCACATCACAAGATGGCGCTGGCGGCGTGTGAACATGAATCATGATGAATGAGAGGCGCCACCACCTCCCCTTCTCCACTCCCACCCCCCTCCTCCCCCCTCCCCCTCCTTCCCCGTTATCATCCCCCTCCTCCTCATCCTCGTTACCCCCTCCCTCTTCCTCCCTCCCCAATTCCCCTCCCTCCCGTCCCCCCCTTCCCATGCTCATCGCCCTAACCTCCTCCCTCCCCTACCCCGCCCTTCCACCTCCCTCCCACCCCTTTCTCTCCTCCCCCTCCGTCCCCCTCCCCTCCCTTCCCCCTGCCTCCTCCTCCCTCACCCCACATCCCACCCAACCTCCACCCTCTCCCACTCAACCTCCACCCCTCCACCCTCAACCTCCACCGCTCCCACTATCAACCTCATCCCCTCCCCTCCTCCCTACCTTCACATCCCACTCCCCACCTCCCATCCCCCACCCCTCCCATCCCTATCTCCCCTCTCTTACCACCATTTTCCCCTCTCAGCCTCTCTAACACCCCTACACTCCCCCTACCCTCCCGTCACCTCCCCACTCCCCATCGCTCATCCTTGAGGGGCGCGCTTATTGAGCTGTTTTCTCCTGCTCACCGTCGACCTATTAAGCGCCGTGTCTGCTGAAGGCTTTAACCTGCCCATCTCCTTGGCGTGTTAAAGTGTGACCGCGCCGATCGGTCCCCATGCACTCATTCATCTATCACCCATTCACGGCCGAGCAGCCAGTCTGTTACTTTCTTTTCTTTTCTTTTATTAGCGTCACTTGCCAATTGCGGTCGCTGATCGCTGTGTAAGGAAACAAGACAGAGGAGGCGGGAAGGCGGGAAGGCGGAGGGGTGAGGGTGACTAACACTACCACCAACACCAGAGGCGGGGGGGGGGGGGGGGGGGGGGGGCTCTTCTTGTGAATGATGAGGCAGGTTCTTAAAGGAGCTGCTCTTGGGAGTGTGATCCACTGGGTGTGTGTAGGTGTAGTCTTAGAGAGACGCGTGAGGGGAAGGAAAGAAGGAATGGAAGAAAGAAGGAATTAATGAATGAATGAAGGAATGAATGAAAGGAAGACAGAGAGAAAGAAAGAAAGAATGAAGGAAAGAAAGAAAGAAAGACGGAAAAAAAGAATGAAGGAATGAATGAATGAATGAAAGAGAGAAAGAATGGAAGAAAGGAAAGAAGGAGGAAAGAAAGAATGAATGAATGAATGAAAGAAAGAAAGAATGAATGAATGAAAGAGAGAAAGAAAGAAGGAAAGGCAGAGTGAATGAATGAATGAATGAATGAAAGAGAGAAAGAAAGAATGAAGGAAAGAAAGAAAGAATGAAGAAAAGAAAGAATGAATGAATGAAAGAGAGAAAGAAAAAAAGAATGGAAGAAAGGAAGGGAAGAAGAAAAGAAAGAATGAATGAATGAATGAAAGAAAGAAAGAATGATTGAATGAATGAATGAAAGAGAGAAAGAAAGAATGAATGAATGATTGAATGAATGAATGAAACTTTTGAAAGAGAGAAAGAAAGAAAGAATGGAAGAAAGGAAAGGAAGAAGGAAAGAATGAACGATTGAATGAAAGAAATAATGAATGGAAGAAAGAAAGAAACAATGGAAGAAAAGAAAGGAAGAAGGAAAGGAAGAAAGAATGAAGGAAAGGAAGGAAGAAAGAAGGAAGGAAAGAAAGAATGGAAGGAAGAAAGAAAGAAAGAAAGAAAGAAAGAAAAAACAAGCGTTCTTCCTTCTACCCTCCGCTGCCCCCACTCTAACTGCCTGAGCTCCACTGACCCCCGCCCCGGTGACCCCCCTCTAACTGCCTAAACTCCCCTCAGCCCCACTCTAACTGCCTAAGCCCACCCCCCCGCTGCCCCCACTCTAACTGCCTAAGTCCCCTCCGCTGCCCCCATTCTAACTGCCTAAGCCCCCCACTGCCCCCACTCTAACTGCCAAAACCCCCCCCTGCCCCCACTCTAACTGCCGAAGTCCCCTCCGCTGGCCCTACTCTAACTGCCTAAGCCCCCTCCGCTGCCCCCACTCTAACTGCCTAAATCCCCCACTGCGCCCACTCTAACTGCCTAAGCCCACCCCCCCGCTGCCCCCACTCTAACTGCCTAAATCCCCCACTGCGCCCACTCTAACTGCCTAAATCCCCCACTGCGCCCACTCTAACTGCCTAAGCCCACCCCCCCGCTGCCCCACTCCTAACTGCCTAAGCCTCCTCCGCTGCCCCCACTCTAACTGCCTAAGCCTCCTCCGCTGCCCCACTCTAACTGCCTAACCCCACACTGCCCCCACTCTAACTGCCGAAGTCCCCTCCGCTGGCCCTACTCTAACTGCCTAAGCCCCCCCCCTCTTCCCCCACCAACCCACGCTCTCTCCCTCGCTGTCCCCTCTGCCCCCTCCCGCTGCTTCCACCCCACCCTCTCTCATGCTCTGCCCCACTCTGCCCCCTGCCTCTCTCCCCTCCCATCCCCCCTCTGTCCCCACCCATACCCCACGCTCTCCCCGTCTCTTCCCCCTTCTGCTCCCATCCCAAGCTCCCACCTTGCCCCCCCCCACCTCTCCCACCCCACCCTCCACCCTCACAGCATCATTGTGCTGCACCAGACATGCAGTTGGCTGACGTCTTTAACCACATTGCTGCTTATCTGATGCAGTGCTTAGCTCTGTGGGGTGCCGGGGTGGAATTAAATTTAAGTAGACCCTTTAGTGGGTGGATTTTTATTGTTGAAGTTAATCGAGAATGAACATGTTTATTTGATGGATAGTGTGTGCATGATTGCGTGAATACGGATGTCTTCGCGTGTGTAAGAAGGGGGGGGGGAGTGTTATTATTTAGGAGTTATGTGTTGTATTAAATGATGGCATGATCATTTATCTGTGTATATCTTATTTAAATATGGTGATGAATTGTACTGATTGAATAGCAATTATGTAGCTAAAGGCCCTCTCACACATCACCGGATTGGGGGAAATGGAAAGAAACCGAACAAAGTCTGTTGATATCTGGCAAAGTCCAGTTTGTGTCCATTGCATATCCGTTGATATCCCTTGATATCTGGTCCGATCTGTTAGAAGTTTTGAACATGGCGAGCCTCCTGGTGGCGCCCCCTGGCGGCGGCCCCCTTGGCGAAGCCTCCTGGTGGGCGATCACGACTGAGCCACAGAGCGCGGCTCCAACACCTGCCAGGCGGGGGCCTGATTAGCCCGGTCTTCTCTCCCGGGCTTCCTAACGACTCTGCCCGGGCTGATTACCTGGGGGATACCGGGAAAGACACCTGGCCACGCCCTCCTGTGCCCCGCCCACCCCCGAGCTAGTTTCTCTTCACCTGCCAATCAACCTACCTGCTCCTCTGGGTGGGTTGTGCTAATAAAACAACAACGCGTTTTGCTAACTGTGTTACCGGACGCGGTGGTCGAATCGATAGAGCGCAGCCGCAGCCGGTCTCCCGTGCGGGAGGTCGGGAGTTCGACTCCTGGTCAAATTATTGACTTACCAAGTTTATGCTTGGCGCTTTCTAGCTTGACGCTCGGCATTAATAGGATTAGGGCTGGGACTGGTTGGCTCAGTGTCAGGATAATGTGACTGAGTGGTATATTGGGTCATGGAGCCAGCAGCCTGATTTCCCAGTTGGGCAGCACTATAAAGTATAAGGTCGCAATGAGTGTGAACTGTCACAAGTTGGTACCCGTCCTGATATGACCTTAGGTGTTGCCAGGATGTAAAACTCCCAACAACCAAATCTTACCTGAATCCTTATTTCTCGCCCCTCCCCTTCCACCCCCTGTCCTTTGTTCTTTTATTAATTTGGGGTTTACACTTTGTATTCAAAGGTGTTCTTGTTTGTCATTCCAGCAATGTCTGGTGTAACTGTTACTATGCATTTGTTTTTATTCGTAATGTATAATCTATTATGCCAATATTATTTAGGCTGCAATGTTACATACCTCAGCACTGCTGTTCTGTTCTACGTTGTCCCTATGTGTATTTGTTGGTAGTTCTCTACCTTTGCTTATGTGCTGGTTTAGGCACTCCTGAGTGACCTGGATACCTGCTCAAATGCATGCATGTAGGCCTACCTTATTCTGGGATTGGCCGCAAATGGATGTAGACTGATGTAACCACCTCTTTTCCTTCAAAATTGCTGACTTTTCAAGTCATTCTGAGTCGTAGATTTTATTTTTTTTTAGTTGTTTAAGCAGGGGAAATTTCAGTCATAGACGACTGGTCTTCCTCATTCCACTGCTGGTCGATAGAAAGCCCGAGCCTACACTTTTACCGACCCAAGGGATTTTTAACCTCCCACACAGACATGGTATGAGAGCAACCGGCCTTTGATGATGCTGTAAGTTATACACAGTGGTGGAAATCCAAATTGGAAGAGCTGGGGGCACGGGGAATCGAACCGCTGACCCTCAGATTAGGAGTCCGACCTAGAAAAAAGTCAGACACTCTAACCACTCCGCGACAGAGAAGGCCGGATTGATAAGACTGAGTGGTGATGGAAGTTGCAATCGATGTGTTAGACTTAAGGATTTAGTTCGGTTTCACGACAGTTCTAGACATCTGTCAAGGTTGTGGTGACGAGCATGAGAATTATCCCACCTCCCCACCCTTTTTTTGTTGTTTACCTGCCTGGCCTCCTTTTAATGCTGCACTCAAAGCAATTAGGGTAATTTCCTTACCACGTGTCCTGACCGGATGAATATGAATATTGTAGTAGTCTGCACTGACCTCTCAGGCAAGAAGCCGCATAGACAGGTGGGCGTGGATAGGGTGATGATATAAGGGAGCCTAGGTGGTGTAGTGGTTAGCATATGGTCCTGAATGCAAGAGGTGTGGGTTCGAGTCCTGCTCTAACTTCTAAGCGCAATATTTCTAATTTTCAAAGCCCCCCCCCCACCCCCACGACAATATCCTTTTGATAGAAATAATGAAATTTAAAATATAATATAATTTGGCAATGAGGGATCGCAGCACGGGAAAACTAAGCCTGCAATGAAAATGTAATGAGTCCACCGCTAACTAAATTCGATATGTAAGCTCAAATGTAGATTTAAAGATTATTTCTTGTGTGTGGTTTCGACAGTGTGGCACGGTCATTAGAGTATGCAGCTTTAAAGATTAAAGTTGCATAGTCTGATGATTTTGAGTTTCAGTCAATTTTCCGAGATAAATATATTAAATTGATTTTTATAATATATGTTACTTTAGTTTGAAGTGACTTTTATCTTAAATGGCTACCCTTCGAGATATTTGAAGTGCAAACATGTCAAATTAATTTTGGCAGGCCTGCCAAAACTCTGACACCATATGGTTCTGCAGTAAGATGTGGTTCTATTAAATTGACTCAGCGTTCCCTTCTACGTGGCAACAAATGCTTAATACGCGCATCAGTATCTAACTCGGATATATGTAGGATCAAATCTAGGTATTGGTTTTGGTTTTACAAAGTTCTATATTTCATCGGACAATGCAGCTTTAAATAAGGTCCACGTCTGTGTGGCAGGAAATAGTCTCCCCACCCACTTTTGTTTCCCTATAATAAGGAGATAATTGGCGGGGACCACAAGGCTTCGCGGTGAAGACGTGGCGGCCGACTCAGGCCGTCACGTCATTTCCTGTCCAGCCTTCCAGCTACAGGCGCCCATTTCCACACTGTGAGAGAGCAGGCCCCCACGCATTATGAATTAGCCGAGCAATTGCCATGAAAATTAAAGTGGTTTTCTTTTGTAAACAATATTCGCTGAATCTGCAATTTTTGTTTATAGACAAATGAACTAATTAAAAGACATTCCTGTCCAGCCTTATAGCTACAGGCGCCCATGTCCACATTGTGGGAGAGCAGGTCCCCACGCATTATGAATTAGCCGAGCAATTGCCATGAAAATTAAAGTGGTTTTCTTTTGTAAACAATATTCGCTGAATCTGCAATTTTTGTTTATAGACAAATGAACTAATTAAAAGACATTCCTGTCCAGCCTTCTAGCTACAGGCGCCCATGTCCACACTGTGAGAGAGCAGGCCCCACGCATTATGAATTAGCCGAGCAATTGCCATGAAAATTAAAGTGGTTTTCTTTTGTAAACAATATTCGCTGAATCTGCAATTTTTGTTTATAGACAAATGAACTAATTAAAAGACATTCCTGTCCAGCCTTCTAGCTACAGGCGCCCATTTCCACACTGTGAGAGAGCAGGCCCCCACGCATTATGAATTAGCCGAGCAATTGCCATGAAAATTAAAGTGGTTTTCTTTTGTAAACAATATTCGCTGAATCTGCAATTTTTGTTTATAGACAAATGAACTAATTAAAAGACATTCCTGTCCAGCCTTATAGCTACAGGCGCCCATTTCCACACTGTGAGAGAGCAGGCCCCCACGCATTATAAATTAGCCGAGCAATTGCCATGAAAATTAAAGTGGTTTTCTTTTGTAAACAATATTCGGTGAATCTGCAAAAAAAATGTTATAGACAAATGAACTAATTAAAAGACATTCCTGTCCAGCCTTATAGCTACAGGCGCCCATGTCCACATTGTGGGAGAGCAGGTCCCCACGCATTATGAATTAGCCGAGCAATTGCCATGAAAATTAAAGTTAGTTTTTTTTAAACAATATTCGGTGAATCTGCAAAAAAAAATTTATAGACAAATGAACTAATTAAAAGACATTCCTGTCCAGCCTTATAGCTACAGGCGCCCATGTCCACACTGTGAGAGAGCAGGCCACCACGCATTATGAATTAGCCGAGCAATTGCCATGACAATTAAAGTTTTTTTTTTTTTAACAATATTCGCTGAATCTGCAAAAAAAAATGTTAGAGACAAATGAACCAATTAAAAGATTTTTTTTTTTTTTTTTTTTTTATAAATGTATTTTATTCAGCGAATAATGTCTTTTGTCAGCGCCAGAGCACTGGTCTTCCTGTCCAGCCTTATAGCTACAGGCGCCCATGTCCACACTGTGAGAGAGCAGGCCACCACGCATTATGAATTAGCCGAGCAATTGCCATGACAATTTAAGTTGTTTGTTTTTTTTAACAATATTCGCTGAATCTGCAATTTATTGAAAAGACACATTCCTGTCCAGCCTTCTAGCTACAGGCGCCCATGTCCACACTGTGAGAGAGACGGCCCTCATGCATTATGAATTAACCGAGAAATTGCCATGAAAATTAACACAAAACTAACATTGAAGAGTTCAGACGCAAAACCAAATAATCGCCAATCCAAAAATGGAGATAAACATTGGAATCAAACTTTCGAAAACTTTATTTTTTTATATTCCTTCTCTTTTGTTCATTGCTCCATAATCATATGACCATATGGACAAGTGGAATTGGTGAGAATTGACAAATATTTCAGGTAAGAATCTTTTATTTGAACTACATTTTTGGATTGGCGTTTACGTGGTTTTGCGCCTGAACATTAACAAAAAAAACATTCACTGAATCTGCGATTTTATTTTAGCTAAATGAACTAATTAATAATCACATCCAGGGGAGTGTGTCTATGGAGAGTGCATTCTGGGAATGTTGTGTTTAATCAAATAAATAAAAACAAGGTTGGTTTGTGCTAGTGATCATGACAGCTGGTTGGTGGTGGAGATGATTAATGACCTGTTTGCAGGACATGGTTGTTGCCGGAGACAACTCGACCTGCGTCATACTCATAGCCGTCAAGGCAGGAGGGAGGGCTTCCTTGACAAGGTGTGGGGGGTGGAGGTAGGGAGGGAGGGAAATGACGTCAACGTGTGACATCTTGAGTTTAATTAGTCCATGGCTTAAATATATATGTGCTGTATAAGCAATTATACGAGTATAATTATCCATAAACTGATTACCCATGTGACACCAAATGACACTACACAACTAATGACACTCAACTACTCAAGTGACTGGTGAGGCCTTCTGCCTCGCCTGGTGCTGCCACCTGGCCTATTCTTCCTAGCCTGGCTCTGCCTCACTCACGCCTGTAACACTCGCACAAAAATATGTGATGCATAAGCGTTATGCAAGTATAAAGGCGCGGAAGGGAATTTATTATTTTCTCCATTATTATCCATTATTTTCCATTATTATTCATTAGTATCCATTAGTATCCATTATTATCCATCATTATCCATCATTATCCATTATTATCCATCATTATCCATTATTATCCATTATTGTCCATCATTATCCATTATTATCCATTATTATTCATTATTGTCCATCATTATCAATTATCATCCATTATTATCCCTTATTATCCATTATTATCCATTAATATCCATTATTATCCATTATTATCTATTATTATCCATACATTACCAATTTAAACACGCAGTATATTTGCTCCATTCCTTCCATCCTGGTGGAACCAGTGGCGCCACCACTGGCCCAAACCCTAACTATGGGCGCGCACATTGTCATTCGCACCCGATAAATTGTCTTTTAGTAGGCTAGGGCAGCATATTCACTACGCCAGAGAATACATTATCTCAACCCATCTTTTATTGGCTTGTTCCTTATGTACTATATCTGGCCTATATATATATATACATATATATATATATATACACCTTCTTCTGCCCCAGGTCTATTAGAATGCTAAGATATACAGATAACTTACATAGTCCGCATCCACTCATTATGACAACCGATAAGCGAACAACTCACTTGTCTGTGTTATTTAATTAGTTTATCCCATCATTACTAACAACATACTTGCCCCAACTACTTTACATAATCCAAAAACACACCCCAAGTATTAACCTCATAAGCACAACCATGCACTTCTCCACACTCCGTCTAACAGAATCAACAAACCATTCTGCTATCACTACATCTCAAAATGATATTCCGAACAACATGACAATTAGGCACTTCACACTGCATGTATGCAGACAAGTGATGGAAGACTATACACATAATCACTCTGTTGGTTCTATCATCTAGATCAGCCAGAAGAGGATCTGTAAGTTGTAAGTTAACTAACTGAATGATCTAATAATCAATACTAAATCGCAGGCCGAGTGACTGAGTGTGGCAAGACAAGTTACCGCGTTTGCAGACCGGGGGACGGGAGATAATCGGGCCGGTCGCATAGTCGATGAACAATTAATGGTAAGCGCAGTACAATGGATGAGTTACGGTAATAAAGGAGTGAAAGCTTCCGATTATTTATACTTGTATATTTTGCATACATCACGTAGATTTTAACCGACTCATATCAGAACCCAACCTAGGGTGTTCAATCTCACATTACACTTACAGACATGCCCATAACAGATTTTGTCATTTGTGCACCTTAATCATACTCACCTCTAGCTTAATTTTGATATATACTGCAATATATAATTAATATTTCATATGTGAATATGCACAGCATGTCTCATGTAAGTCTTGGAATGAATACTTGTGTCATTTCAGGTGAATTGAGCTAGCTGTGAATGACAATATCAGACTATGTATACACATATTGTAAATAAATGTACTGTCACATGACCGGAAGACCCGTTCCACTGCGCTAACAAAATACTTTATTAAATGATTAAACTACATTACCCCCCCCCCCAAATAATGAGTCAGAACCATTTTGGTGAGCTTATTTTTCTATATTTGTTATTTGCTATGAAGAAATAGATCTCTATATTTTGTTATTTGTTAGGAAGAAATAGATTTCCCAAGTATGGGTTTTTTCTTATTTCTTCTTTATTTCATTTTTTATTTGTTAGAAAGAATCAGAGTAGTTATAGTACTTGTTAGGGATATTAATTTATTTGTTTTATTTGTTAGGAAGAAGTACACCCATTTATTTGAATTATTTTTTGTAATAAATATTTCCTTTGTATTTTTTAGTACTTGCTTGTAATAAATATACCTTTTCATTTATTTTTATTTGTTATGAGGAAGTGGACCTCCTTATTATTTATTACATTATTTATATTGAAAAGTACATCTTGTTCATTTATTTTACCAGTTATGGGGGAAAGTAGATTTGTGTATTATTATATCTTTTGTTATTTGTCGGAACAAGTAGACCTCATTATTCCTTTTTCTTAATTATTATTTGCCAGCAAGAACTTTGCATTAGAGGCGGCCACGGACAGATTCTCATTCTAATGAATCGATTCTGTGCCAGAAAGCCCGTCGGCCTTTCTTCTAGCACATTCCATGCAGAAGGAAATGACACCCTGTTTGCATGCGTTCCATCAGACGGAGAGAGAGAGTGGCCATGGAGAAAATTGACCCTAAACATGGCCGCGTCCTGATGCTAATAGGCCCATTCCGGGCAAGAAAACAGCCCACAGAGAGGGGACTATTTCCCGCCGGATTCGTGCGCCGGATGCGGAAGGAGTCACGGTGGGCGGTGGTGTGTCTTTAAGCGTAAGGAGCCCGCAGTCTAATGGACTGATAAAAGAGCGTCTCGCGTGATTTCCCGCGCATTCTGGCCGGAAGTGAGGAAGTCGTCTGCTCCGCGAGGCTAGTGACACGAATGGCCCGAGGGAGGGCGCCACTAGAGAGGCTGGTTCAGTCACTCTCCAAGCACGTCGATCATGCTATGCTGAGTAGCTGCGTTTCTGTCAATCGACCAAAGGGTCTGCTTGGCGATACAAGGTCATTGGCTGGAGGCAAGGTTATTTGTGGACACGCATGTTTCTAGTGCAGTGCATCGTTGCAGGGTAAGGTTTCATTTAACAAGGCCACGTACCAAGAACTATGCGTCTAGACAGTGACGGTATTGAACTCATTCTAGCAACCGCGTCTATTAACTGAAATACTAGCTAATTATGGATTCATTATAGGCAAGAATCAGGAGTTGAATACAGTATAACCCCGTTAAACCAAACTTGAAGGGACCCTAGAAATTTGTTTGGATTAACCGATCATTGGTTTAACCGAGCTTGAGCTTTGACTTTGACTTTGAGTAAGAGTGTATTGCTCATGTAATATACAATGTATGTGGACACTTTGATTATTGTTTTTTTATGTATGTACAGTATAACCCCAATAAACCAAGCTCAGTCAAACCAAATGATTGATTAATCCAAACTTTTTTCGGCGGCCCGGCAAAATACTACCATTTATCATATAAAAAAAGTCAGATGACCTTATAACCACATGAAAGTTTGGTTTAACCATACCAGAGTGGCCTGGGGTCCGACAATTTTGTTTGGATTAACCGATAATTTGGATTAACCGACTTTGGTTAAACCAACATTTTTATATGATAAATGGTAGTATTTTGGCGGGCCGCCGAAAAAAGTTCGGATTAACCGATTGTTTGGTTTAACCGAGCTTGGTTTAACGGGGTTGTACTGCATGACTATTTATGCTAACGGATCGATGTGTCCTTTAAATAGCCCTAGTTAGATTGTTTGGTCGTGGTTATTAAAGCTGCATAAGCACATGAAAGCGCAACATTATTTTCTAATCCGCAACCCTTGTCTAGTTTTGAGTATACGTCATTATCTAATTTGGATACAGGTGCACTTATTAAGCATTTGTTGCTGCAAAGAATGGGAATACTATGTCAATTTAATCGGATGTGTCAGGATTTCGACGTGCATTGCAAATTAATTTAATATGTATTCACTTAAAGTGTATCTAAAATTAGCAATTTATAAGTTACTCAAATTAAAATAACGGAGATTTATCTACAAACAAACCCCAAATATATATATATATATATATATATGTACATATATATATATATATATATATATATATCTATATATATATATATATATATAGGAATTTATATATGTATATATATGGTGAATAGCATATTATTCGAGTATAAAGCTACATAAGGGAATATTACTTATTAATATTACTATTGTTATCCTCCGTAAGATACAACACTGTACTGGTGGCGCCATCTCGCTCACCTCACCTCCCCCGGATGTTGACCAGTGTCAGTCGCACCAGAGGATTTTTTCTTATATATATATATATATGAAACTACTATATATATATGAAACTAAAAAATCACCAGATAGGGCTGCTTCATCAGACAGTGCCTCTTTAATAGAAGCGATATTATTGATAGAATATGGCAATATAACTGGTAATGTTATCAGAATATCTATGAATGAAGTAATGTCCAGTCAATAACTATAGACACAGTGTGAGAGAGAGGGGGGACTATAAAATAGTGCCATTTACGATGGTAATTGAGCAAGTGTGAATATTCTAGCATAATGTCGTGTGGGGGTGGGGTGAAGAAAATGGGAAGTATTGCGCCTAGAGCAGGACTCGAACCCACATCTCTTTGCATTCCGGACCACTGCGCTAACTAACAATTACAGCACCTAGACTCCCTGATGTCACCACACTACCCATGCCTACATGTCTATGATGCTCCTTGCCTGAGAGGTCAGTGCAGACTACTACAATAAGGATGGATCGTTGCAGTGACTCTATCCTGTCCATGTTTTATGGACACAGACTATTTAAATACTCGCTAACAATAGCCTATTACCATAAACCAAGTTGAGACAATTACCCATTGGCCTTACACCGCCGCTCTGTCTCATTGTAGTTGCTTTTTTGTTTGTTATTGTTTTTTTGTTTGTTTCACGTCTAACATTTATAATCTAAGCGCTGTCTCCAGCCCTGGTGGGATCCACTGGAACTAACGCTAGACGGGCCGCGGACAAACGGCACTACCCGAGCGCGCTACCGACACCACGCGGCAGAAAGCCGAACTAGACAGTAGTCATTTTCCATGCCCCGACCAACCTTCATCGTCACCAGCGAAAATGGCCGTTTGCAGCAATGGCTACTCCTAGTGCAACCCCCCCCCCGCTCCTCTCGCACCCCACCCCCACCAACAGACACACACCCAGCCACTAGCAATTGTAATATACCGGGCGCCTAATCATTAGAGCGCGGGCCTTGTGTGCGGAAGGTCAGGAATTTGGTTCTCGGTCGAGTCAAACCAACGACTTTAAAATTTATACTTGTCGCTTCCTAACCTGGCGCTCGGCATTACTAGAACATGCTCAATGACTGATTAGCTCAGTGTCAGGATAATGTCACTGAGTGGGATATTGGGTCATGGTTTCCCAGTAGGACAAGCACTATAAAATCGTCACGAGTGTGCACTGTCACAAGTCAGTACCCATCCTGATATGACCTTAGATGTTTCCATGATGTAAAACTCCAACAACCAACCCAGTGGGGCAGCACTTTAATGTCGCCATGAGTATGCACTGTCACAAGTCAGTACCCTTCCTGATATGTCCTGGTATGTTGCCAGGACGTAAAACTCCAACAACCAACCAACCAATTGTAATAACTTAGCCCGAATTGCTTTATAATCCCACTTAATTAGACGCGTTTAAAGCGGGGAATTAGCGAGGACATCTTACCAACAGCCGAGGCGTGCAAGGCTGTAATGACATGCATAAATCATGGTTTTTTCCTAATCTGAAGCCGCTGTCCTCCCGGCTTGACCCCTTGTGTCCAGCGGGCCGTGGGGGTCAGGAACGTCGCCTTAGAGGCCAACCCTACAGACCCCCCTCAAGCCCCCTGGTGGCCACCCCGATATTAATGTACTTAAGACACTAAAGTGCTTTCTGATCTTCGCCACCAGATGGCGCCGCGATCAAAGACAGTGGACGCTGCTTTCATCGCCCACAGGGGGATCTTCGGGTCAAAGGTCAAGGCTCGGTTCACTGACCTCGTGGGTGGAGGGGGGAGGGGGGTGAACTGATAGTAATGCCATGTCAGGTTTGTCGGTGGCCAAATTGATATAATGGACACGGAGCGGGCGGCAAGAGGCGGCGCGACACTCTCGGCGGGTCAGAGGTCATGCGCGGGAGGTTACTTCCGGTAACCAAATGTCTGCTGGGTTCGATGGGGTCTGAATAATGCAGGACAGATAGGGCAGGCAGTGGGCAGCGGGTGACTCGACTGCTGACCACCAGGGACTCGCGCGCATGCGCCGTCGCCGCGAATCGTCCTGACACTGTCCTGCCCTCTTTTCCCCCCCTTTTTTTGTTTCAGACGACATGCATTTCTCAAGCTGATCCTCCAAGCCCCGGCTACAAGGCTAGCAGCAAAAGTGCTGCCGTGGTTTATTAAATAGCCCAACTAGAATATTCAATTAATTAATTATATTATTAATTCCTTCGATAACAAAATAGGAGGCAAGACAGAAGTATATGGATCGGACCTAAAGCCTGGTACACACCTCCCATATAAAACCTAAAACTGAGTTTTAAGTCGCGAATCAGAAGGCTCTGGTGTGATAGGGGGGTCACACACCTAAAGACTGAAACCAACTAAGACTCAAACTTTGTCGCGAAACGGGAGGTGTGTGCCGGGTTTTCTAAGATTTGAAAAATGAATCGGGCAGTTTTAGTCGGGAAATGGGATGGGTCGGGTTGTAACGGGTACCGTCAGGCAGTCAGTTTTAGAGCGTGAATCGTATACGGGAGGTGTGTCTCAGGCTTAAGATTCTGGCTGGCCCTTAAGACCTACCGTCACATTTTATTGCGCTAAATCGGTGGCGAAATGGGCAGATAGTAGCGGGTTGAGGGGTTGCCTTAAGGGAAGGAGGAGAATTACGGGAGCCGCTTGGAAGCAAACCTCCTGCTGTCCAGGCCACACCCCAGCCTCCAGTAACCCAGACTACAAAGGAGCGTATCAAAGGAGGTTACAGAAGCAGTAGTAGAAGACAATAACAATTAATAATAAGCAGGATCATTACATACCTGAATAATATTTGCATAACTGCTTTATACCTCCCATAATATTGCTTTATTTTTAGAATGTGCTCTGCAAAATTATCATAAGTGATTGTATTGGTCCTAACTGTGCCAATGCTCGAAATCTAATGGGGGTGGGGGGCTTTTTGGTAAGCATGAAATCAAATGTGTGTTTACAATAAATAACAATGTAGACATGTAAAAAATGGCCTTTCGTCCAAAATTGTAAATTCAATGCCGCTGTTCGAAACTCCAAGCTTGTTTACCAACTGCAGTTCGATGCTTTATCTACCTGAGACAGGTGAGTAATAGTGGTGTGTGCTACCACGCCATTAATAGATAATGAGATACAATTTAGATTAATGGCGGTCTGTCGATCTGACAAGGGTTCAATACGTGAAACCTTTAAGGGGAAATTGTCGTTGCGATATTTCTCTTTTTTTTTAAATATAAATTAATTGTTGTAAATCTGGTATCTGATGGTCTGCTACAATATCACCTGTGGTGCAATGATTTAATATACAATAAAAATGTTAATCTGAACACATCCTGTGCCGTGGAAAAGTGACACAATGTGCGAAAGAGAAACAAAATAGAGAAAAACACACAAAAAGAGAAGAAGAAAAAAGCCTGCCAGCCGTACACATGCAGCTATGTCATAGAGGTTTGTTTGTTGCTGTTTTATGTCCTAGCAACATTTAAGGTCATATCAGGACGGGTACCGACTTGTGACAGTGCGCACTCATGGCGACTTTATAGTGCTGCCCCACTGGGATACCAGGCTGGTGGCAGTATGACCTGATATCCCACAGTCATATTATCCTGGTACTGTGCTAACCAGTCCTTGCCCTATCCTATCAAGACCGAGCTCCAGGTTACCGCTTACTTATTTAAAACAGTATTTTTAACCAAACTGGGCTTGGGGTGGGATGGGTGGCGATCGAACCCAGAACCCCCAAGCTTGCGCGCTGGACAGCGGTGGGGGAGCCCGCCCGATACTGGAGCTGGACTAAACTTCTTTGTTGTTGTTTTTTGTCAATATAGTTTATTCATTGAATAAAGTCTTTTGTCAGCGCCGTGGCACTGGTCTTCCAGCCATGTGACAATACAGTTATTTACAGTATGTGTATATATGTAGTCTGATATTGTCATCAGCAGTTAGCTCAAGTCAGCTGAAGTAACAATATTAATCATTCCAAGACTTGCATATGGTATGATTTGACAATTCACATATAAGATAGTAATTATATGTTCTATACATACATATGTTCATACATACATGTGAATTGATTAGATTTTTACATTACGGAGTGGTTATGTGCATGGTTTCCCTTCACGGGTTTGTATTCCTGTTGTGTTGTGAATTGTATAATTATCATGTTGTTGGAGATAGCATTTTGATATGTAGTGTTAATATAATGGTTTGTTTATTATGTTAGATGGAGTATGGTTAGCTTGTAGGGTTATGCTTAAAAGGTTCATACCTGGTTGTTTTTTTTTACTACATGAAGTAGTTTGAGTAAGTAGGTTGTTAGTAATGACAGGTAAACTATGCTTGAAGGATTGTACATTACAGTCATTTAGTAGTCTAGTACAGTCTTTATTAGTGTTTATGTTTATAGCAATACTACCAGACTGATGTGCAGACTAGTCGGGTCCCATGCCGCTCGGAGCACCACCCTATCTGTCCACTGCAGACGAAAACATGGCTGATGGTGAAAAGACAATATATAAGTAGGAGATGAGTATAACAAACAAGTTATTCCATATTTAATAATAGGCATATTATGTTTATACCATACGGATTTCTTACAGGATTAATCGCCATATCTTTTTTTTTTTAATATTCATATTCTAAAAACAAATTATATTGCACATAGAACTGGTAATAATATTCGCCCGATACTTGGTCTAATGTTCCCAATAGGATGAATCCCTAACTACTGGGTTGCACCTCAAATAGTTTATTCTGTAATGTGAAGTAGAGAGGGGAATTATATGGGTTGCAAGGCATAGTCCCAGATGGTTAAATTCACCATTATTCAAAGTAGACTTTGTAATGCTCTCCTTTGCGAACTTCTCCAATGAACCAGATTCTAGGTATGAGAATGACAACCTTTAGAAAAATAAGATGCTACATGAGTGAGAACACAGCGCTCAAACTGTATAAGGCAACTATACTGCCAATAATAGATAATAATGATCTAATCTATGGCCTTTTAACAAAACAACAAGAAAATAAATTACAGAGAACTCAAAACTGAGCTCTTAGAACAGTATATAGGGGCAAAGTTCTCTCAGTGAATGAGATGCACACTAGATCTAATATCACATACCTGAGCCAAAGGAGAGATGCACATCTGCTATCTCTTATGTTTATCAGAGCCAAGGATGAAAACTACATAGACCATACTACCAGAGTTACCAGGCAGGGGGATGCTACACTCCTCAAAGTTCCTAAACCACTCACAAATAGACTGACAAGAGCCCCTATCTACAAAGGCAGCAAATTATGGAATGAACTCCCAGTCAGAATTAGACATGCACAAACACAACTAGAATTCAAGAACCTGGTAAGAATTCACCAAGCCAATCAGGCCCTTCTACAGGCCTAGTGATGAGGTCGCCATATTTAATTAGCTATCTATTATAAGCACCTATGGCCACCCCACCCCCTCCCACCACCCCACGCGCTCCTTTGCCTGCTGCCAACAAACCAAGTTATCCACCGTACAAATTATTTGCCCAGCAAATTCGGAAATGTGTATCAGTCTGGTAGTATTGCTATAGACCGGGGGCCCTGTGGTACTGGGACGGCTCACTCCCTATCTCTCCCATGTGATGTAAATTTTGCGGTGCCACCTTGTGGTGGGTTTGATCGACCCAGCTGCTGGTTGGTGTTTCACATGTAAACACATACGGTTATATCGTGCATGAGACGGGTAAGCGTGAATACACATCAATATGGGATTGCTATGAACAGGCACACATCCTCGTCGCCATCGTCACACATCTTTCACATTCATATATACATTTGTGCATATATTATAGCATCTGTTTAGCCGGGGGAACAGCCAGCGCACCAAGTGGTGGGTTTGATCATTTTGATTACACAGTACAGGCTGAGTGAGCCGTATTGGTATTATAGGGTCTTTGTATAAACATAGACACTAATAAAGTCTGTACTAGACTACTAAATGACTGAAACGTACAATCCTCCAAGCATTGTTTATCCCATCATTACTAACAACCTACTTACTCAAACTACTTCATGTAGTCAAAAAACACACCTGAGGTATTAACCTTTTAAGCATAACCCTATAAGCTAACCACACTCTATCTAACAGAATAAACAAACCATTCTACTAACACTCACTCCATCTCAAAATGTTAACTCCAACAACATGATAGTTTTGCAATTCACAACATAGTAGGCATACAAACCTATGAAGGGAAACTATGCACCTAACCACTCCGTAATGTAAAGGTCTAATCAATACACATGTATGTATCAAGTGTGTAGGAATACAACATATAACTGCTATTTTTGTATGTGAATTGTCAAACTATACCATATGTAAGTCTTTGAATGTTTGATATTGTTATTTCAGCTGATTTGGGCTAGCTGCATATATTGTAAATAACTGTATTGTCACATGGCTGGAAGACCAGTGCCACGGTGCTGACAAAAGACTTTATTCAATGAATAAACTATATTTACAACAACAAAAACTGGTTCTTTGTTGCCCTTCTCTATAATTAGGGCACCAGACGGGATGGCCGAATTAGGTCAGCGTCCGTCTCCCATGTTGGTAGATCGTGGGATTCTAACCCACAGGTTCCAACCCTGATCGGTCAAACCAATGACTTGCAAAATTGAGACTTGTCGCTTCCTAGCCAGGCACTCAGCAGCATTAGGATATGGTGAGGACTGGTTGGTTCAGTGTCAGGATAATGTGACTGAGTGGGATATCAGGTCATGGTGCTGATGGCCTGATCTCCCATCCCAGTGGGGCAGCACTATGAAGTTGCCATGAGTGCGCACTGTCACAAGTCGGTATCCATCATAATATTACCTTAGATGTTGCCAGGATGTAAAACCGCAACAAACAAAATAAAAAGAATATTCGATCATGATAATATTGTGCGTAAATAAAGTACTGTTGGTTATGATCTTGCCCCTTTAAATGTTTTAATTAAAGCTGCATAGTCTGAAGAAATATCAAATTTTCAAAACAAAACCAATTATCTAGATTTGATTTTATATATCTAACTTAGATACTGATGCACTTATTAAGCATTTGTTTCTGTGTAGAAGGCAATACTGAGTCAATTTAACAGAACCTGTTACTGCAGAAGTCTATGGTGTCAGAGTTTTGGCAAGCTTGCCAAAACTAATTTTCCATGTTTGCACTGAAAAGATCTCAAAAGTTTACCATTTAAAATAAAAGTAACTCTGAACTAATGTAAACTAGATACTAGTGATCGATCTAATATATTTATCTCAGAAAAAATACACAAATTCAAAACCATCGGACTATGCAACTTTAATCCGGGGGTGCAAACACCGACGCTCTGCCGAATGAGGTTCAGACCTTATCCGAATGCTTCACATAAGATTACAAGTATCGTCTAATTAAACCCCTACCCAATCATGGAGCCAATCAATGTCTTGCTCGCATTTGATTATCTCAGCATGTGATATTTGTTGTAAGCCTTGTCGATTACTTACTGCAATCAATAAACACGGATCGAGATTTGATTCTACATTTCCAACTTAAGCTAAGATTCATTACATGTGGTATGCGGCATGCGAATGCGAATGCGAATGCGAATATAAATCGAAAAGCATGTAAATGAATAGTGGTGCTTCCATACGTCCGAATGTGCGAATGCAAATGCGAATGTGGCAAATGGATCGACCCATGGACCGATCGGTGCGGCATGCAATGTGAATGCTGCTTGCTGTGTTTGCCATAGAAACCAATACACACCTTCACAAATTTGGAGGAAAAACCCCAACAAATGTTGGGGGTTGGCATATATCGATGCCGCATATACGACATTCGCATGCCGCATGCTGCATGCCACATACCGCGTATAAGGAATCTTAGCTTTAGATATTTGTTAAGTATCTGTTCTTTCATAAAAGCAAATACTAAAGGGCGCATTCCATATACGCGTAATGCGTAATGCGAATGCGAATGCGAATGCAACAAAAAATCGAAACGCCTTGAAACCTATGAGCTACATTCCATACACGCGTAATGCGTAATGCGAATGCGAATGCGTCAGAAATTCATTATCCCGATCGGTCCCTGTAGCGATCGGTGCGTAATGCGTTATGCGTCAAGCTGGATGTGAATAGAAACCTGAGTCAGAGGGGTGCTAATTGGAAACACATGGTGAGCTGGGCACCAGGGAGACATAGGGTTAGGGGAAAGCTAAAAATGCTACCATATGCACAGAAATATGAATACTTATCTATAATTTGGTTATAATAAAGGTAGGAACCCCCATGTGACATACAAAAAGTTACATAGATATACATGCAATATTTGGTCACATACAGAGCAGTATGGAGAATAATTGTTTATTTTTATTTTTTAAATATAGCCAGTCGTGCGCCACATAACGCATTACGCATTACGCGTATATGGAATGCTGGCATTCGCATAACGCATAACGCGTAACGCATAACGCATTACGCATTACGCGTATATGGAATGCGCCCTTAAGTCAGTTCAATAGAATCTCTACTGTTGAAGTCTATGGGGTCAGAGTTCTGACAAGCACGCCAAAATAAATGATGCATGTTTACACTTCAAATTTCTCCTAAGTTAGCCATTTTAAGTCAAAGTTTCTTCGAAATCAGGTAAGCTAGTTTATAATGATCAACTTATTAGATAGTAATATATTTATCTTTAAAAATTAGAAAAACTCAAAAGCATTGAACAATGCAACTTTCAGTAAAAGTCACATTGAGTATGGGCAATTTGGACTCGAACCCGGAAGATAGGAATTGGTCTGCACAGCACCATTAAAATCTGAGTACTTCGTGGTTATTTTTTTTAGTAGTTTTGTGATATCACAAAATGAAGGGAAAAGTTTACTTCCTATGGCATAGGACATACTCAGAAATCTTCAAATGTATTTTGAGTGATAGTAGAGTTAGGACTTAAGTCTGTAATATGCCCTAGCCTACGTCACTGCAGATAGTTATTCGGGCTGAGTGACACTAAAAAAAACTCAGTTTGACCCCAGAAACATTCAGACCATAGTTGGGCTCTAAATAATTCCTAAAATAGGTAGTTTTAAGTTTTATCAATTATTACTAGTCATTTTTCATCAGAATAATTGTGAATAAGCATAGTTGAGTTGGCTATGTTACATGCCCTTTAATGTTATCTGTTCTGGGATTCCGCTAATAGCGGAGATACTGATGAATTCGGTGCAACCACAAGTGGAGCTTGATTTGTGTGGTAGCAGACGACAATAAGAGTTTGTAGGAATATGGAATACTACTAGAGTCAGAGTATTGAGCTGCCTCAGGGTGGGGCGGAAGTGGTGCGGAGAGAGAGAATCAGGGAGAGAGAGAAAGAGATGGAAAGAGAGAGAAAGGAAATAGAGAGAGAAAGAGCGAGAAAGAGAGATAGAAAGAGAGATAGAAAGAGAGATAGAAAGAGAGAGACAGACAGATAGAGACAGAGATAGAAAGAGAGATAGAAAGAGACAGATAGAAAGAGACAGAGGAAAGAGAAATAGAAAGACAGAGAGACAGAGAGAGAAAGAGAGACAGAGAGAGAAAGAGAGATAGAAAGAGACAGATAGAGTGAGACAGAGAGGGAAAGAGAGAGGGAGGGGGAAAGGAGAGAGACAGAGAGAGAAAGCCGTTTTGATTGAGAAAGAGAGACAGAGAGAGAAAGACGTTTTGATTGAGAAAGAGAGAGAAAGAGCAAAGAGAGAGACAGAAAGAGAGAAAGAGAAACAGAGGGAGAGGGAGAAAAGAGAGAATGCTGCGGTGCTTATGAATTCTCAGCTCTGATCGTAGTAAATAGAATGTACCACCTTCCCCCCACCCCACACCCAAACACTCACACACCTCACCTCATCCACCCACACCCACACCCACCCCACACCCACACCCACCCCACACCCCAACACTCACACACCTCACCTCATCCACCACCCCCACCACCCCACCCCACCCAACACACCAACACTCACACAGCCCCCACCCTCATCCCCACCCCACCCCCACCCCTACCCCACACCCCAACACTCACACCCCTCACCTCATCCACCCACACGCACACCACCCACACCCACACCCACACCCACACCCCACATCCACCCCACACCCCAACACTACACACCTCACCTCATCCCCCCACCAACACACCCACCCCACACCCAACACACCACCTCATCCATCCCCCTCTCCCAACCCCCACCACCACCACCACCCCCACTCCACACTCACACACCTCACCCCATCCCCCCACCCACACCCACACCCCACACCCAACCCTCACACACCTCACCTCATCCCTCACCCCCACCCCCAACCCCACCCCCAACCCTCACACAACCTCACCTCTTCCCACCACCCACCCCCCACCCCACACACCAACACTCACACACCTCACCTCATCCCCCACCCCACCACACACACCTCACCTCATCCCCCCACCCCAACCCCCCCCCACACCCCCACCCCACACCCCAACCACTCACACACCTCACTTCATCCCCCCACCCCAGCACACACACCTCACCTCATCCCCACCCCACCCCTACCCCCACCCCCATCCCCCACACCAACACTCACACACACACACGCCGACACCATTCCCTCCCGACGCCCGGAAGTGCCCCAGTAAATCACGCGTCCGTCGCGCGCAAAAACGGACGGTGGCCGCGCGTGGTTGCCATAACTACCATAAGGTTACCATGGCGGCCATGATTTAGCGGGCTTATCGCATGGCGGGTCGGTGCGTCCCGGTCTGCTGGGTTGCGCGCCCATTAGGACGCTCGGACAATGGCCGCCGCTTCGGGGCGCGGTCACTAACAGTTCGCCGATGCTTTCGGTTAGCTTTTTGTATTTTTCTCTATGTGTGTGTGTGTGTGTCGGGTAAAGACAGTGTGTGAGCGGAAGGGAGGGGGGAAGGGTATGTGGTGTATGCATGTCGAGAGGCAGTGTGGTCGATTTTTAATTGATGGTGGGAGGGGATGTAGCTTTATAAATATATATATATAGAGATAAAGCTACATCATATATATATATTATATATATTATAAATATGTACTATATAATTTATTATGTGGATATGAATAGCGGCAGCCCCTTAATGTTTCTCTCTAACCACCTTAACCTCCTCCATGTTGTTCATTGCGGAGTGGGCATTCTCTCCTCCCCGCCTCCTCTACACCGTGAGCCAACTGTCACTCTTCTCACTTTCAGATATGTGATGTGTGTCGTATTTTGCGAGTATAAAGATACAGAAGGGAACATTGCCTATTATTATGATTATTTTGTACCGGTGGCGGCATCTCGACCCACCTCTGCTCAACGGATGTTGATCACTGTCAGTTGCACCGGAGGATTATATATATATATATATATATATATATACATATACAGTTAAACCTCAATAGCCAACCACCTCCACATATCGACCACTCCCCTATATCGATCACTTTATTTGAATCCCAAACGATCACCCATAATACCATTTTAGCAATTTAAAAACTCCCTAAACCGACCTCCTTAAATGGACCATTTAAAGTCGGTCCTATGGTCGGTCGATTTAGAGAGGTTTCACTGTATATATATAAATAGTGAGCTTATTTGGGGTTTTGGGGCCATCGACTTGATGGTACTACGTGTGGAGGGGGAGGGGGAGGGGAAGAGAGAGGGGTAAGGGGTGCATGGTTGTGGGGGACGGGGGGTTTGCTGGGGATCGGCTGCCCTGCTTGGAGGCCGGAAACACGTGGCGCCGCCACACTTCGCAGCAGACGACAACCAAAGCACATTTCTCAGACAAGACCAAAGCCGGCAGAGGCGCCCGGCCCTGGAGCACCCAGACGCCCCAGGTACCGGCCGGCCGCCCCGGGTACCGGCGGGGGTCGGCCGGCAGGGCGTGAAGAGCGAGGAGGGTGCACGGGGAGGGCGGGGAGGGCGGGGAGGCGCAAGGAAGGGTGGGGAGGGCTTGGAGAGTGCAAGGGGAGCGAGGGGTGGGGAGGGGGAGGAGGGTGCACCGGGAAGGCGCGGAGGGTGCAAGGGGAGGGCGGGGAGAGTGCAAGGAGAGGGGAAGGGTGGGGAGGGTGAGGAGAGTGAGGAGGTGAGGAGGGTGAGGAGGTTGCACCGGAAGGCGCTGAGGGTGCAAGGGGACGGCAGGGAGGGTGCAAGGGGGGAGAGGTGAGAAGGGTGCATCGGAGGCGCGGAGGGTGCAAGGGGAGGGCGGGGAGGGTGCAAGTGGAGGGCGGGGGAGGGTGGAAGGGTGGGCAAAGAGAGGAATAAGCGAGAGGTGAACAGAGTCAATGCGGATGGGGTGTTACCCGAGGTGCAGGCGGGGCGGGGATGGGGGTTTGGGTTGGGTGGGGTGGGGTGGGGTGGGGGTGAGATGCGTGGGGTGGGGTGGGGGTAGAGGTGGGGGGTCGTGAAAAGTGGAAACTCTGATGCGGCATGAGAGCGTTCAAATTTTAATTTAATCTACTCAAGTTGCTTAATCCGATAATAATTTATTTAGTTAATTTCGGTCGTGGATCTTGGATATCTATTATGAGGTTGGCCTTTTAGGGGGGAGTATATATATTCTTTTGAACCAAGTCATTTTTCAACGCCGAGCAACTGGTCTTCCAGCCATTGGTTGCACAATTCCTTTCTCTATTTATAAGATGAATATTTTTAGGACAAAATAAAATGCTTCGGATAATAAAAGAGCAAAGAAATTGTGACCGAAATGTTTCTCATATATATATATATATTCATATATATATATATATATATATATATATATGAGACTGTCTCAAAAGGTGCTAAGCACTATGGGACCAAACTTTGTCCATTGTAACAATCAACATACTATCTGCTTATGCATTTGCTCAGGATAAACTGATTTGTTTTTTACATGGTGTTTCATAATCCCAATAGAATATATATATTGATTTGAAGCAAATGTCCTTGTGTTTTCAGTGTAACCGTTTCTCTACTGTTTTGTGTCAATTGTTACAATGGACAAAAAAAAAAAAAATTATCACCTTTTTGAGACAGCCTCATATATGAGTTAGCCATCGTGTAATTATAGAGGGCGAGTCATGAGCCATAACCTCCGTCCTGATGATATGACCTTAGATGTTGCCAGGACGTTAAACTCAAACAACCAACCAACCAACCTGAGCCATAACCTTAAAGATGTAGGTCTGGAAAAGTTATATCGCGCAGGAGTAGTGTCAGTAATTATTCACACAATTATACACAAGTTCATAGTGCCATTATGACCTGCTTCATAATAAATAATAATAATAAAACATTTATATAGCGCCCGATCCAGCAAGCCGTTCTCAGACGCTTTACATAACAAACAAATATAGGCAGAACAGCAGCTGGCATAGTAATTCCAGCAGAAACAGCAGCTGATGCCGGATGTGTTACTTTGGTGGCAATTGCTGCTTGCAATAGACCTTATGCAGTAGATGTCTTTGGCATCTTAACATTAACAATAACCGCTGATGGCTCAGTTCTCAGTACCACAGTTCCCTTCCTTGTGGTATCTAGTAGAGGTTTAGGAAATTGTTCTCCAGTCCCACTGCATGGTATTCTATCACCAGAGCTGCTCACTAAACTTGGGCCCTAATCGGGTTCCAGTACCCATGTTTTCCGCTAGGTGCCGTCTGTATGCTTTAGTATATTTATAATCCACTGAAGGCATAATATTTATCAAATCTAAACACTTGGCAGAAACTCAAAACCATTGGATTATGTAATTATAACTATATGGTATTACAGTGGAGTTGTTCGGTATATGGTAGAGAAAAGGTACGTGGTAAATAAGGTTGCAATTAGGTATAGTATAATCCATTATGCACGTATAAACCTTAACAGGAGGCTCCATTGCTTATTGTACAACCCAACTACTCTATATGGGGCGTTCTCTGAAACTGGGTACAACATATCTGTTTTCCACGTTACGGTGGTGGTAGTTAAGTTTATATTGTGTTTTGCTAGCAAATCAAATAGTTATTGTTGTTTCTGTGTGCTACATATGTTAGCAATACTACATATATTTAATTTATCCCACAAAATGTATCAAAATGATGCTTGTAAAGTTTGCTGGAGTGAAAATGTGAAAATTTACACATCGATACCATGCATTGACCCAAAGCTTTTTCTACATTTAAAATTTTTTTTAATTCATTCTTGTAAGACATCATTTTATTTATTTAACTGTAATATATGACTGGTTGGTCGCGGTTCGCGGTAGGCGAAAATCAGAGAGTTGCCGACAATCAGCATCTCGGAGTTAGTTTGGTATGAGGTGAGATGTCAGGGAGGACACCAACAAACTATAAGTAGGCATTCTTTATTAATATCTACATAATAAATTATATGGTACATATATATACATTATGCACAGTCAGTTATGCATATAGCTGACTGTGCATAGTATATATATATATATATATATATATATATATATATAATATATATATATATGTGTGTGTGTGTGTGTTCTATAATCTATTATGAGAAAATAAACATGGACATTGTGTATATGTATATGTCATGTATAACGAATTATGTGAGTATAAAGATGTGGAAGGCAATTATTTTGTCATATATATTATTACACCGAATACTCTGTACTGCCTCCTCCCAATGCTCTGGTGGCGCCGCCTTCAGAACTCTCCCGCACCTGCTAGCAGGGGGAAACTCACTCGCGTTGGAGGATATTTGAAAAGAAATTGGTATATTCATATATATATATATATGAAGGATGCCGGTGTAAAAACTGACAAACGCTATCCAGGCCTAAATGAAACTATGACTACCATGTTTGAATTGAAGCTGCCATCACTCTGATAATCAAATCCGGTTTGTTTCACAGAAGCTGCCACATCCCCTATATAATGCCCTACTAAATATAAAATGTATAGACTTTAACTGGAAAGAACAATAATAATTTCTATATACACATAAAAACAACTGAAATGGATTTGTCGGTTTTTGTGCTTGAACCCTTCATATATATATATAATACCTATCTGTGTGTGTCTATATATATATATATATATATATATATGCTGTACAACCCATTATACGAGAATAATAAGCCAGAAGATGCATCTACTCCCCATCCACTAAGTAATCGGCTGGTCACCTACTCATTAGGTCATATATTAGTACCTCATGACCTCCCCGCGTGGCACCACCTGCTCGTCCACTTCTCAGCGGCCATTATCCTCACTCACTGTACCGCTGAAAATTGTCCATACATACCTGACTTGTACATAGTGTGTACTGGTGGCGTCCCCAACCGGCTTCCAAACCTCACTAACTAATTGATTACTGAGCGCCGTACCGGAAGAGTGGAAGGGGAGGGGTAGAGAGGGTCGGCGGGAGGAAGGAGGGTGGGGGGGGGGGGGGGGAGGGAGGGAGCTAGGGTGGAAGGGAGTTAGAGAGGAAGGGAGGAAATGTGGGGTGAAAAGGAGAGATGGGGTGAAGGAAAGGGAGGAAATAAGGGTCGGTGGGAGGGTGGGAGGGTGGGAGGGGAGGGAAGGATGGAAGGGAGGATGTGAGGAAGGCTGGGAAGAAGCAAGGGAGGGAAGGAAAGGAGGGTGAGAGGGAGGGTGGGAGTGGATGAAGGAGGGTGAGATGGAAGGTTACTCTTATTCTTAGGGTTACTCGTAAGGTTGCAGAAGAAAAGGGAATTTTAATCCCAAATTATGTATCTTAAATAACATTGAAAAATGATGTGAGTTCCGTTGTACAAGTGTAATATTGATACAGAGCAAATGTAGAAAGTTTGTGGGCATCTGTCCACATACAACCCTCTAGGCGCTGCACACGTGAAGGTGGAGGAGGGAGGAAGGGTTGACGTCGTGTGCTTGTGACAGTGCATTATGGATGGCCCACACAGGACATATTAATTCTCATCCATTCCGAACACAGCCTGCCTGTATACCTGTATGCCTGCATGCCTGTATGTTCCTAGCCATACACTCGGCATTACTAGGATAGGGCAACGAGCAGTGGAATGAGGAAGACCAGTCAACTGAGACTGAAATTTCTCCTGCTTAAACAACTAATGTACCCCCAAAAAAAAGAAAAAAAGGTAGGTGTGCCTGTATGCCTGTATGCCTGTATGCCTGTATGCATGTATTCCTGTATGCATGTATGCATGTATGCATTTATGTCTGTATGTGTGTATGCTTGTATGTATGTATGTATGTATGTATGCATGCCTCTATGCATGTATGCATGTATGCATGTATGACTGTATGCATGTATGCATGTATGCCTGTATGCATCTATGCCTGTATGCCCGATTGCCTGTATGACTGTATGACTGTATGCCTCTATGCCTGTATGCATGTATGCCTGTATGACTGTATGCCTGTATGCCTGTATATCTGTATGCCTGTATGTGTGTATGCCTGTATGTATGCCTGTATGCCTGTATGCCTCGTGCCTGCACCAAAACACGGCCCTTCCCTACAGTTGGGGGCCTGCCAGCAGTCGTGGTGATATTTGCACATCAATAGCAGATGGAGGTTATGCTAACTCAGCGGTCAGATGTGGCCTTTTTTTAGGTGAGGTGTCGCGGGGTGGCGGGGGGTGGGGGGGGGGGGGGGGGGGGGGGAGTGTCAGGGGGCTGTTGGGTAAATATTGTTCCTTCATGTAGAGTCACCTGCACAAATAAACTTGGTTGTCTCAGGTGGGGTTTTATTTCTGTTGGTTGTTTTTTGCGTGTTTTGGTTTTTTTTTAGTGGGTGGGGGGATGGGGGGGGTTAGTCTTATAGTTCACATGTGATCCTAGATAAATGATTCACCCGGTACTTGTAGTACACGGGTGAATGACAACGGAGTGTAAATACAGGCGAAAATAGGTTTAGTATGGAACATGACCTAGAAACTGTGGCTCCAGTATCAAATGGCTACCCATATAGGCACATAGTTGGTGGAATGGGAGAGAATGCAAAAAGACAAGATGGCGGCTGCAGAACGCCGTCGATTTCACTTTTAAATCTTATTAAACTAGATATTATATTATATTTTTCAACTCAAAGGTAGAGGGCTATCAATAAGACATATGTAAAGAATAATTGTTGCTTCTTAGATTGTGAAATTAGGCTCTCAATTCTTTGACCCGCATTTTCGACAGCTTTTACATAGGGTTGGTTTGCACCCCTACTGCAGCAGTACAGGGTGAATCTTGTATCTAATGTGATCCATCCTCAAACCATGCACGACCTTCATTTGAAGGTCATTTGCAGCTATAGGTGGCACTATATTACAGAACTTCCTAAAGGATTGGTGAAGTTGGAACCGAATCGCTTGGGTGGGAGGATGGGAGGATGGGTGAGAGGGTGGGTGAGAGGGAAGGGAATGGATGGATATATGGGTAATGGAGAGAAGGGGTGAGAGGGGGAGGGAGGGATTGGAGTTGGTAGAAGGGGGTGGAAGCGAGGGGGGGGGAGATGGAGTAAAAGGAGAGAGGGTAGGAGAGAGGTGGAGGGAGGGAAGGAGGATGATGAAAGAATGTTGAGGGAGTGGAATGGGGAGGGGTAGAGAGGGACAATAGGAATGAAGGTAGGAGGGAGACTGCAAGGGAGAGCGGGATGTGGGAGCAAGAAAGGGATGGAGATGGGAGAGCGCGTGGGAGAGTGGGAGAGTAAGGAAGGGAAGGAGAGAGAGAAGGGAGGGAGTAAGGGAGTGAAGGAGGAGGGAGAACGGGGGGAAAGGGGATAGATAAAGTAATGGTGTGGAAGGGAGGGAGTTAGAGTGGAAGGGATTTAGAGTAGAAGGGAGGGGATGTGGGGGGAGGAGAGATGGGTGGGAGAAGGGGAGGGAATAAGGGTCGGTGGGAGGAAGGAGGGTGGTAGGGGAGGGAGGGAGTTAGGGTGGAAGGGAGTTAGAGTGGAAGGGAGGTAGAGAGGAAAGGAGGGGGATGTGGGGTTGAGGAGAGGGGGGGGTGAAGGAAAGGGAGGAAATGAGGGGTGGTGGGGGAAGGAGGGAGGGTGGGAGGGTGGGAGGGGAGGGAAGAATGGAAGGGAGGATGTGAGGAAGGCTGGGAAGAAGCGAGAGAGGGAAGGAAAGGAGGGTGAGAGGGAGGGTGAGAGTGAATGAAGGAGGATGGGGTGGAAGGAGTCAAGGCAGTGCGCATGCTTGCCATGACTGCAAAATGTCGCTGGAGCTTTGAGTGTTGAATGTATTCTTAAAGTTGCATAGTCCGATGGTTTTGAATTTCTGTATTTTTTCTGAGATAAATATATTAGATCGATCACTAGTATCTACTTTACATTAGTTCAAAGTTACTTTTATTTTAAATGGTAAACTTTTTAGATATTTTGAGTGCAAGCATGGACAATTATTTTTTGGCAAGCTTGCCAAAACTCTGACACCATAGACTTCTGCAGTAACACTAACAGGTTCTGTTAAATTGACTCAGTATTGCCTTCTATGCAGAAACAAATGCTTAATATGTGCATCGCTATCTAAGTGAGATATGTCAAATCAAATCTAGATAATTGGTTTGGTCTTGAAAATTTGATATTTGATCGGACTATGCGGCTTTAATCTCTAGTGCATCGGGGCTGCGAGAACACAAGCCATAATCAAACCACAAGTGGGAGAGGCATGTGGTTCGACTGCCCTGGAACTTATTGATTATACGACGGGGCCGAAAATAGATGAGTGAAATTGGTGTGCCTGTGATGGTTTTGGTCGACCTTCAAATAGCCTGCCATCAAGACGGAAGCTTTGAAAATGTTACTTTTACGAGAAGTTCTAAACCCGATACCGGATTGCGTGAATAAGTTCAATGACGCGGCGCGCATGCGTGACTGTCTGAGAGCAGTTGTGTTTTGGACATTTGGCTGTTCTAGAGAGAGAGAGAGAGAGAGGGAGAGAGAGAGCAAGAGATCAAGAGGAGCTCGATTTATTGCTGTTTCACAAATGTCACGCTGTTGGTGGTTTGCGTGGAAAATGCTTTGGGGTTTTTACTTTCTCCTAAAGTTAAAATTTGTTTTTTAAAAGAATGCAGATGTATCAGATTTCACGCACATACTGGCCATTAATCCGTCGCGTTTACACGATATTTGCCAAAGATATCCACAAACACACACACAATATACGCGAACTGTCATATCAAAGGCTCTGTTGAAAACTGCTACATTAATGCTTATTATCGCCCATCCTGTTTCCTTCCATTCTATCTCTTCCCTTCTCTCTCACACTTTCTCTGTATCTCTATCTCTCTCTGAGCTAGCTGATCATTCCTCTGGCGACATCCCGCACTGACCCCCCCCCCCCCCCACATGCTTTCTCCCTATTCACACCATCTCTCTCTCTTTCTCTCTATCGCTATCTCTGAGCTGGCTGCTCATTCCTATGGCAGCACCCCCCCCCCCCACTGCCGTCCCCCATAAGCTCTCTCCCTATTCATCCTCTCTCTTTTTCTCTATTTCTATATCTGAGCTGGCTGCTCATTCCTCTGGTGACACCGCCACTGCCGCTGCCCCAGACGCGCTCTCCCTATTCATCCTCTATCTTTCTCTCTGTCTCTATTGCTGAGCTGGCTGCTCATTCCTATGGCGACACCCCCATTGCCGCCCGCCCCCCATACACACACACTCTCCCTATTCATCCTCTCTCTTTCTCTCTATTTCTATCTCTGAGCTGGCTGTTCATTCCTCTGGAAACACCCACCACAACTTCTGCTCCTCCCACTCTCCCTATCTATCCTATCTCTCTCCCTCCCTCTCTACCTCTCTTTCTCTCTGAGCTGGCTATTCATTCCTCTGGCGACACCCCCACTCTCGCCCCCCCCCCAACACGCACTCCTCCCCTATGTATCCTATCTCTTTCTCTCTCTTTCTCTCTCCCTCTCTATCTCTCTCTGAGCTGACAGCTTATTCCTCTGGCGACACCCCCACTCTCGCCACCCCACACACACACCCCACACCCCCTCCCCATCACACCACGTGGCGCTCCTTTTTTTGGTAGCCGTGGCCAGTAGAGAGAGAGACAGCTAAGTGAAATGGATGTGCGTCCCCCCTAGGGCAGCCCACATCTTTGTTCTGATGGATTCTCTGCCACGAGCGTCGTGTCAAGTCGGTCATGTTGCGCGCCCCCCTCCCCCTCCCCCTCCCCCCCCATACCCCATCGCCGGACGCCGGTCGCCTGCGCCCCCGCCGTCAGGGGGCGGGAGGGTGGGGAGTAGGGGGGAAGGGGGAAGTGGGGGAAGGGAGGTGGGAGGGTGGTGGTGGCCGCGCCGCCTACCGGGCGGATTATGAACTGTCTGCGGGTCAGCACCACAGGTCCACCACAACCAGGCGCACAGCCGCCTCCTCTCATTTTAGCCGCCGCAACCAAACAAACAAACAAAAAAAGATCCCCAAAAAATAATAAATAAATTAAACAACAAAAAAAGACCCCAACACACAAATTTGCGGCTGTTCCAATAAGGTTTCCTTTGGCAGAGGAGTGGTGGGCAAAGATAATCAGACGGGCCGGCGGCCGGAAGCGGTCCCCCGAGACATGCGCACAATTGGAATCGGGGTCCGAAGGGGGTGTGTTTAATTACCGGTGATGCGGCTCTCCTTTGCCGACAAGCTATTACGACAGCCCCGCTGAGCTCAACTTCAGAGTTTGTGTTTCGTTATTGATGAGTGCCCGAGGAGCGGCACTGAGCAGCGAGCCGCCCCGAGCCGGCGCCGAGCCGCCCCGAGCCGTCCCGAGCCGTCCCGAGCCGTCCCGATCCTCACCAAGCCTCCCTGAGTCGCCCCGAGCAGCTCGGTACAGATCCGAACAGATCCTAGCTACTGGACACTGAGCAGCGAGCCGCCCCGAGCAGCGCCGAGCAGCGCCGAGCAGCGCCGAGCAGCGCCGAGCAGCGCCGAGCAGCGCCGTGCAGCGCCGAGCAGCACCGAGCAGCGACGAGCAGCATCGAGCAGCACAGGGCAGCACAGGGCAGCACAGGGCAGCAAAGGACAACACCGAGCAGCAAACGGCAGCACAGTGAAGCACATGGCAGCACACGGCAGCTCACGGCAGCACACGGCAGCACACGGCAGCACACGGCAGCACATGGCAGCACACGGCAGCACACGGCAGTACAGGGCAGCGCAGGGCAGCACACGGCAGCACACGGCAGCACCGGGAAGCACCGGGAAGCACCGGGAAGCACCGGGAAGCACCGGGAAGCACCGGGAAGCACCGGGAAGCACCGGGAAGCACCGGGAAGCACCGAGCAGCTCCTAGCCGCCGGACACTGAACAACGAGCCACCCCAGAACAGTTGCGAGCAGTTGCGAGCAGTAGAGCTGCGAGGTCTGAGCTGTTCCTAACAACTCAGAGCAGTTCCGAGCAGGTCCAGGCAGTCCCAACCAGCTCCTACAGAACCGAGCACCTGTCAGCAGGTCCCGGCTGCTCCGAGCAGCTCCGAGCAACTTCGAACAACTCCGAGCAGCCATGAGCCATTGCAAGGTCCGAGCAACTCCGAACAGTTCCCAACAGCCAGCTCTAAGCAGCTGAATCTGAGCAACTGAGTCTGAGCGATACCGAGTGGTTCCAGGCAGCTCCGACCAGCTCCTAGAACCGAACAGTTTTCAGCAGACCCCAACAGGCTCCAACAGCTCCGAATAGAGCGAAACAGCCCTGGGCAACTCTGAACAGATCCCGACTGTTCTGAGTGTGTATGAGCAGCATCTGATAGATCTGAGCAGATCCAAAGAGATCCTAGCGGTATGGAGCAGTCCAAGCAGCACCAAGTAGGTCTAGGCAGATTCGAGCATATTCGAGCAGATCCGAACGGATCCAAACAGATCCAGCTGCATCCGAACAGATCCAAACAGATCCAAACAGATCCAAACAGATCCAGCTACATCCGAACAGATCCAAACAGATCCAAACAGATCCAAACAGATCCAAACAGATCCAAACAGATCCAAACAGATCCAAACAGATCCAAACAGATCCAAACAGATCAAAACAGATCAAAACAGATCAAAACAGATCAAAACAGATCAAAACAGATCAAAACAGATCAAAACAGATCAAAACAGATCAAAACAGATCAAAACAGATCAAAACAGATCAAAACAGATCAAAACAGATCAAAACAGATCCGGCTGCATCCGAACAGATGCGAGCAGATCAGTGCAGATCTGAGCAGATCCGAAACAGATCTGAACTACCGACCGAAACGCTCGTTAGCATCCGCGGACCGTCACTGGTACTGACCGGTTGGTGGCAGGTGGGGCGAGGCCGAGGGCGAGGCCGAGGGCGAGGCCGAGGGCGAGGCCGAGGGCGAGGGCGAGGGCGAGGGCGAGGGCGAGGGCGAGGGCGAGGGCGAGGGCGAGGGCGAGGGCGAGGGCGAGGGCGAGGGCGAGGGCGAGGGCGAGGGCGAGGGCGAGGGCGAGGGCGAGGGCGAGGGCGAGGGCGAGGGCGAGGGCGAGGAGGTGGACGAAGGTTGTGGGAGGGTGAGAAGGGTAGAGGGGCGGTGTCGAAGGTGTGACGATTGAGGGCTGGTGTCGAGAAGGGTGAGAGAATGCGAGCTGGGTGAGGAGGGCCCAGGGGCGTGACGGTGGGTGGCAGAGGCGGGCTGGCGCCGGGGGGAGGGTTGTGGGAGGGTGGTGGGAGCGTTGGGGGGGGCGGTTGCAGGTGGACGCTGAGCCCGGGCTGACCAAGCACACATTTGCATTCCTCCTCCGCGTCTCACATAATAGAGAAGACAGATGACGCGTGGAGTTCATTCGCTATTGGACAATCGGTCTTGTATCCTCCCCCAACGCCCCGAGGGTCGAGAGGTCGCAATATCCGCGCGCAACTTGTGCTTTGCGAGATTGATGCGCAGACGGCCACTGCGCAGCACAGAAGCACCCACACCCCACCCCACCCACCCACCCTTCCCCCACACCCACCCACCCCTCCCTCACACCCACCCACCTATCCCTCCCACCTCCCCAACCAGAATTCCTGGCGGGTGACCGCCAGCTGAATTTCAAGTAGACGATAGATGGAGCCACCAGCGTCCCCCCTGCGGTGCCCGCCTCTTGTATATCGGGTGCAATTTAGCATTTCCTTGTAGCCAAGGACAGGCATGATCCCCCATCGGGAGGCCGGGGCCCGAGTGGTTGTTTATTGGTTCTGGCCGCAGCCCGGCGTCACGACCCCGGCCCCTGACGTCCCACTCACACGCCCCCTGTGATCTGATTTATCTTGGCAATGAGGGCCACCAAGGAGCCCCCCATCTCCTCCCCTCCACCCCCCATTCCTCGCCCTCCCCTTCCCCCTTCCCTGCTCCCTTGCAGGACAAATTACCTGAGGCATTTACACCGACCACCAAGCAGTCCCCGCTAATATCACGTGACACTGCCTGATCTACACGACCACTTTATTGCCTCCGGACTAAGTCAGGGAGAAGAGTTCCACTTTTGCTTCCACTTCCTCTCTCACCGGCCACCGACATCGACGCCCTTCTCCCCGCACCCAAGTAGACCCATGCACCCACACCACACCCTCCCATTCACACATTCACACATATCCAGACACACAACCATGCACCTACTCACAACCACCCATTCACACCTCAACCACCATTCATACACAACCATGCACCCACTCCACACCCTCCCAATCACACATTCATACATATCTAGCCACACACACCCATACACCCACACCTCACCTCACCCTCCCATTCACACACATTCACACATATCCAGACACACACACCCATGCACCCACTCACAACCACCCATTCACACCTTACCCACCCATGCACACACATCCACATATATCCAGACACAGACAACCATGCACCCACACCTCACCCTCCCATTCACACATTCACACATATCAAGACACACACAGCCATGCACCCACTCCACACCCTCCCATCCACACATTCACACATATCAAGACACACACACCCATGCACTCACTCAGAACCACTCATTCACACCTCACCCACCCATTCACACATCCACACATATCTAGACACACACACCCATACACCCACACCTCACCCTGCCTTTCACACACATCCACACACATCCACACACATATTTATACACATCCATACCCGCACAGTCACACACCCTCGAGTACACATTCACACACATACACATTCATATTCACACACCCACACATTCACATTCACACATTCACACACCCACACATTCACCCGCATCCACATATTAACACCAACCCACACCAACACACACATGAATTCACACACACCCAGCCACCCACACATTTACATGCACACACATTCGCACCTACATTCACACCCCCACACATCTACACCTTCACATGCACACACGAATGCACACGCCTACACACACATGTACACATTCACACACATCTATACATTCACACCCACACACAAATTCACACTTACACATCTACAGATTCACACCCACACACAAATCCACACACCTACACCCACCAAATCTACTCACCCACGCACTCCCACACATAACCCACATTCACATACACATACCCACCCAACTACACATCCACCTACCCCTACACTTACCCACACACACACATTCACCCCCAGCACACACTTTCACACATACACATTCACCCCCCACACACCCACACCAAGATTCCCACATTCACAAACCCATACGCCCACACATCCACCCACTGCTACACACACACGCATTCACCCCCACTCCCACTCCCACTCCCACACACACACACATTCACCTCCACGACCACACTCCCACACACTTCCACAGACACAATCACCCGCATCACAACCACACCCACATTCCCACATTCACATATCCACACACCTTCACATTCAACCCCACCACACTACCCCCCACACACACACATTCACCCCACCACACTCTCCCTTCCCACATCCACACACCCACACATCTTCACATCCACTCACTCTCAAACTCTCACCCATATCCACCCTCACCACACACTAACACGCATACAGATTCACTTCCACCACACCCACATCCACACCCACATCAACACACCTACACATCTACACATCCGCACACTCCCATATACTCCCCCACACACACACATTCAACCGCATCACACACTCCCACAAACTCCCACACACATATTCACCCCCACTACACACTCCCATATACTCCCACACACACATTCAACCCCATCACACTCTCCCACAAACTCCCACACACGCATTCACCCCCACGACACACTCCCATATACTCCCACACACACACAATCAACCCCATCACACACTCCCACAAACTCCCACACACGCATTCACCCCCACGACACACTCCCATATACTCCCACACACACACAATCAACCCCATCACACACTCCCACAAACTCCCACACACGCATTCACCCCCACGACACACTCCCATATACTCCCACACACACACAATCAACCCCATCACACACTCCCACAAACTCCCACACACGCATTCACCCCCACGACACACTCCCATATACTCCCACACACACACAATCAACCCCATAACACACTCCCACAAACTCCCACACACGCATTCACCCCTACCACACCCACACCCACACCCACACCCACATTCACATACCCACACACCTACACATCCACACATCCACCCACTCTCACACTCCCCCCCCTCCCCCACCCCACCCACACACCGACACCGGCACACCCCGGCCCAGACTGACCGACCTGCCCCCTGTCGCTGCCGGCTTTCATTTCCGCTCGCCGGTCTTCATCTGGCGACAAGAAAGATCATAATTGCGCATGCGGGCCGTGGTCTGCCGCCACAATTCAGCATCGCGTGAATACCGGCGGCTGACGGCCGGGCGGCGAGGCGCGAAGCCGAGGGCCGAGGGCCGAGGGCCGAGGGCCGGTCCACGGCGAAGCGCCGCCAAATGGCCGCATTAGTTGCTGACGGTGCCTTTTTTGTGTGCACGTGACTCAGATTTCACAAATTCATCGTTTACGACGGAACGCCGAGATGTGAATGAGGAAACGGCGAGTTAAACAGAGAAGACGGGCATTGATGACAATCGCTACGCAGCAAAGGGGTTTCCCTCTTCCTAACACCACAGTCACAATACAGCTTGCGACCACTTTGCGACCACTTTAGACCAAAGAACTGACAGTCACCAGTGACACACATACGTTGGCAACCATTGTTTTGGTCGCAAGGACATCACTGGTGAGTGTGGATTCTTTGGTCTAAGGTGATCGCAAAGAGGTCACAAGCTGTAGTGTGACTGAGGATTGACCTCTCGCGTAAGGGGCCGCACGGATATTGTAGGTGTGGATAGGGTGGTGACATCAGAGAGCCTAGGTGGTGTAGTGGTTAGCACATTGGCAAGGAAAGCAAAATGTAAAGTCCTTGGCTGGCAGTTTTAGTTGTGTAGGTAGGCTAAGAGGAAATCGCTACAGGCAAGGAAGGAAAGCAGATATAGAGTGAAAGTAGGAGATCTAGACTCACTTCTTTATTACATTTATAGCTTCAGGAATCAAAATGGTGGCATACACCTGATCAATCTCTCCAATCAGCAACAGGCATTCTTACATCAACCAATGATATTCAAGAACCTTGTAACCAAGTCGACAGTGCCCTGTTGTGTCTGGGTGTGCAGTGATCCATAAATAACACTTGTGGGGGAGCGGGTCTGTGTACAGAACTCCAAAGACTCTGTCGCATTTCAAGAAGTGCCCCTCTCACACTATCTATTATAATACACAATCTCTATCTTAACTCAGTAATGGAACACCAACACCACACAATCCTAGATGCCTTTGGTTTTACATACCATTTACCATTATATAGACCATTTGTAATTTATTATAGAATAATTCACACCAAAACCAATGTCTTAAATATCGCGAAATTTTACAAAAAGGTGTGGGTTTGAATGCTGCTCTATGTGCAATATTTCCCATTGTTATCACCCCCCATTGACAATGGTGCTGTGACCAGGATCCTGCACAAGCATGTTATGTATATATGTTGTATATATGTTGTATATGTATAGTAAGTGCATTGTCAGTATATAATATTTAATTATAAGCATTAACTGACTTATGCAAACCATTAAAAATATTAGCAAGTGTAGGGGGATAAGTGTAGTAGTCTGCACTGACCTCTCAGGCAAGGAGCCGCATAGGCATGGAAAGGGTGATGACATTAGGGAGCCTAGTTGGTGTAATGGGTAGCACACTAGCCAGGAGCACAAGAGGTGTGGTTTCGAGTCCTGCTCTAGGCGCAATATTTCCCATTTTCATCACACACACACATCCCCGACGACAATATTCAACTTAAAGTTTAAAAGTCCGATGTTTTTTTTTTAGTTTCTGTCATTGTTTATAATAAATATACTAGGTTGATTATTATAAATTACCGTACTATTAGTTTGAACCAACTTTAATTTTAAATCGTTAACTTTGTAGATATGTGAAATGTAAATATGCCAAATGAATGTTGGTGTGTACGTCAACACTCTGACACCATAGGCTTTAGCAGTGACGGGTTTTTATTAAAGCTGCATAGTCCGATGAAATATCAAATTTTCAAAACCAAACCAATTATATAGATTTGATTCGACATATCTAACTTAGATACTGATACACTTATTAAGCATTTGTTTCTGCGTAGAAGGAAATACTGAGTCAATTTAACAGAACCTGTTACTGCAGAAGTCTATGGTGTCAGAGTTTTGGCAAGCTTGCCAAAACTAATTTTCCATGTTTGCACTCAAAATATCTCAAAAGTTTACCATTTAAAAGAAAAGTAACTTTGAACTAATGTAAAGTAGATACTAGTGTAAAGTAGATACTAGTGATCGATCTAATATATTTACCTCAGAAAAAATACCGAAATTCAAAACCATCGGACTATGCAACTTTAAATTGATTTACTATTCCCATATGTGCACCAACAAATCCCTAATAAATACACCGGTATCTAAGTTACATATGTAGAATCAAACCGAGATAAGCGTTGTCATCGGGGTGATGAAAATGGGAAATATATTGCCTCGAGCAGCTTTTGAACCCACGCTTCTTGTCATTGTGTGGCTAGTGCTCTAATAATGATTACACTAGGAAAACTTCCTGATGCGTTAACAACCTTTAACTTTTATCTTAATTCTATTTCCTTTAGACACAAATTATGTAACTGTGAGATTTTTTAATCCACAGTGTACTGACACAAAATTGATTCTGTGCTTTTTCATTCTGTAAAAGCGATGGTTGAATAAAAAACAAACAATTCTCGCCGTGAATATGGCCTATGCTGCCGACATGCCATAAAGAAACCACCAATCAATCAATCAATCAATCAATCAATCCTGATGCACTCACCCTCACTTACATGTCTATGTGGCTCCCTGCTTGAGACCTCAATGAAGACTAGTACTCTCATCCCTCTTTTTAATGGCTTACATCTATAAGTCATTTAATGCTTCCAATTACATATAGTGAATACACTTTTTTTTTTTTTTTTTGGTAAATATGTTTATTCTGCTGAATAAGTCTTTTGTCAGTGCCGAAGCACTCGTCTTCCAGCCATTTTTCAATTCAGTGTTATTTACACAAAAGGTATATAGAATAAGGTGTACAATACCTGTTGAATAGACAATTTGCACCATGTAACACAATGAAATTCTGAAACCCAAAAGTTCCATAACAATATGGTACAGTAGTGTCATATAACCAGATCAATATTAGTCAGATCAATGTGAGTATTTACATAGTATTTAGAATGTAAGCAGAAGTTATCTTCTGTATTCAGTTGGTAAACTTGTAGTAAGTTTTAATGTTCAGTTGCAGTTAGGCAAGCGGTATATAAATGTTGGTTTGTTAGGAAAATTCTAGTGTAACTCTAATGTAGCTAGTTATGTGAGTTTATGAATTATGTTGTTGGGGTGGGGTTGTTAATAGTACACTGGACCAGCTGTGACCAGTGAAGCAGTGGGACCAATCCCAGTGCATTTAGGTCTTAAATTTTACATTTTTACATGGACTGTCTCTGTCATCGTATATGGTTGACTGGAGATAACAGAGGAACAGCAACAAATTAATAAAGTGGGGGCTGGGGTGAGAAACCGAGGCTGAGGGTTTGGTGGTCCACTTAAAGGTGCATAGTCTGATGTTTTTGAGTTTCTGCTATTTTCTGAGATAAATATATTATACTAATCGTTATAATCCACTTTAATTTAGTTTGAAGTAACTTTAATTTTAAATGGCTAAGTTTGGAGATATTTGACGTCAAAACATGCCAATATAATGTTGGAAAGCACAGCAAAACTCTGACACATTAGACTTCAGTAGTAACGGGCTCTATTAATTGACTTATTATGCCCTTCTATGCAGCAACAAATGCTTAATAAGTGCACCCATGTCTAAGTTGAATGTGTAGAATCAAATCTAGATAAGTGCTTTGGTTTAAAAAATTTGATGTTTTCATCGGACTATGCAACTTTAAGTATATATATATACACACGGTATGTTCAACAACGATATGGTGTGTAGCTTGTAAAGGATCCAGGTCATGGTGACCAGTGTCATGGTGGCGCTGACAAAAATGTGAAATATTGTGCTCAGGACAGATTTCGAACCCACACCTCTTGACATTCTGTGGCTAGCATGCTAACCATTACACTACCTAGGCTCCGTGATTCAATCTGTCTACCTGTCTATGTGGCTCCTTGCCTAAAAGGTCAGTGCAGGCTACTAAACTACATGTATTTTGGTTTCCAAAGTGTGTGGCTTTAATCGGATTATGCAATTGTAATCTCAAAGTAAAACAAATCTTTTTTTTTTTTTTCCTTGAAGATTTATACTGCCTATCATGGATAAGTCTGAATAGACTTGTTTTCGCCATTAGACAGTTTGACGGTAGAAAGCCTGAGCCTACACTTTTACTGACCCAAGGGATTTTTAATCTCCCACACCACATGGTCATGGTATGAGAGCAACTGGCCTTTGATGTCGCTGTAAGTTATACACAGTGGTGGAAATCCAAATTGGTAGAGGTGGGGGTACAGGGAATCAAACCACTGACCTTCAGATTAGCAATCAGACCTAGAAAAAAGTCAGACACTCTCACCACTCCACCACAGAGAACAACACAAACACATACATCGAAAACTCATTGGACATATTGGTGTAAAATAGCTGCTTGGCAGAATCCACAACATTATCGAACTGAATCGTTCCTGAATAGTAATGGGTGGACTGGCAACATGTAGCTATAAGATTCACCCCATACTGCAGTAGCCTGAGTTGGGGTGAAGAACAACCCTGAATAAAAGCTTGCAGAAATTATCTACATGCTGGATATATGAAATGAGCAGATAAATTCTTAATTTAAGAAGAAAGAAATATTCTTATCATATATCTTAATATTTACTCGCTACTTGTGATTTGAAAAATGTAACAAAACATGTACCTTAATGCACTATAAAAGTCAAATCGACCACATTCTATGGTCGCCATCTTGTCTTTTTGCATTCTCTACCATTTCAACAACTCTGTGCCGATATAAATAGCCATTGGATACTGGAACCAGGAATTCCACTTCGTGTTCCATACAAATGCAATTTCCACCCGTATTTAGACTATGTTGCCATTGACCCCTACTGCAAGTATGGGGTGAATCTGTTATCTAGGAAATATGTTGTTTCCTTTTATAATTATAATAAAGGAGTCAATATCGGAAGTCGGGGAAATTGTAATGGTCATAATTAAGAAGGCAATTGCAAGACTTTATCTGATAAAGCATTGAGTTCTGTGGTAAGGGCCTTATGAAGGTTCTAGTCAGTTTACCATATGCACTTTTTGATCTAAATGAATACGCATGTCATATTAAAGCTGCATAGTCTGATGAAAAATTCAAATTTTCGAAGCCAAAGCAATTACAATACATTCCCTTTAAACCAAGCTCGGTTAAACCAAACGATCGGTTAATCCAAACTTTTTTCGGCGGCCTGGCAAAATACTATCATTTATCATATAAAAAAGTTGGTTACGCCAAAGTTGGTTTATCCAAATTATCGGTTAATCCAAACAAAATTGTCAGGCCCCAGGCCACTTCCGGTAAAGTTAAACCAAACATTCATGTGGTTATAAGGTCATCTAAGACTTTTTTATATGTGATAAATGGTAGTATTTTGCTGGGTCGCCGAAAAATGTTTGGATTAATCGAATGTTTGGTCTAAACGAGCTTGGTTTAACTGGGTTATACTATATACATTAAAAAAACAATAATCAAAGTGTCCACATACATTGTATATTACATTCATAATGGACCCACATTTTTGCCAAAGCCAAGTCAAAGTCAAAGCCAAAGCTCAGTTAAACCAATGATCGGTTAATCCAAACAAATTTCTAGGGTCCCTTCAAGTTTGGTTTAACGAGGTTATACTGTATCTAGATTTGATTCTAGACATCTAACTTAGATACTGGTGCATTTATTAAACATCTGTCACCGCATAGAAGGGAACACTGAGTCAATTTAACAGAACATGTTACTGCAAAAACCTATGGTGTCAGAATTTTGGCATGCTTGCCTAAATTAATTTTCCATATTTGCACTTCAAATATCTCATAAGTTAGCCGTTTCAAATAAAAGTTACTTCAAACTAAAGTAAGGTAAATTATAACAATCAGCCTATTATATTTATCTCAGAAAATAACTGAACCTCAAAACCGTTGGACTACTTTATTTTTGATATATTAGGTAAATATAACACAATTACCCGACGCAATTTTGGATTGAAACTGTGTTATTAGTTGTGTATGCAAAACAGACTTTTTTTGTTTTAAACGCCTCACTTTTTGATCACATTGGCTACTGCCACATTTTGGTCACAAAATCCCCACCTACAACTTCACAAATATATATATATATATATAGTCAACATGTGGGTTTCTTTCTGCAACAACGACAAAAACAAACAACAAATAAATAGATCCACCACATATAAAATATTCACCATGAACTCATAATAAACACACCATTATTTCCCCTTACAATGATTCCATATATCCCATAGTAGCAAAGTGTAACCACATCAGTGACTTTATTTTCGCGGCGTAGGGGTGGGTGGTTTGTTAGTACGTCGAGTCCTGCCTCTCTGGTGATGAGGGCAGCCACCTACCAGTCAGGAGGAAGATGACAGTGTCGCCTATCTTCACAACACTTCTGTTCATTAAGATAAGACCGCTCCATCACATCTAACAAATGGTTTCGCGTCTGACCCGCCCTCTAGCGGCGCATAAGACAGGCGTGGTCACCCCGGTGATGATCAATGATGTTTTTGATGTCGTCGCCCCCCCCCCCACCACCACCACAGTGATCCTCTCCACCCCATCCCCCACCCCACCCCACCCCGCATCACTCTCGTCGCCCCACCGGGCTTGGTGGACTAATCGATAGAGCGAGGGGCTCGCGTGCGGAAGGACGGAAGTTTGGTTCACGGTCGAGTCAAACCAATGACTTACAAAATTGATACTTGTCGCTTCCTAGCCTGGTGCTTGGCAATAATAGGATATGGCAAGGACTGATTAGCTCAGTGTCAGGATAATATAATGTGACTGAGTGGGATATCGGGTCATGGCGCCAGCAACCTGATTTCCCAGTGGGGCAGCACTGTGAAGTCACCATGAGTTTACACTGCCACAAGGCGGTACACCTACTGATATGATCTTAGATGTTGCCAGGACGTAAAACTCCAACAACCAACCAACCAACTCTCGCGGTCCCGCCCCGCCCATCTCTCTCCCCGCCCCGCCCGCCCCTCCGCCCCGCCCCCCCCCCCCGTCCCTTCCCCAACCAGTGCCTGCTGCCGCACGTCGTACAAACAAATTGATTCATCGATCTGTGCGCACGCGCGACTTACTGAAAACACTTTTTTCATTATTCACCCGATCAGGCCACAGTAGTAGTTGCGCAAGGCACAACAAAGTAGTTATTATATTTGTTTGTTTATTATTGTTTTACGTCCTAGCAACATCTAAGGTCATATCAGGACGGGTACCGATTTGTGACAGCGAGCCCTCGTGGCGACTTTATAGTTCTGCCCCACTGGGAGACCAGGCCGCCAGCACCATGACCTGATATCCCATTCAGTCACATTATCCTGACACTGAGCCAATCAAACCTTGCCCTATCCTCATAATGCCGAGAGTCATTAGTTTGACTCTACCAGGGTTCGAACCCACGATCCCACGGTCTACCTACACGGGAGACGGATGCTCTAACTCATTCGGCCATCCCATCTGGTTAAGTAGTTATATAAATGTCTTATACTGTATAATATATATATACGTGTGTATGTGTGTGATTATAAGAATTGCACTAGTATAAATAGTGAAAGTGTCCCAATGCGATCAATGTATACATGAACATGTATATGTATATATATGTAAATATATATATATGTATGTATATGAATATATACATATATGTATCTATGTATCTATGTGAATATGCATATATGAAGAGTTCAGCCACAAAACCCTGTAAACGCCAATCCAAAAATTTGTTTAAAGCAAAAGATCTTTTCCTGAAAATAATTTTAATTCTCACTAATTCCACTTTTCTTGTGATGACATGATTATCGAGCAATGAACAAAAAGTAGGAATGTAAAAAATGTAAATTGTTGAAGGTTTGATTCCAATGTTTATCCTCATTTTTGGATTGGCGTGTACTGGGTCTTGCACCTGAACTCTTCATATGCATATATATGCATGTATATAAAGGATTATTAATATATAAAACTTCCGAGCGAGTGGAGTGTCATGCTCCGCGCAGGGGGGGGGGGGGAGGTGAGCAGTGCATGCCGGTGTCACGGTTTTAAATCTACACTTTCGCCCTGTGCATGCGTCAAAATCGAACGGCGCTTTCAAACTGCAGCATCTCGCGGTTTTAAAACTCCGCTGGTTTAAAACCTCCAAGTTCGCCCTGCGCGTTTTTAGCATTTGGGGGGGGGGGATTATTTTAATTATTGTTTTATATATCTCGGGGAGGGGGAGATATGGACAGGTGAACATGATGCTGACAATGATGCAGTTTATTTATCTAGAGCTGCTAACATAGACGTAGTGAGGAGATACATGTTCAACGTGAAGCAAGACTTCAATGACTCATTTGATTCCTGCCAGGAGGAGTCAGTGGCAGTTTCCTTCTCGGCACTAGTATCCATGATGTTGCATGGGCCAAACATCACAATCCAGTCCAGCTAAGTGTGTTTGCCTCACTCAGTCCTTACCCTCTCCTGTCAGTGAATATTTGACAATATAAACTGTCTTAATCTTAACCAGAGAGCGTGTATAGATGAGAGGAACAACTCTCATACTAGATCGTGTAACAGCTGCCGACTGTGGCGCTCCAAGTGGTGGTTGTTGAACAGTTTAAATGACGCGAACACACGGGGGGAGTAAATGACTTTTTATTAAAGTCACTAAGGTTAATTATATTACAAACAACAAATGCACAATGTTAATGAAGTAAATCAACCTGATGCGCACATGCGCGTGCGCGCTGCCCCAATGGGCGTAAGGGGCGCTAAGATAAGTAATAATAATATGTAATGATGTGTAAGTTCATTTGCCAATGACTAAGTCAATATGCTGGGTGTTGAACCCGGTACCTGCGGGGAGCGGCCGCAGCCGGCCCGCTGTGTGGCGGGCGGCGTGCCCTCCCCCCCCCTCGCGCGCCCAGTGTCCCCCCCCCTCTTGTTCAAAGGGTGGGTGGGAGAGGTCAAGGCTCGTCCTCTGCCATCAGGGCAGCAGCCAGGCTGGGGGAGGGACGAGGCATGCACATCCGAGCGGTTGCTGAGCAGCTCGGGATGCGTGGTGGCAAGGCGCGCGCGGCCAGAAGAGTGAGGGCAGTTAGGGGAGCCGGGAGGTGCCCCGGCTCGCTCCCCTCCCCCCCCCGCCTCCCGCGGGTGGGGTGGGGGGGGGGCGCGTTTTCCTTTCGCCGTTTCCCCCGCGGCGCGTTTTCCCTGTGCCGACCCCGGCAATGGGGGTCGGGTTTCCTCCCCCCCAGCTTATCTTAACGAGGCCGACAAGGTCATTAGTCCTGGGCTATCGCCCGGCGCGGCGACCTCCGTGTTGCGCATTTAAACCCCAACGGCGAGCCGTTGGGCATTTAAATGACGCGAACACACGGGGGGAGTAAATGACTTTTTATTAAAGTCACTAAGGTTAATTATATTACAAACAACAAATGCACAATGTTAATGAGTAAATCAACCTGATGCGCACATGCGCGCGCACGCTGCCCCAATGGGCGTAAGGGGTGCTAAGATAAGTAATAATAATATGTAAAGATGTGTAAGTTCATTTTCCAATGACTAAGTCAATATGCTGGGTGTTGAACCCGGTACCTGCGGGGAGCGGCCGCAGCCGGCCCGCTGTGTGGCGTGCGGCGTGCCCTCCCCCCCCTCGCGCGCCCAGTGTCCCAAGTCCCAGCAGGCAGTAGTGGTAGTGGCGTGGTGCGCCCGGCGTTTCCTTTTAGGAGCGAGGCAAAGCCGCGCCCAGGGCGCTGGTGGTGCGCGCGATTCCCGCGGTATCCGCGATGACGTAGGCTGTGTAGGCGTTGGAGACCCAGCCGCCGAGCTCGCGGATGGTCGCTTCCGGTGCGCCCGCATTGAAGAGGGCGCAGGATCCGCCGCGCCGGAAGCTGTGGGATCCGTAGTCCGCGGTGACATGCCCCGCTCGCTGGAGCGCGCCGCGGATGATCGCCCAGAAACTGGCGGCGGTCAGGGGGGTCCTCCCCCGCCAGAGCAGCGGCCCCGCGGGGGGGGCCAACGGCGTGAGGGCGCATGCATTGAACAGGGCTTGCGTGGGGCAGAGGGGGTGTGCGGGCATGCGCGGCAGGGTGATGATACGCGCGGGGCCACGATACTGGTTGGTTTTGGACCAACGGATGGTTAGCCCAACCCCGGTGCGCGAAAAGCGCGCGTCAGATCGGCGCAGGTGCCGTGACGCGTCAAAGGACCCCACGGTGGTGGGGATGAGGTTTGATCTCCTTAAGAGGCCATAGAACATGGCTAATGCTGCTGCCCAGGCGGCCGCATGGGCGGGGTCCGTAGTGTCAATGCTGCGCAGTATGGCGTGGAGCATATCCGGTGTGATGGGCGCCTTCCGGCGCACCGCGCTCCCGCGTTCGCGGCGTATGCCGCGGAGTGTCATGGTCAGGGGGTGGTCGCCCTGGAGTGGGTTAGGGAGGCCCCTCTCCTGGTGAATTATTCTCACGATGTTGAGGTATTGCCGCACGGAGGCATAGCATAGTCGCCGCGCCAGGTGGGCGGCGTAACGGCAGAGGAGGGTGGAAGTGGCGGGGGCCGGGGGGGCGCCCAGCCACGCGCAAAATCGCAAGTATGCAGCCCTATGCGATCTGTATGCCCTGCGGGTGTTGGGGGCGTGCGCAGATTCCTGGTATTGCGCCACCTCTCGGTCGAGAGCGGCGACGTCCATGCTAGCGCGGGGAGTGGTTGGTACCGAATGGGGCGTGGGGAGGCCCCGGTGGGGGGGCCCGGCGGCCGTCTGTGATGGTGCGGCCCAGGGCCGCGCGCAGGCGCTCGGGCCCCCCGGGGAGCATGAGCCGGCTGGCAGCGTCGGCCACCACATTGCGCACCCCGGGGTAGTACAAGGCGCGGATTTTGAAATTGTAAGTTACCGACATGTAGTAAATCTGTCTGAGGTACCCCATGGTGAGGGGGTCCTTTGCGGTGCCGCGGTTTATGATGGCCGCCGCTGCCTGGTTGTCGGTGTGCACATACACGCGCTTGTGCGCCCAGGTGTGCGCCCAGAGGTGCGCAGCTGGCAAGAGGCTCAATACCTCTTTATAGTTTATAGATAGGGCCTCTGTGCCGGCCCAGTCGCTGAACGCGACCGTAAACCAGTCGCCATTGTGGTAACCGCCAGCTCCATCCAGGCACGCGTCGGTTGAGATGGGGGTGGCGGGGGAGGCCTCCAGGATGGGGGTGCGCCCGTTGTGCTGGCGGGCGAAAAGGCACCACCACCGGAGATCCTCGCGCATGGCGGGGGTGACACGGGCGCGGTGGGAGGGGCGCACGAGGGCGCCCATCACATCCAGTAACCTGCGCAGGTGGGTGCGCCCCCCGTATATTACCTGGGCGGCCCAGCTTAATTTACCGCATATCGACTGGATCTCTTTTTTTGTGAGACTGCGGCGCTGCGCGGCTGATTCGGCCTCAGCTATGAGTGCGCTGAGTTTTGCGGGCGGTAGCCCGAGGGTGAACGTGACCGTGTCTATGGCCACGCCTAGGAAAGTGATGGCTGTGCTTGGCCCGACAATTTTGTTGTAATTGATGGCGAACCCCAGCTCGCGCAGGAGAGCCATGAGTTCGCTCATGAGGCGACGACAGCCGTCGCGGTGAGGGTGGGTGACGAAAAAATCGTCGCAATAGACCAACACATGGTCACCCCACCCCCGCGCGCTCATGATACCGACAACCGCCTGCGTGAGCTGGTTGAACGTTATAGCGCTCAACCGCGCGCCGAACATCAGTCGTGTATCTTGGAGGTATGTGGGGGAGCTGTCCCCCGCAAAGGTCCACTGTAACCCTGCATAGGGATAATCCGCGGGGTGGATTTTGACACTGCGGTAGGCGCTGGCCAGGTCTATCTTTCCATGTATCCGCCGCGTTGGAGGAGGGCAGCGGCCTCCTCCACGGTGGAGCAGCTGTAGCCGTTGCCTTCCACGTAGTCGTTAAGGGCGCTGCCGTGCGGGCGGGAGGCGTCGTGGATCAGACGGATCCCGCCCCCTTCCTTGGGTATAGCACCCAGAGCACTCGTGATGTGCGCGGGGCCGTTGCGGATTATGTAGCGGCCGTTGCTGATCTCCAGCCGTATTTGCTTTTCTACCGCGTCCCGCGCCTCCGGGCGCGTGGCCGAAGGGTGGTTGGGCTGTCGGGAGGGCCCGCCCGTCACAGGCGCACTGGTGACGCGGAAACCCTCCCGCACCCCGGCGATGATGCGCGCGCGGTCCGGGGTGTCGGGGGGGAGCAGCCTCTCCCAGGCGTCCGGGAGGAGGGCGCCCCCCAGACAGCCCTATTCTTTCTTGACGTGCTCATATTTGCAGGGGGAGTATGGGCACTTTCCCGTGTTGGCGAACAGCCTGCATATGGTTTTGTCGGCGGCGGCGGTGCCTGCTGCGTCTGAGCGCCCTCCCCTGGCGTGGTGGTGGCCGGCGCCGGGGGTGCCCTGGGTTCCGCGCCCTTGTTGCATGGGGGGGGGGCGCTGCCTGGGGACCAATAGCTGCATCTCCAGGTAGGTCGCCGCCGTGCCCCAGGCAGAGCCGTGCTCGGCCTGCACCTCCCGGTACTGAGTGTCATACTCGATTACTGACTGCCACTCAAATTTTGCCGCCAGGTTGTGGATGCTCACGGTGTATGCGAGGTAGTATTCCACGTCCTCCCTTTGTACCTGGCCAAGCTGCAGGAGGTGCGCGAATAAACACTGGTTTGCGGCGCCCCACTCGCCCTGTGTGAGGTAAACACAGGCGCATCTGTCCTCCTCGGTTTTGAAGTGCACTTGCCCCGTGGGGGGGTCCAGCACCTGCAGATACTCTTTTCTCTTTTTTGCGATCCTGTCGCGCACCGTGCGCGGCAGATAGTCTATGATACGGAGCGCTTTGTTGGACTTAGCTCGTATGGTGAGGCTATGGCGAGGGTCCGGGCCGGCGCCGTGCCGGCTCGGCTGGTCCGTGGGGGGTGGGGGAGGCGGTATGTAGCCGACTGCGCCCGAGGGGAGGGTTCGCTCGGGCGTCTCGACTGTCTCGCCCCTTGCCCGCCCCAGTACCTTGCTGGCTGCTGTTGATGACCACAGTTGGTCGAAAGCCACCCCCGCCTCCAATATAGCGTGGCGCTCCTGCCTGGCCTTTTCTTGGGTGTCGGCTGCCGCTCGGTCGGTTTTGCCAGGGGTGGGCTGGCTGTCCTCCCCCGGGCTTGAGGGGGCGCTAGGCCTGAAATCCTCGTTGCCGATTCCACTGAGCGCTATCCGGAGGAGGGCGCGCTGGCCGCGCGATATGTCGAGGGCCGCGAAATCCGACTTGTCCACCGCGCTAAGTGCGGCGATGGTGGTCACGTCCTCCTGTGCCATTACGCCGGTAGTTTTCCTGCTGAGCCCCGCTAGGGTGGCCCAGTCTAGAAACTGGAATTCGTCCTCTGCCATCAGGGCAGCAGCCAGGCTGGGGGAGGGACGAGGCATGCACATCCGAGCGGTTGCTGAGCAGCTCGGGATGCGTGGTGGCAAGGCGCGCGCGGCCAGAAGAGTGAGGGCAGTTAGGGGAGCCGGCAGGTGCCCCGGCTCGCTCCCCCTCCCCCCGCCCCCCGCGGGTGGGGGGGGGCCAGCGAGTGCGCAGAGGCGGCGCGTTTTCCTTGTGCCGACCCCGGCACTGGGGGTCGGATTTCCTCCCCCCGCCCTATCTTAACGAGGCCGACAAGGTCATTAGTCCTGGGCTATCGCTCAGCGCGGTGACCTCCGTGTTGCGCATTTAAACCCCAGCGGCGCAGCGTGGGCATTTTTGACACTCTGTATGCGTACCCAACTCAAGGCATTGTCAATGGTGGTGCATCTTCATACAGAAAAGTCAAATATCTCTAAAACCAAATGACCTAGACACAATTGCTTGGTACCACATATAGAAAACATGTTTACAAAAGGATTATATTAAATTTATACGGTTCAGGGTTCTAGATTTCTATTAATTTTGAATAAAATAAAATGACACAGCTGTATGCGTACCCAAACTCAAGGCATTGTCAATGGTCGTGTGCAATCTTCATACAGAAAAAGTCAAATATCTCTAAAACCACATGACCTAGACACAAATTGCTTGGTACACATATAGAAAACATGTTTACCAAAAAGATTATATTACATTTATAAGGTTAGGGTTCTGGATTTCTATTAATTTTGAATAAAAGTAATGTTTTGCAAACTCACTTTGCAAGTAATGTTTTGCAAACTCAGAGCTTGTTCAACACTGACCGCGAGAGGCGCCACTGTAGCCTGTGTTACCGATTTTCGTGGGAGTTGTCCCTCTCATCTATATACACGCTCTCTGTCTTAACATAAACTGTCTTACTCGACGGTCTTAATCTGGCGGAAAGGCCGTTCGATTTTGACGCATGCGCAGGGCGAAAGTGTAGGTTTTAAACCAGCGTAGAGTTAAAACCACGACACCTGACCCCCGCACCCGCCTCCTTGGAGGGAGGGGCACTCCAGATCTTATTCCACGTGATAACAGTCTTATCCGTATATATGTATATAATTATGAAGATATGTATTATGTATATATTATATATGTATATATGTCTATATTGTATATATGTATGTATGTATATATGTATATATGTATATATATATGTATATATGTATATATCATTGTATATATGTATATATGCATATATGTATATATATGTATATATGTATATCTATATATATGTATATATGCATATATGTATATATGTATATATGTATATATGTATATATGTATATATGTATACATGTATATATGTATATATGTATATATGTATATATGTATATATGTGTATATGTATATACATATATGTGTATATATGCATATGTGTATTTATGTATATATACATAGATATGTATATATGTATATATGTATGTATCCATATATGTACATATGTATATACGTGTATATACAAATATATATGTATATATATGAATATATATGTGTATATATGAATATATATGTATATAGAGAGTATAATGTATTATACGTATATAAAAGGGGCGGAGCTCTCTCATGATTATCTATAATATTATCACGATTATTCCTCTGTTATTTCGACTACTATTATTCTCCAATCGCTGACTTGCCCGCGTTTGCCCCGGTCCTTGCCTACCCCAGCGCCACCACCTGTGGGTTCCTGGCACTACTTGCCCGGGCAGTCAGTCTCTCTCCTGCTTCTGAAAAATTGTAAACCAGCGTAGAGTTAATAGTATATACATTTATAATTGTGCATATGTATATATATATATTTAAATATATATATTTAAATTTATATATATATATATACATAATATAAAATGGCATGTTTTCACTATATATCTAACTGTCCCTAGTCTGTTACTAGTGTTAGCCAATTAATTCCTGAGTCGACTAGAGAGCCTCCCTGCATGCCTGGCTAGCCTGTGAATAAACTCTTACTCTTAGTGACGGGGCCCCTGGGCGGCGTGCCCCGAGCGCCACCCCGCTGACACGCTGTCCGAGCTGTTCCTCCCGCGGCGAAAATGCCTTCCTGGCACTTTCTGGCAGCCACTCCTACCACCACCACCACCACCACCACCACGGGTGCTGCTGCTGACAGTAGTGATGGCGGTGTGTGTGGTGAGAGGAGGGGGGAGGAGGGAGAGAGAGGGAGAGAGCTGGTCGGACGCTGCCACGCAACGCAATCACATCCGGTCGCCAGACGCAGGACAAGATAATGCCAGCAGGCTTCTGAGTGATTGTAACTGGCATATCTTAATTAAATCCTTTGTTTGAGATAATGAGGCGGGCGGGCTGATGTAATTGAGAGCCGTGCCGGGGTTTCTCCGAGGCCGGTCCCGCCGAGCCCGGCTTCATTTCGTCGGGGTGGCGGAGGCAGGGAGCGCTGTGTTGAGGCGATAGATCCTGGTCGCGCCTGACAGTTTGGGAGCCTGCTCGCCCAAGATACAAGCCGGCAGACATGGGAGCCTTGCCCCGGTCGCGTCCCCGGTCGCGTCCCCGGGCCGCCCCCCTCTCTCCTCCCGTGTGCCGGCTTTACAACTCACGGTCTATAAGATAACCCCGGGGCCATTGCAAAAAAAACAGGCCCCAGATGCCAACTTAACCACACTGCTCATTCTCGGCTTTTACAGCTTCTACTTTCACCACCACACACTACACCACACACCTTACCAAAGTGTATACTTACTCACAGCACACACACACTCATACACACACTGACGCATACACACTCACAGTCACACACACATACTCACACAAACTCACCCGTATTCTGCGCTCAATACAGGGTGTCCCCAAAAATATTGTACTCACATTTTGGAAATTGAAAGACAAAGTCTTGTAGTTCCAAATGAAATGATTTGTAATTCTGCTGAATCCATTGGTCTGCGTTATTGGCAGTGTTTGAAATATGGTGGTTGTCACTTTGAACATTTGTAAACATGCATTAATCCATTTATGCATTTAACCATTAGTCTTTTTCTAAGTCAATAAACAACGCATTTATTGTCATTTAAAGAGTGAGTACAATATTTGGGGACACCCTGTATATTCCCGTCCCACACACTACCAAGTATGCCCATCAACACCCGCACTCCCACATCCGCCTCATCTTTAACACCACCACTGCTTTCCCATTCTAGTTACTCCTGGCCCACACCCTCATCCTCCAAACCATGCTCATTATTACCCACCCACCCACTCCAAATCCGCCACTCCTTCACCACTCCATTCACCCCACACCCACACACACACACCCACACCCACACCAACACCCACACACACACACACCCACCACCACACCTGCACCCACACCAACACCCACACCCACACCCACCCACACACAGACACACACACCAACACCCACACCCACACCCACCCACACCCACCCACACTCGCCCACACCGACACCCGCACTCACGCACATCCGCACCCACACCAGCACTCACCCACAACCACACCCACACCCACACCCACACCCGCAATCATCCACACCCACACCTAGATCCGCACTCACCCACACCTGCACCCACACCCACACCCACACCTGCAATCATCCACACCCACACCGAGATCCGCACTCACCCACACCTGCACCCACACTCACACACACCCACACCACCACTCACCCACACTCACCCACACCCAACCCAACCCACACCACACACCCGCAACACCAGCACCCGCACCCACACCCAACCCACACCACACCCACATCCACACTCACACCACACCACACCACACCAGAGCTGCACCCGCACCCGCACCCGCACCCGCACCCGCACCCGCACCCACACCCGCACCCACACTGACACCACACCACACCAGACCTGCACCCGCACCCATACCCACACCCGCACACCCATACCTACACATGCGCCCACACACACATCCGCACCCGCACCCTCACCCACACCCACACCCACACACGCATCACACCCGCACTCGCACCCACACCCACACCCACATCACACCCACACCCCCATCACACCCACACCCACATCCAGACCCACACCCACACCCACATGCACACCCACACCCACATCCACATCCACACCCACACCCACACCCACACCCACACCCACACCCACACCCACACCCACACCCACACCCACACCCACACACACACCCACACACACACACACACACACACACACGCACACACCCTACCACTTACACACACCAACCTCATACTACCCCAAACCTGGTTACTCCTGCATCTCTCTCCGCTTGGTTGTCCATCGGTGGCGATGATGACAGCAACTCATCGATGACCAATGAGTCCACTTTGTGCCCAGAATGTGTGGTGGCACATTGGACATGTATGTGTAGCTGCAATCAGAGAATCTGATAGTTGAAGGAGATGATCTTTTCTCTGTGGATGCTTTTGCTTAGCTTGAGATATACGATCAGTGTCAAACCGTGTTATGCCTTTGCAAATAGAAGTACACCATGAGCCCCTGTCCTTGTGTAAAGTCGACGGCTGGCAGTATGAGTTGTATAGATAGGCTAATAGGAAATCACTACAGGCAAGGAAGGAAAGTAGATATAGAGTGAAAGGTAGGAGAGTGAGACTCCTCCATTTATTGTTCATATATCTTCAGGAAACAAGATGGTGGTGATCACATGATCAAGACTTCCAATAACTAACAGGCATTCTTCTATCCACCAAGATCCTTGTAACCAAGGCATGGTTAGGTCTGGCTACAGTGCCCTGTTGTGTCTGGTGTGCAGTGATCCATAAATAACACTTGGAGGGGAGGGGGTATGTGAGGAGAGTTCCAAAGACTCTCTCACAAGTGAAGAAGTGACCCTCTCTCAGGTCAAGAAGTGACCCTCTCTCACTATCTATATTGATATACAATTTCTATCTTTAATTAGTAATGGATCACCAACTCCACATATACCTCATATGCCTTTGGTTTTACATACCATCTACCATTATATAGACCATTTGCAATTTATAATAGAGTAGTTCTCCATAGCCCATATCTCAAATCTCGGAAAATTTTACACTTGGGCACTATTTCCCACATCACTGTGTCTGTGATAGGGCTGCTAAATAAGACATTGGAAAAAGTACCGAAGGCCTGAAATAACCACACCATTTTGCAATCTATTATTTTCTAAATATACTTCTCAAATACCCATCCATCATATTCTGGTGTGCTTGCGGGTGAATAATCTATTAAATTATGCAGCTTAAAGCTGCATAGTCCGAGGAAAACCTCAAATTTTCAAAACCAGAGCAATTATCTAGATTTGATTCTACATATTTAATTTAGATACTGGTGCACTTATTAAAGGGCCGGTCACATACACATTAGTGGACGTAGTTGAACATAGTGGAGGCTAATGTAGTTGAACATAGTTGAATGTAGTTGAACGTAGTTGAACGTAGTTGCACGTAGTTGAATATAGTTGAACGTAGTTGAACATAGTGGAGGCTAATGTAGTTGAACATAGTTGAACATAGTTGAACGTAGTTGAATATAGTTGAACGTAGTTGAATGTAGTTGAACGTAGTTGAACGTAGTTGAACGTGGTTGAACGTAGTTGAACGTAGTTGAACGTAGTTGAACGTACCAGCATCTGTACTTCTCTGGTACATTCAACTACGTTCAACTACCTTCAACTACATCCAACTACGTTCAACTATGTTAGCCTCCACTATGTTCAACTACGTCCACTGATGTGTATGTGACCGGGCCTTTAGCATTTTTCACCACATTGAAGGGAACACTGAGGCAATTTAATAGAATATCTTCCTGCAGACGCCTATGGTGTCAGAGTTTTGGAATGATTTTCCGAATTAGTTTTGCATGGTTGCACTAGTTCAAATATCTCAAAAGTTAAACATTTGAAATGAAAGTTACTTCGAGTTAATGGTCAAATAGATAATAAGGACCAACCTAATATATTTATCTCAGAAAATGTCAGAAACTTAAAACCAACGGACTATGCAACTTTAATCGACTTTAAAACTTGAATCGAGAGCTTCCAGTGGTTGCCATCTTTTTGCTGTTTTTTTAATGTATATTGGTCATTCTTTAAAACTGGGCAGGAAAGTCTGACATGGAAACCAAAAGTGAAAACCTGCCAAATAATAGCAAAAAACCTTCCAAATAATAGCCTAATCCACTATCCTATAAAGGTTTGCATGTTGTGCAAATGTCAGTGTTGAAAAAAGTGAATTTCACTTTTTGAATTAGATCTTATACAAATTGAGCAATACATTAATATCACTCGTGTAATATGAAACTTAAAGACGCATCCAGAACCTCATTTTAACATATACAACATAGTCAAACAAGATTTTTTTTCATTACTCTTAATCATACATGGTTATGACTAAAAATTTGAAAAATAAGTTTTAAAAGATGTTGGCTACGTGCATAGTGTAAATGTGTAAATTTTCACTTTTTAACATTAGCACAAAATCCTATAAGTAAACTTTTAATTTCTTTCTTGTGATAGCTTAAAAAAATGTACTATTGCTAACATACTTAATACACAGAGGATACAATAATTATTTGACTTGCAATCAATAAAAGAAAGAACAAATTATCAGCATCGTAATGTGGAAACCAAATATGTGGTGCCCAGTTTTAAAGAATGACCCATATCTCAATTTCTCAATCCTATTCCAATATAGATAAACACTGTTCACTGGAACCACCACCTCCACAGATTGCAGTGTGTAGTCGATTCCTACTGAAGCAGTTTTCGTTCGAATGTAGGCAAGGTTGCCTGCAATTCATCCTTACTGTGGATGGGGGGTGAATCTTCTTATCTACCCCAACCCCTACCCCTTACGATTCAGCCCCACTCCCACTCCCACACCCTACAAACTACAAACTACCCGATCCACACACCCATACACACACAAACACCTCTACTCCTCCTCTGCCCCACCTCTACTCCTCCTCTATCCCACCTACACACCCAAACCCACACCCACACCTACACCTCTACTCGTCCCCTGTGCTACTCACCCCAAGCCACACACAAACACCTCTACTCCTCCTCTGCCCCACCCCCACACACAAACACCTCCACTCGTCCCCTATCCCCCCACATACCCACACCCACACCCACACCTATACCTCTACTCGTCCCCTGTGCTACCCGCCCCAAGCCCCACACAAACACCTGTACTCCTCCTCTGCCCCCCCCCCACACACAAACACCTCCACTCATCCCCTATCCCCCCACACCCCCACACCCAAACCTACACCTCTACTCGTCCCCTGTGCTACCCACCCCGAGCCACACACAAACACCTCTACTCCTCCTCTGCGCCCCAAACACAAACACCTCCACTCGTCCCCTATCCCCCCACATACCCCCCCCCCACCCCCCACTACTCCTCTACTGTCCCTTGTACTACCCACCCCAAGCCACACACAAACATCTCTACTCCTCCTTCACCCCCCCCCCAGACACAAAACACGTCTACTCCTTCTCTGCCCCCCCCCCCACACTTCTAGTTCTACTCCTCACCTGTCCCATCCACCCCCCCCCCTTCCCCACCCCAGGACACATCACCAGAAGGAGAGCACCTCTCCGTGCACTACACCGCTGTATGCTGGTAATTGAAAGCTGCAGTGTGTCGGGGGGGGGGGGGGGGGGGAGGAGGAACAGGAGCAGGAGGAGAAGGGGGGGGGGGGGGGGGGGGACTTCAGAACTTTTCCACGGCTTCGTTGTTGCAAACACACCACACCGCTCGCTCTCAGCGCCCGTTGCATCGGGGTGGAAACTAACGGAAGTGACGTTGTCATGGTGCGCTGTTTTTGTTGTTGTTTATATGGAGAGACTTGTGAGCTGTGAAGGGATAATAAACAAAGGTGGCGTCGCCTACTACGCGCGTCTATGCCAATACTCTACCCAACTCAAGTTGGCTTACGCATGCGCGAGGTAGAGCGGGATGGGAGGGGGGGGGGGGGAGATAGGAGAGAGAGGGAGAGATGAATTATAGATGAACAACGGACTCCAAATTAAGACCCCGGAGGCAAAATACATTTCCGTATCTGGAAACCGACGATCAATTCAGAAAGCAGAATTGATGGTTGGAGAGCTCTGACATTGGATTTTTTTTTTTATTTTTTTTCAAATTCTTTGTTTTCATATTCTGCCACTCAAAATTAAGGAATCAATAGCGCTGGAGCTTAGGCGTGGAAACACCCCGACTGATAGATGTACTGCACACCGTGGTTGTATAGGAGATGATGTGTTGGGGGGGGGGGGGGGGCTGGTGCGATGGCAGGAGGGTGGACGAGGATGATAGTTTGGGAGGGGAAGGCTTCTGTGGGGAGGGGGACGCGGATGGGGGCGTGTGGGGCGTGTTGCTATGGACGAGGATGATGTTGGGGGGGGGGTTGCTATACGGAGGGGACGGGGGGTGGGGGGAAGCCAGGTGGGCTGCTATGTGAGGGGGGAGGAGAAGGGGGTTGGGGGAGGCCATGTTGGCTGCTATGGGGAGGGGGGAGGAGGAGGGGTGGGGGAGGCCAGGTTGTTGCTATGGGGAGTGGGGGGGAGGGGGTCAGGTGGGCTGCTATGGGGAGGGGGATGGGCGGGGTGGGGCGATCAGGCGGACTCCTGTGGGAAGGGGGAACGGGCGACAGGGGGGCAGGCTGGCTGCGATGGGAAAGGGGGGGGGGGCGGGGGCGGGAGCGGGGGGGGGGGGGGGGGGGAGGCGGGCGGGCTGCTATCCCAGGCCGCCCCGCGCCAGGCGCGAGTCTATGAGATAATCAGATTGTTAGACAATCAACGTCAGGCTGGGGACTTTAGTATGTGGACAGCATTCATCAACCCAGCCCGCCAAGTGTTCATTACTGCCTCACTGTCAACTTACTTCAGCCATTCATCACCGCTCAACCCACCCTCCCATCCACCTCACACACTCACTCACTCACACACAGGCATACTCACACACACCTAGCCCAGCCCAGTCAGCCCTCCTGCAAATTAACTCGGCCTGACAAAAGGTTAAAACATACACCACTGTCCGCGTTTAAAACGGCTCCCACACATGGGGGGTGGGGTGGAAACCACTCATATGATTTAATTACAGCATATTATGCCGGGCTCAGGAATTTGCAGTGTGTGTGTTGGGGGGATGGGGCGTGGGCGGGGGGGGGAGGTTAGAGGGAGGGGGTGACGGGGGGTGTGGGCATCATCTACATGTACTGCCAACAATCCATCTTTTTCTCGACTTGTCTCCGGTCCTTTTAACATTTGGCCACATTCGACCCTTATTTAAATGTGAACCAATTAACCCCCCCCCACACACACACACACAGCCCTACCCATCCCTACTCCCCCACCCCCAGCCGCCCCTCCTCCCGTTCTTAACCATTTGCCGCCACCATTTTCCAACTTGCACTAGTTTAAACCAATAGATCAATATGATTGTGTTGTCGGTTATTTTAAACACGCATTACGACTGTATAAGCAATTATACGAGTATAATTATCCGGAAACCGATTATCTATAGTTCATATCAACCTGACTCTACTCCAACTAACTAACTGACTCTCCTGTACTCATCGACTGGTCAGGCCTTCTGCCTGTATGTGTGATGCATAGCGGGTTATACAAGTATAAATTGTAGGGGAACATATACTGTTATCGCTCCATATGCACGGTGGTGAAGTGCCCCCCCCCCCCGCCATCTGTCGTCTGGGTAATGTATTCGGGTGGCCACCCTGGAGCCTCACACACAGGAGGAATTTTTCTTATATATATTCATATATATATCATGAGTTTCGATCCCTACCTGTGGAAAATAACGGTGGACGAGTGAATGAGTAATGGTGAATGAGACACCTACCTGTGTATGTGTTGTTTTCTTATATACATATGTATAGCTTAGATATACGAACGTGTATGGTGCGTGTATGGGGCGTGTATGGGGCGTGTATGGGGCGTGTATGGGGCTTAATTTCCTCCAGTGTGTGACACGAGGGGGCGCCCTCCCGGCAATCACCCGACAGCTGGGAGTTCTCACCAATGTGCACGAGATAGGATGTACATGTTACCCTTGCATTTATACTCGCATAATGCATTATACATCACATATTTATATATATATATATTATATATTATTTATATATATTTATATCATGTGTTTCAATCGGTACCTGTGAAAAATAATGGTGGACGACGACTGAGAGACCTACCTGTATATATGTGTGTTGTTTTCTTATATACATATATATATATATTTATATATATATACTGTATATATATATATCATATGTTTCAACCCCTACCTGTGGAAATTAATGGTGGACAAGGAATGAGAGACCTACCTGTATATATGTGTGTTGTTTTCTTATATACATATATATACCGTATATATATCATGTGCGTCAACCCCTACCTGTCGAAATTAATGGTAGACGACGAATGAGAAACCTACCTGTATATATTTGTTGTGAGAGGTGGAATAGGAAGGGGTTGGTTGGGGGGATGGTGTCAACAACAAAAGCAACAGATAACTGGTTAATCCTTTTGGTGGCCGGTGAAGCAGACGACATTTTGAGGCAGAAGCAATTAAAATAAGCGACTGTGTGTTAGAGCGATTACTGTCACGGGTTGACAGAGGCGGGGTCGTTTAGCGCTTCTAATTTGAATAACAATGACCGACTTTATGGCGGCCTCGAGTCAGAATTATCATCAGCCCCCCCCCCTTCCCCTCTCACCCACCCCACCCCCAGCTCCATCAGCACACACACCTCCACCCCTGCAAACATGACACACACAAAATAACCACACAAAACAAAACAGCCACGCACACAAAAACACAATAGACCAGACGGGATGGGCGAACAGTTGAGCGTCCGTCTCCCGTTTTGGTACATCGTTGGATTCGAACCCAGGGGTTCGAATCCCTGATCGAGTCAATAAATTGGTACGTGTTGCTTCCTAGCCAGGTGCTCGGCATTATTAGGATAGTGTGAGGACTGGTTGGCTCAATGTCAGGATAATGTGACTGAGTGGGATGGGATATCAGGTCATGGTGCTGGGAGGGTTGGTCTCCCAGTGGGACAGCAGCACTATAAAGTCGCCACGAGTACACACTGTCACAAGTCGGTATCCATCCTGATATGACCTTAGATATTCCCAGGACGTAAAACTCCAACAACCAACCAACCACTCCTCCAAACATGACACACAAAATAACTAACAAACAAAACTCACCCACACAAAAACACAAAAGCACACCAATTTTTACTCTTTTTTTTCATTCTCTACCAATTTCTCAACTTTACACCAACAGTGACAATTATGATCTCTGCTGCGTCGAAAACCAAATGACTGTCAAATCCTGATATGACCTTAGATATTCAAAGAACGTAAAACTCCAACAACCGGGCGCGGTGGCCGAATCGGTAGAGCACAGGCGTCGTGTGCGGAAGATCAGGAGTTCGCGAGTTCGGTTCCCAGTCGAGTCAAACCAATGACTTAAAAATTTATACTTGTCGCTTCCTAGACTGGTGCTCGGCATTAATAGGATAGGGCAAGGACTGGTTAGCTCGGTGTCAGGATAATGTGACTGAGTGGGATATCAGGTCATCGTGCCGGTGGCCTGATTTCCCAGTGGGGCGGTGCTATAAAATCATCATGAGTACGTACTGTCACAAGTCGGTACCCATCCTGATATGACCTTAGATGTTGCTAGGATGTAAAACAACAACAAACAAACAAGCCAACAACCGACCACCCCTGCAAACATAACACAAAATAACAACAACAAAACACCCACACACACAAAAGCACACCAATTTTTATTTTTTTTCATTCTCTACCAATTTCTCAACTTTACACCAACAGTGACAGCTATGATCTCTGCTGCGTCGAAAACCAAATGACTGTCGATAGCTGGCGAGGCGGGGTCCGACCCACACAACACCTGGTGCTTTAGGGCTGTCCCGATCTTATCCGGCCTTATCTAGGTCAGCGTCCCGAAATAAACCAAATGGTTTCCTACTGGGCTGCGCCGGATTGGCAATCGGAGCCGGATTGGCAATCGGAGCCGGAACGGCCAGCCATAAACCAATCGCACTCGTCCTATACTACTTCCGGCGTCTCCTCACAAGCATCACCATTTTCACTACGTCATTATATATCATTGTATATCATTATGTGTCACTATATGTCATTATATATGACTAAATATAATTTTATATTTAAATATTTATATCGTAATTCAATCCATTGAGTAAATTACTATATTATATATATATATCATTATGTTTGACAGAAATCATTATTCTACAATACTTTTATTTTCTCATTGGTTATATTTTGACAAATCGCGGTAAGCATTTTGTTTTTATACAGGAGCAGTTTGATATTTATAAACTAGCCATCCCGAACCATCTATCGCAGGTCACCCACACTTAGAGGTGTTTTGGGGGGTTTTAGGTCCTAGCAACATCTAGGGCCATATCACGGGACAATAGACTACATCACAGTTCCGACTGCGCATGCGCTGAAAACGGCATAGGGCAAAACTGGCATTTTATTCAAAATAAATAGAAATCCATAACAATTTGGCACAAACATGGATGGAAGGATGCAATATAATAATATAATGAATATGTTTAAAACACAACTTTCCATAATTAAGCATTTTGAGCTAAGAAATATACAATGTCAGTCACTTTACAGGCTGATGTTTACATCACCATTGATTAGCCAGAAGTAATTCTTGTTCTAAATATTAAAATGTCAAATGTGTGAACAAAAACTTGTATCAAAGAAATATATAACCAATATCTGATTAACCCTACTCATTTTCTATTTCTACATATGTCATTAACCATAGGATATAAATAAAAACATGAATAAAATAAATAAAACTGACTCTGGCTATGGCTCTAACACTAGTCTGAGTGCCTAGATTTGTCTAAATCTAAATGCACATGACATAAGATATGCTGATTATATTGATGTAAATGCAATGCTGGATAAAATATTAATATCTTAATGTATTATATATTTTTTTTTAGTTGGTATTCTATGTTTCAAACAAGAGCTGAGATGAGCTGAAACTAGCACATTTCATAGCTGAACCCAGTGTATTAGCATTAGCCATGTGCTTCTCGCAGGTATGTTTTGCTGTGATGCATCCCACAATGCACCGCGCCGCTGGAACCGTGATGTAGTCTATTTGTGATAAGCATAATATAATACCTGTGCTTCAGTGGAACTAGCCATTCCAGACCATCAATCGCAGGGAGCCCACACTTAGATGTGTTTGTTGTGGGGTTTGCGTCCTAGCAACATCCATGACCATATCGCTGGACAATTCGTGATAAGCTTAATGTAATATCTGCACTACAGCGGAACGGTCGAGATATTTATTTTCAAAGATCAGATTCTTCCTTTGAATAGTTTTGCTTAGCATAAGGGCACTGCGTGTTCAGATTGAAATCGTAATAAAAATTATAAATATTTAAACCCGCAACGCTCGGTGCTCCCCCCCCCCCCCGCCCCTCTTGTAGACATCTTCACACAAAGCAACCACACGCCCTTTCTCCCCACCCTCGCCCTTTATTATCCTATTATAATAGTATGCAGGTATAGCAATACCTCAGGGGGTTTGACGCCCCTGCCCTGCAGAGTTGTAAACCACTGCCTTGTGGTACAGGTTCTTGACAGAAACGAAGGCTAAGGGAGCAAACCCTAAACAGAAAACCATGTCACTGTGACAGCATTAAGGGCGGGTGATGTATGGAACTCCCAACATCTCCCGACCAGCCACTGCAGGGACAAATAGTTTTGTGCCTGTCTTGACATGTTCTTGCCGGTGTGAAAGCTCTATTTGCTCCCCGAGAGAGTGCCGCTGGTAACTTGCAAAAGCCAGCAGCACTTCAATACTTTTGCAGGCAGCTTTCATGAAATATGACATTATGGCCGCAACTCTCACAGCAGAGAGCTAAATGGAGAGCGGCAGTCAAGTAATGAAAGCAGTCTTTGTCGCATCGCGACCGACAGCATGATGATGATGATGATTTCGGACATTCCTCTGCAAATAAAACGGGGTGGACGAGGGGGGAGAAAGGGGGGGGGGGGAGTGGAGGAACATGGCCAGAACCGCTGAATGTTTCACCTCATTCCAGACAACCCACAACAATCTACACCGCGTGCCGAAACAAGGTTTAAACGGCACCTTTTCATTTTTGGAAATCATGACCGCTTAAATATCTTTCACCCACGATTTTAAAAGAAAAAATCAAAGTAAAACAAGTAAACTACAATCAAGCACAGAAACACGCAATAACAGCCAGCGTTTAGAAACAAACCAGGCATCAAACATTTAAACGCCATTAAAAGTGGTGAGATTAATGTTTAGGGTTCGCCGGAGGAGGAATGGGTGTCGGGGGGTGGGGGATGGAGTGGGTGGGGGGGTTGTGGGGCTGGAATGAGGTGGGAGGGGGTGTAAGGGGGAAAGGGGGTGGGTGTTGAGAAGGGGGTGGGGATGGGGAGGGGAGGGGGGGGAAAGGTGGGTGGGGGGGGGGGGGTAGAGGATGGGGTGGGGTGGGGTGCGTGTGGGATGTTGTGGGATTGGTGGGTTTGGATGGTGAGGGAGGGGAAAGGTGGTGTGTGGGAAGAAGGTGGGTGGAGTGGGGTGGGGTTTGGGTGGGGTGGAGATGGGGTTGGGATGGGTGGGATGGATGGGTGTGGGAACGGGTTGGGTGTGCGGTAGGAGGGGAGTATGTGGGGTTATGGTGGGATGGGTGTGGGGAGGTGTGGATGGGAAAAGAAGTGGGTATGGGTGGTGTGATAGAGTGTGTGGGAAGGGCATGGTAGTGCTGGGGAAGGGTGGGTGTGGGAGGAGTGGGATAGGGTAGGGTGAGTGGGTTGGAGGGGATGGGGTGGTGTGGGGGGGATGGAAGGTGGGTTGTGAAGAGTGGTTAGGATGGGGTGGGGTGGGATGGATTGGATGGGGTGGGGTGGTTTTTGTATGGGGTGGGAAGGAGTGGGTTAGGGTGGGGTGGGGTGGGATGGGATTGGATGGGGTGGGGTGGGGTGGGGTTGGATGGGGTGGGTGGGGTGGGAAGGAGGTGGGTTAGGGTGGGGTGGGTGGCATGGAGTGGGAGGGGATGGGAAGGGTGGGATGGGGTGGGGTGGGATGGGGTGGGGGTGGGATGGGGTGGGAGGGGGTGGGAAGACGTAGGGTGGGAAGGAGGTGGGAAGGGAAGGAGGTGGGTGGGGTGAGGTGGGTGGAGTGTAGGGGATGGGAGGGGTAGGAGGGTGCGGGACGGGGTGTCGGCATCCTTGGCGGTGCCCGGTGGGGGAGCGGCCGTTAACAGGGGTAAAGTCCCGCAAAGACACGTGTTTAAGGAGAGCATCGCGTGTTGACGATCATTAAATCAGTCTAAGACCATCAACACCCCCCCCCCCGCAACGGCACACACACCCACACACACGCGCACACACACGCGCGCACACACCGGGAGGTGGCTTAACCCATACATTACCTGGCCGCAATTATCCCGACTGACATGCTTTCCAACTTTTGATCGGCGCAAGATAAATTTTGATGGAAGAGCACGGTGTGGTTATATGAATGTTTTATCGGCCCGCTATAGGGTAGGGAGGCCGGGGTGGGGCGGAACGGGGCGGAGTGGGGCGGAGTGGAGCGGAGCGGAGTGGAGCGGAGTGGGGCGGAGTGAGGCGGACGGGGCGGGAGGCGGAGCGGGAGGCGGGAGGCGGGAGGCGGGAGGCGGGAGGCGGGAGGCGGGAGGCGGGAGGCGGGAGGCGGGAGGCGGGAGGTGGGAGGCGGGAGGCGGGAGACGGGAGGCGGGAGGCGGGAGGCGGGAGGCGGGAGGCGGGAGGCAGGAGGCGGGAGGCGGGAAGGGTCATCAAAGGCCAGTTGCTCTCCAGGTTTATGTGGTGTGGGAGGTTTATGTGGTGTGGGAGGTTTATGTGGTGTGGGAGGTTTAAAAATCCCTTTGGTCGGTAAAAGTGTAGGCTCAAGCTTTGTATCGACCAACTGTCTAATGGTGAAAACAAGACTATTCAGACATATCCATGGTAGGCGGTATAAATCTTCAAGAAAATGGTGGCAGAGGTAATGGTGGGAGAGCTATACAAATTAAAATGAATCATATTTAGACAACAATTTTACTATCTTTCTGGAAGTCTAGGTTTCTGGTGTTGACAAAAGATATTATTCGATCCATAAATTGCATATATTGCAAATAATAATGATAGTAATAGTAATAGTAGTAGCAATAATAATAATTGTGAATAAGTAGAGTTATTTTGGCCGTGGTGCAGCCCCTTTGAGTTGTGCGCATGCACAGGAGAGAAAGTAGCGAGAGAGACATGCTGGTATTTCATGAGCTAAATGCGTAAATAATCCCGGAGATGGAAGGAAATGCTTACCAAGATGAGGTGACGTGGTAAATTAACACAAAATGTACAAATTAATATGTGTCATATTTAGACAACAATTTTACTGTATTTCTGGAAGACGACCTCTCTAGTCTGGACAAAAAAAAACATTATTCAATGCATAAATTGCATTCAATAATAATAAAATAATAATAATGATGTAGTAATAATAATAATTGTGAATAAGTAGAGTTATGTTGGCCATGGTGCATCCCCTTTGAGTTGTGCGCATGCGCAGAAGAGAAAGTAGCGAGAGACACATGCTGGTATTTGATGAGCTAAACACGTAAATAATCCTGGAGGTGGAAGGAAATGATTGCCAAGATGAGGTGACGTGGTAAATTAGTGGCTGGACACGAATTACGAGACGGAAAACACAAACAGACTGCAAGAAAATGAGGAAGAAGAAAAAAGAGTAAACACAAGCGCATGCACACAACGAACCCTGGGGGGAGGGAAGGGGGGGGGGGGGAGGGGGCGTAGCGTGAAAGGAAGGGGTGGGGAACCTGCAGAGCAGACAGTGTGACAGAGAGTGAGAGAATCAATCTCTTGCCGTCCACCCGCTGACATGACAATGACGAGGTGACACACAAACCATGACTCCTGCGCATGCGCATTAACCCTCCCTGCCCTTCCCTTGCTCCCTCTCCCCAACCCCTTCCCCCTCCCCTCCCCTCGCCCTCCCCCTCCCCCTCCCCCTCCCCCTCCCCCACCCTCCTCCTCCCTCTCCTCTTTACCCCCCCTCCCCTCCCCCTCCCTCATCCCCTCACCATCCCCGTCCTCCCACCCGCTCCCCTCTCTCCCCTCCCTTCCCCCTCCCCACCTCTCCCTCCAGGCCTCCCGCACTGCCGAGCCCCCCTTCCCCCTCCCCTTTCCCCTTCCCCTCTCCCTTCCCCCTCCCCTCTGCTCCTTTCCCCCCTCCCCCTTCCCCCTCCGCTGCCCCCCTGCCCGCCCACCTCTCCACCTTCCGTCTCCCCATCCCCTTCACTCCTACCCCCTCACCCCCCTCCTCCCTCTCCTTCCACTTACCCCCGGCACCGCTTCTCCCCCAACACCATTCCCAGAAGTCCCTGGGAGTCGTTATAGAATGTGATTTTTTAATATTTCTTCTACGTCAATGCTATAAACATAAGGACGAAGTCAAAGAGTTGATATAGCAACATTTAAAAAAAAATTGTTTAACCAATAAAAACATTTATTTGTGGTTTTTGCCACTTTCATTTCTATCTCTTTTTTTTAATTATTGAAATGAACTCCACTGGTTAAAGCTACCAACCGCGAATTCGACAAATCATTGCATGAGGATGGAGTAGGCAGGCGCCGATATCGATGTTATCGTCGCGCTACAGTGTGCGTATGGGGGGGGGGGGGGGTGGAGGAGTAAGGGGTTAAGAACCCAGAACGAGGCTTGTCAGTCAAGCGGATGCAGAAACGCCCTCTTAAAGGACCAGCGCCCTGAGGGAGTGTTAGTGTCACACACACACACCCACACACACCCATCCACACCCACACCCCAGCCTCTCCACCTACACACACTCTGCACGCGCAGCCACACACCCCAATCCCCATCACTCCCCATATCAACACCCACCCACACTCACACCCACACCCACACCCACAACCACACCCACAACCACACCCACAACCACAACCACACCCACACTCACACCCACACCCACACCCACACTCACACCCACACCCACACCCACACTCACACCCACACCCACACCCACACCCACACCCACACCCACACCCACACCACACACCCACACACCCACACCAACACCCACACCTACACCCACTCACACTCACCTATCCACACCCACCCACATCCACACATCCACACCCACACACCCCAGCCTCTCCATCTACAACCACACCCACATCCACACCTACACCCACACCTACACCCACACCCACACTCACCAACACCCACACCCATACCCACACATACACCCACACCCACACTCACTCACTCATCCACACCCACCCACACCCACACCCCAGCCTCTCCATCTACACACTCCCCCCCACACACACAAAACTCCCCCTTCCTCCCAATATCCACATTCACCCACACCCACACCCCAGCCTATCCATGTGCACACTCTTCCCGCCCCCCCCCACACACACCCAACTCCCCGTTCTTCCCTATACCAACACCCACCCACACGCACACCCACACCCACACCCACACACCCACGGCGACCCACACCCTCGCCTCCCCATCTACACACACTCCCTACCCATACCCACACATCCCAACTCCCCATCCCTCCCCATATCCACACTCACACCACACTCCTACCTCCTCACCAATCCGCACATTCCCACATCTCCACACCCACTCACTGCCACACCCAGTCCCCCAGCCCTCTATATTTCTACATACCCCACACGCCCCACCCCCACGCCACCCCCTACATCCCTCCCCATCTCCAACCCCCCACCCACCTACCCACGCCCACACACCCATCAAGCCCATACCCATAGTCTCTATGAGGTGGTTACCAATAGACTACATCACGGTTCCAGCGGCGCGGTGCATTGTGGGATGCGTCAGAGCAAAACATACCCACGAGAAGCACATGGCTAATGCTAATACACTGGGTGCAGCTATGAAATGTGCTAGTTTCAGCTCATCTCAGGTCTTGTTTGAAACATAGAATACCAACTAAAAAATATATATATAATAAATTAAGATATTAATGACATATATAGAAATAGAAAATGAGTAGGGTTAATCAGATATTGGTTATATATTTCTTTGAAACAAGTTTTTGTTGACACATCTGACATTTTAATATTTAGAACAAGAATTACTTCTGGCTAATCAATGGTGTCACAGACAGAGACACAGACAGAGACACAGACACAGAGTCACAGACAGAGACACAGACAGATACACAGACACAGAGACACAGACACAGACACAGACACAGACACAGAGACACAGACACAGAGACACAGACAGAGACACAGACAGAGACACAGACAGAGACACAGACACAGAGACACAGACAGAGACACCGACAGAGACACAGACACAGAGACAGAGACACAGACAGAGACACAGACAGAGACACGGACAGAGACACAGACAGAGACACAGACACAGAGACACAGACAGAGACACAGACAGAGACACAGACACAGACACAGACACAGACACAGACACAGACACAGAGAGAACGCGCCAATATACGTTACCACAACGTTGGCCGCGCGCTAATAACAGGCTACTGACATGCTGCGCCAACGTCCAGTTTCCCCATATTTCCCCTAAAAGTTTAACGTTTCTTGACGCTTTAATTTTACTTTTAACGCTGACGGGTCGCCGGTGAGAAACGTCGTAGTGTGACAGGGCCATTAGCTGTTTTACATGTATTGAATCTATTCCACAAAAAATATCAAAATTGTACTTTTATGATTCTGTGTTAGATTGAAAATGTGAAAATTTACACATTGACACCATCATTTTAGCCAAACTTTTTTTCAACTTTTTTCTTATGAGATATAATCTTGTTTGCGTAACTGCAATCAATAAAATCTTGTTTGACTGTGTTATGTATGCTAAAATGATTTTCAGGATGTGTCTTTAATTTTCCTGTTACATGAGTGATATTAACCTATTTCTCAATGTGTATAAGATCTAAATTTTAAAATGTGTTTTTTTTTTTAACTCTGACATATGCACAACATTCAGACATTCATAGAAATATGGATTCTGCTATTATTTTGAAAGTTTTTTTTCTATTATTTGGACTGTTTTCACTTTTGGTTTCCATGTCACACTTTAGTGCTCAGTTTCAGAGAATGGCCCATATATGGGAAGTCCTTTTTAATGTGCCGGGAGGAGGCGCAGTTTGTCAAGATCGTGTCCCTCGGGCTGGTTCAGAAGGAGTTTGTGTGGGAGGGTCTGTAAAGGCCCTGTCACATTACGGCGTATGGCGGGAGCGTATTGAAAACCTATGTAAGTCCTGCGCGTTCCCGCATATCATGACCTTTGGTGACCTATCGGGTGTTTTTTAGTGTATGCGTAACCTATGAGGAGCGTACGAGGAGCGTATGAGGAGCTTATGAGAGCGTACTGTGACATTTTTTGACGGTTTTGATTGGCATATGGAACCTAAGCATAGCGTATGCGTAGTGTATGCGTAGCGTATGCGTAGCATATGCATAGCGTATGCATAGCGTAGGAGTGTATGAGTAGCGTATGAGTCAAGATCGATGTCGAGACCTATGGCATATGCTTGGAATACGCTGTGCATACGCTGTGCATATGCTGTGCATACGCTGTGCATACGCTAGGAGTACACTCCCATATGTAACTCGTAGGTTATGCGTACGCTACATACGCTAGAGATATGCCGGTGACGCAAGTTGAGTGTATGTGTAACCTATGCCGGCACACCCCTAGCATACGAGGAGCGTACACCGGCGTACGAGGAGTGTACACCGGCGTATGAGTAGGGTATGAGTAGTGTATGAACCATACCCTCCCATAGGTCGAGATTTTTTTAGCATGCACACAAAAATTTGGACGGACGGACGGGAGAAAGCGTATGGCTTCTGCAGTAACAGGTTCTATTCAATTGCCTCAGTATTCCCTTATGTGTGGTGACAAATGCTTAATAAGTGCATCAGTATCTAACTTAGATATGTAGAATCAAATTTAGATAATTGTTTTGGTTTTGAAAATTTGATATTTTCATTGGACTATGCAGCTTTAACTCACCTGGTTAACTGCTTCCCCCACCCACAAACACCCCCAAACTCACCCACCCTAATCTCACCCACCCACGTCCCCCTTTGGTCGGCCGGCAAGGGGTAAATGTCAGGAGAACGCATGACATGGTGCTTGGGCGTGCACGGTGAAACCCCGGTCACATACACGTTAGTGGACGTAGGTGAATGTAGTGGAGGCTAACGTAGTTGAACATAGTTGAAAGTAGTTGAACGTAGTTGAACGTAGTTGAACGTAGTTGAACGTAGTTGAACGTAGTTGAACATAGTTGAACGTAGTTGAACGTACTGGCATCCATACTTCTCCATCATGCTAACTTGGTAATAACATGGGTGGGCCGTGAGTTCCAATTTAATCTTTGGACATGTTCAAAAGAGCGCTACGTTGGAGGCTGAATTTGCATCTGTGATGCTAACGTACTCTAGAGTACTCTAGTGTACTCTAGCATACTCTAGCATACTCTAGCATACTCTAGCATACTCTAGCATATGCTAGCACACTCTAGCATGCTCTAGCATTCTCTAGCATGCTCTAGCGTACTCTAGCATACTTGGACGAAGCCCGGGTCACACAGCCGTTATTGGACGTAGGTGAAACTAGTGGAGGCTAACATAGTTGAACATAGTTGAACGTACCAGTATCCATACCATAATGTATTTATCCATGCCGTAACATATTTATCCATACCATAACGTAATTATCTGTACCAAAACCTCCCGTACCATAACGTATTTCAACGTAGTTTAACAAACTTACACCACATTTGACCCACATTAGCCTCCACTACGTTCACCTATGTTCAACTACTTCACTAATGTGTATGTGACCGGGGCAAGAGAGGGTTTGAGTGTATGTGTGAGGGTGGAGGGGGGGTCTCGAGAGAGGCGAAGGGGGCGCCTTTTCCTATGTGAGCTCAGAAAACTGCAGCTCAACATGTCTTTCTATTGCTTTGCCTCATTAGTTTAAAGGCTGTGTGTATGTATCCGAAGACCTGTGTATGTACATGTGCTTTCTGGGCTAATCTTATTCGGGGAATGGGGGGGGGGGCGGGGGAGAGAAGTTTGTCAATCATATGTGACTATTGTTCTTTCGATAATTAAATATCTCTGTGTTTAATGGAGTGTGGTAAATATATTTGTAGTAGCATTGTAAGTGAAGCAACCAGATTTGTATGTACATATTATTATTACCATATATATATATATATATATATATATATATATATAATAAATGGACACATATGCACACATGCATATACACATATATTAGCACATATCCGAGTGTGTGTGCATGTATATCATAAGTATACATATATATATAACAATTATAGTTACACATATAAACACATATGTGCATATTGCACATATATGCACATGGACGCACATGTATGTGTATGCACAGTTTGTTTGTTTGTTTGTTGTTGTTTTACATCCTAGCAACATCTAAGGTCATATCAGGATGGGTACCGACTTGTGACAGTGCGCACTCATGGCGACTTTATAGTGCTGTCCCACTGGGAAACCAGGCCGCCGGCACCATGACCTGGTATCCCACTCAGTCACATTATCCTGACACTGAGCACACCAGTCCTTGCCCTATCCTAATAATGCCGAGCGCCTGGCTAGGAAGCGACAAGTATCAATTTTAAAGTCATTGGTTTGACTCGACCGGGACTCGAACCCTCGACCCCACGATCTACCAGCACGGGAGACGGACGCTCTAACTCATTCGGCCATCCCGTCTGGTGTGTGTGTGTGTATATGCACAGATATGTAGACACATATATGGGCAGATATATAAAATAGACACATAAATACACATGTAACATATATATACACATATATATATAGACATGTTCACACATAAACAGATATATACACATGTACACACGCATATGCATATGGACACACATGCATAGACACATATATATACACATAAACATGTACATATATATACCCATACATACTTATATATAGATTAGTTAGACGAATCTTACCTGGGTATAGATGATGGATAACTATTGTTTTACCGAGGTAGGAGCCTCGGGTAGACGTGGGCGAGGGAGAAGGAAGCACATCCGGGTCCAGCAATCTTTACCTACTAATTCAGGATAAAATGATTCAAAAAAAACAAAAAACTATGGTAATGTGACCTAATCTTGGTACAAGTGATTTAATAGACGTGGCAGGGCGTGGTGGGTGGGCCCTCGCCCACGTCTACCCGAGGCTCCTACCTCGGTAAAACAATAGTTATCCATCATCTATACCCAGGTAAGATTCGTCTAACTAATCTATTTTACCTCGGTATACCGCCTCTGGCTAGCCGCAGGCTAGGGAGACCTTTACGTAATATCATTTTTATCCTGATATTCCTGTTAGTTACTATTCTATTATCAAGTCTTATTTAAGTATGTTTGTACAATTGTCATGACAAAAAAGCGAAAAAGTGCACTGTCTCACCTATGTCTTTTAGTTGGTGAGTAGCCTCTGTGCGATAGGTTGAGGCTTCTCTAGTCGCTTGTGATAATGTTTTGCAAACGATCTAGCAGTTTTCCATCCTGCATGAGCCAGGATCCGTTTGACGGAAATGCCAAGTGATCTGGCCTTAGATACCATTGCACCACGTGTAGAGTGCGATGAATATCTGTTTGTGTTTACTCCTGAAAGTTTTAACACCGTCATGGTCCATCTGGCGAGGGTGTCCCTCGAAATGCCCTTGTGTGGCTTAATAAAGCTCACCAAAAGCTGCCTTGAGTTGCGTATTATTCGTGTCTTGGATATATATGTCCGTATTGCGGAGACTACACATAATTTGCGATCCTCTGTGAAACTAGTGACACTTATTGTCGACAGGGGATCACCTAAACGATTTGATTTCAACAAAGTTGTTAGATCAAACGTTGCTTCCTTGCTATCGATTTCAAGACCATTGAGCGACAGGGCGACTATTGTTTGGCCCCTGTGTCCTGTAACGAGCAGAAGGAGCAAAGCTACTGTAGTGGTCTGCACTGACCTCTCAGGCAAGTAACCACATAGACAGGTAGGCGTGGGGAGTGTATTGATATCAGGGAGCCTAGGTGGTGTAATGGTTAGCACACTGGCCCGGAATGCAAAGAGATGTGGGTTCGAGTCCCACTCTAGGCGAAGTATTTCCCATTTTCATCACCCCCACGACACTGGTTGCCGTGATCAGGATCCTGTACAAGCTTTGCGCTGTATGGTGTTGAACCTACCCTGTGTATGTATGTGTTAGTGCATTGCCTGTATGTATGTAATTGTAAGCATTACAAGACTTACAATTCCAGGGGGACGAGTGTAGTGGTCTGCACTGACCTCTCAGGCAAGTAACCACATAGACAGGTAGGCGTGGGGAGTGTGTTGATATCAGGGAGCCTAGGTGGTGTAATGGTTAGCACACTGGCCCGGAATGCAAAGAGATGTGGGTTCGAGTCCCGCTCTAGGCGCAGTATTTCCCATTTTCATCACCCCCATGACACTGGTTGCCGTGATCAGGATCCTGTACAAGCTTTGCGCTGTATGGTTGTTGAACCTACCCTGTGTATGTATGTGTTAGTGCATTGCCTGTATGTATGTAATTGTAAGCATTACAAGACTTACAATTCCAGGGGGACGAGTGTAGTGGTCTGCACTGACCTCTCAGGCAAGTAACCACATAGACAGGTAGGCGTGGGGAGTGTATTGATATCAGGGAGCCTAGGTGGTGTAATGGTTAGCACACTGGCCCGGAATGCAAAGAGATGTGGGTTCGAGTCCCACTCTAGGCACAGTATTTCCCATTTTCATCACCCCCATGACACTACTTTGAAGCCTAAAAGCTTAACGTCCAGGAACTTATTCTCTGGCCAATCCTTGAAGAGTTTAAACGCAAGAGAAACATCCGCAAACCTATTATATTTGGGTTTGGGAGGATTCCTCTGATAAATTGATCGTACGATCCAGCAAATAACATGATGTTTTCCCATTGTTTCTCCATTAATCCTAGGTAGGATAATTGAGAGCGCACATCTGGCTGCATTGATAGCGCCATACCCTAAACCTTCGTCTTCCAAAAAACGTATTAAACGTCCTACCTGGGATATTGTTGGGTTCATAGGCTTAACTTTCTTAAGTAAGCAATAAATACCCCATTTCTTTAAATACGTGGTATACATTTTCACAGTTCCCTTCCTCCAGGCATGAGAGACCAAACGTTGTTGTGTAATCTTATCCAAGCCGAATTGTTCCAAATATTTATTTAAAAAAGGAATGCTACCAAAGGAGTCGTCGACACGTTTCCGTGGCGCGCTAACGGTCCCTGATGTTTCAGATTTCCTCGGTATCTTGGGAAGCGTAGCATGCTTTGGCCGTCGCGACTAGTCTCGCTAGCCAGGGTTGAGTGTCCCATTCGGGGACGATGAGGATAGCGTGTGTTTTCTCCATTAGTATCTTTCGGGCGACTTTGCTAATAATGGTAAAAGGGGGGAAAATGTAAAAGAAATGATTTTGCCAAGTTAGCGAGAAGGCATCTATGTGCCAAGCATTTGGTTCTGGGTGCCACGAAACATATTTCTCCAGTTTAAAGTTATTACGTGAAGCAAATAAATCTATATCCGGCCAGCCCCATAATTGACAGATGTGTTTGAAAATTGATGGGTTTAGTGACCACTCCAAGTGGTCATGGAAATGGCGACTCATCTTATCGGCAAGGCAATTCTGCGTGCCGGGTATGTGTGTAATTGTTAACCAGACGTCAAACTTTTGCGCCCAATTCCAAATGAGTAGTGCCAACTCGTTACACTTAATAGATTTAGTACCTCCCATATTCCTGACATAAGCCATGGCTGTGGTGTTATCCGTAGGGATACGAACATTATTTTTGGGTACTTTAACAAGGCTGGTTAAACCTAAGTAAATGGCTCGTAATTCTAAAACATTAATATGTTCAGAAATTTCCGAATCTAGCCAGCGTCCCCCCATTGCTACATCATTGCGATGTGCCCCCCAACCTTGGAGTGAGGCGTCAGTCGTAACTGTAGTATTGGGCTCACCCATTCGAATGGGATTGGGGGAGTTATCAAAGTGACTTAGCCACTAAAATATGTCGGCTAGTCCACTTGCAGAGATAAACAATGTCTTTTCAAAGTTTCCCTTAGCGCGGGCCAAAGCTAGATTTTTATCGATTTCCAGCGACTTAATGTGTGCGGCCCCATACAGAATAGCAGGGCTGTATGAAATCATTATACCGATTAAGACTGCGACCTGTCTTATCTTTGGCCTAGAAATGTCTAACAGCTGTATCGCTGTGTCCCGCAGCTTATCTTTCTTTTGTTGTGTAAGTGACACGGTCATGGCCGTCGTGTCCAAAATGAAGCCTAGACACTTAAGCTGCTTAGTAGGGGAAAACACGGATTTCTTAGCATGGATGAAGAAACCCAAGTTTGAGAAAAGTTTACATAAATCTTGAACGGCGAGTTCGCATTGTTCGAAAGATTGTGCCATAATGAAAGAATCATCAATGTATGGAAACTACAATGACCCAGTTTAGCCATGTTTGAAAAAAACGGTTTCAACAACTTAGTATAAAGTCGTCGCGCACACGCCAAACCATTAGGTAGGCAGGTAAATTCAAAAAGCTGGTCATTCCAAACAAACCGTACAAATTTTCGAAACCCCTCTTGAATAGGGACGGTATAGTAAGCATCTCTTAAATCAACACTCGCTAGCCAACACTCTGGGGTGATCAGATCGCGAGCTGTTTCTAAAGAAAACATTTTGAAATGTTGGTATTCAATGATTTCATTCAATTTAGTTAAGTCTAAAATCATGCGAATAGACCCAGGAGTGGAGAAAATATTGGAAATGAATTCACCTCTAGTATGTTCTACTCGTTTGACAATGCCTTTGGCTTCAAAAACCCCAACCTGTTCATTTAGTTGGAATTTTTCGTGTGAATTGAACTTATATGGAAAAGGTGCTCTTTTCTGTACAGGGAGTTCTGTGAAAGGAATAGCAATGCCTCTAACAATACTAAGAACCTCTGGGTTAGTGGTTAATTGTTGCCATCGTTCTAAACAATTAACAATGTTGCCCGCTTGAAAAAGGCTTACATCAGTTTGAGTTTCCTCTGCGACCATGTCAGGGCCAGGCTGGTGAAAAGTTTGTGTGGCGTTCTCTACTTGTTCCCTGGTTTGGGGAACTGCGGCTTGGGGACAAAGTCCCGTTTGTACCCGCGGTTGTCGTTCCAGCTTGAGGATTGTCTGTCGCCTCGACCTCTTCCCCTCTGGCTGAATGCGAAGGAAGGGCCTCCCCGGAACGGCCTTCCTCCTCGGCGGAAGTGAAAATCCTTGCGGCTGCGGCGGAACCCGAGTGGGTTTTGTGACTTACGGCCCTTGAGTTCCGTATTCTTAGCACTCTTAGTGTCCACCTCTACCTGCTTGTACAAATAAGCAAGCTGACCCCCAAACATCTTGGACTTGTCCAGAGGCTTGCCTTTGATGGGGGTAGGTCCGGAATAGACGGTGTATTCCTTGCTGTCATGGTCCGTCATCTTCTTTGACCGGGCGACTTCTTTGCCCGCGTCGGTGGTAACGGATTTAAAGACATTTTCGAAGCGGCGATGTGTCATATAGTTGCTTGCTGCAGCGAGCAAGCCAATGCCCCTATCCATAACCCGAGCTAAGGACGAGAACTTATTCTCGGTCTGCATGCGGTTAGCAATGGGGATTATCGAGGTCAAGGAGCCCAAAACTGCCTTATGGATTACAGAAAGGGCAGTTTCATAGCGGCGCCGTTTGTCGGACAGATGGATGCCCGGATCCATCTCCTTACACACCGTAGCCGGAATACCTTTGACGCCGGAAATCTGTTCCGTCAATTTATTAATGACCTCCACCGGTTTGAACGTGGTAAAGTGGCCATTGACGGTATTCCGCATCATGGTTGTGGTACGCACCTTCTTTGCCTTTTTCTTGACAATCTTTTTGCCAACTTTAGCGCCTATTTTGGCGTACACTCCCGCACGTTCCGTATCGGATTCTGATTCCGTGGAAGAGGAGTCGTTTGACGAGTCCGAGGACGAGTCTTTCTTTTTCTTTTTCTTTTTCTTTGATTTCTTAGGACGTTTAGCGTTTGAGGCTTTGGTGAACTCGTCACCTGAGCTGCTCACAGTGCGGCGTTTCTTGCCGCGCGCTTTCGGTTTCGGAACCTCGGGGGCCGAAAGCGTGTCCTCCTCGTCATCCGAAAAGTCCTCCCAATCCTCATCAGGGATTTGGGGAGGGCCCGCAAAGGAAAGAGCCTGGAATTGGCGCATCTTATCCTCCATCATGGCTGCCATCTTAGCCTCCCAATCACTTGGTTGAGGTGGCTGGTCACTGTCCCGGTCGGAAACCTGTGCCCCGGGCTGTGGAGACGGCGGAGCCGTAGGCGCTGGTGACGAATCGTAATCCGTAGGGGCAATGCCCTCTGCTGCCGCAGGCTGCTTATTCCGCCGTGTGGCCATCGGTTCCTGTAACGACAAAGGTGTTACTTAACCGGAATCATCTCAACAACACAAAGTGTAGCCAGTAAACTGGGTTGAGGTATATGGTACAGAATAGCGTGTATTACAACGTTTCAGTACAGGCGTGAAGCTAAGTTTTGCAGTAAGGTTATGGTAACGAAACCAACCAAACGGGGGGTATCGATCCGAAGATCGCCCACTCTCTCTGTTCCGTACACTTCTCCCACCCGCGACTACGACGCCAGCAAGTTGGAGAAAATATTACGAAACTCGGAGGTTCGCCTTAAAAACCGGTCTGGGGTGTTTATAAAAAACACCTAGAAGCATCCCCAACAACATCCTCTAGGCAGGATCCGGGAGAATTTTCTTAGGAAATGAGCAACTCGGGTTACCATTTCTCCCTGTCTCAAAAACAGGTGTCGATAGAACAAAGGACTATCGGTTTCGTAAGTGCCAGCGGCACGCAGTGTTCTATCCTCAAGTAAAAAACACATACAAAGTCCAAATTGGACCTGAGAAAGTTCTGAACTTTCATAATGTGATGCTATAAGGCATCATAAACAGTTTAACTAAATTTCCATTACTTACTTTGTGATTAAGAAGTAGTTAGTAGATAAATCCTGTTGGAGCAACTCACAAACGTCCTCCCGTTGTGAGTCACTTATGCTAATTGCTGGACCTGGATGTGCTTCCTTCTCCCTAGCCTGCGGCTAGCCAGAGGCGGTATACCGAGGTAAAACAGACATATATGCTCACATTTACATAAACATATAGATATATGCACACATATAAACATACATCCACATATATGCACACCTGTATTAAATTTGGTATACACATATATCGACATAACTATGCATATATATACACAATTACACATATGTATATACAGACACATATGTATGTGCTTAGCTATATATACAGGTGTATGTGTTTAGTTATAAATGTCTGTGTGTTTAGTTCTATATGTGTGTGACTGTGTCGCATTAACAGGGTAGATCGTTATTCAGAACACCAGTGGGTAGCAAACTATTAATACACCAGCTATGTAAGCTTTCTGCTTTCTCTCCCTTCTCCCCAATCAACATATATTGAGTGAGACGAGTAGTTAAGGCGTCGGCTGGCCTTTCCAAAGTAGGGCACATTAATTGCTACTCAGCTCTTAGACCCCGAGGCTGCACTAGACTGATCCGCTCAGACCTGCTAATACCTGATAAGACCTGCTCAGACATGTTCAGACATGCTCAGACATGCTCAGATATGTTAAGACATGCTCAGACATGCTCAGACATGCTCAGACATGTTCAGACATGCTAATACCTGCTAAGACCTGCCCGGACCTGCTCAGACCTGCTAATACCTGCAAATACATGCTCAGACATGCTCAGATATGCTCAGACATGCTCAGACATGCTAAGACATGCTCAGACATGCTCAGAACTGCTAATACCTGCTAAGACCTGCTAAGACATGCTCAGACATGCTAATACCTGCTAATACCTGCTCAGACATGCTCAGACGTGAGAAAACCTGCTCAGACATGATCAGACATGCTCAGACATGCTCAGACATGCTCAGACCTGCTAAGACCTGCTCAAACATGTTCAGACCTGCTCAGACATGCTCAGACTTGCTCAGACTTGCTCAGACATGCGCAGACATGCTCAGACCAGGTCAAATCTCTTCAGACATGCTCAAACCTGCTCAGATCTGTTCAGACATGCTCAGTCATGCTGATACATGTTCAGACATGCTCAGGCATGCTCAATCCTGCTCAGACATGCTCATGAAGCAGTTACTCCGCAACCAATCAGTCCCCACTTTAGGCATGTTCCGTGAACACACAGCAATGGCCATCTATTGGTCAATTATCAATTACATCGCATTGCCAAGGCATCCGGTTAATCTGCCAAGAGGGGAGGATGCGGATGGGTTGTTTAATCGGATTAAATTATGACTGGGGAAATCGCTTACGTAATGTTCTCAGCTGGACGCAGAGTCGCTGAGATGTCGGTGAAGCGGGACCAGCAAGCCGTGAGAGCTGGTCACGGTCGGGTGAGCAGCTCATAAGCTCCTGATGGGAGGTGGAGCTACTCGCGGCGCAGCGGGGTGTGACGCCGGCTGGGGGGACACGTGACTGCGACGTCACGAGACGGGGTGACGTCACGCCCCGGCACGCTATTGGGGGGGGGGGGGTGAGGGATGAGGTGGGGGAGGTAGAGGTAGTGCGCATCACAAACAATGCGCCAGCATTTTGTGCTTCAGATATGTTTTGAATAAAGTAATTTTAATATAATTTATTATATGAATATAAATTGGCGGTGCCTGCTTTATTATTATTATTTAGTCCGCCACTCCCTGTTTATTTCTTATTTAATATTGGACAAATCGCGTACATCTGTATTTTTGCTGCGGAGCTGGGTGCTGCAGCCACCTGTTCCATTTCCGGTGCTTTGATATTGCCGCCGTAGTATCATTCGCGGAAACAATGTTAAACTGTGCTATGCTGTTTAAATTTAGCTATGGGTCGAAAGATGGTGATTTTATTGTAACAGTTCTTCATGGGGGCGCCCACCCCACCCCATCCCATCCCATCCCATCCCGCCCCGCTCCCACCCCCTCTACTCCCCTCCCCTCCCCTCCCCCCACCCTCCCCTTCCCCCAGCATGCCTGGTCACGGAAGTGGCAGGTACTCACTGATTGATGTCCTCTCTGTAAAGGCCCTGTCACACTACGACGCTTCCGCCGGCGCGCCGGCAACGCGCAAAATATTTGCAACCCGTCGAGAAACGTCGAACTTTTCGGCGCTTTGGGAGAAAGTTTGACGCGGCGCAGCGTGTTAGTAGCGTGCTACAAGCGCGCGGCCAACGCGTTTCGACGCGCGCAGAACAACATGTCAACGTCCCACCAGCGGGTTCCCAGCGTGCCATCGGCGCGTTGTCGGCGCGTTGTCGGCGCGCTGTCGGCGCGTTGACGGCGCGTTGACGGCGCGTTGACGGCGCGTTAGTACCGTGTCAACGCGTACATACCCGCCAGCAACACGTTAGGACGCGCCCGCAGCGCGTCGACACTGCGCGGCCAACGCGTCCAGGCACGCCCGCAACACGTCCAACGCGCCGAGATACGCTGGAGCAACGCCAATAGCGCGCCCACTACCCGTCGATGGGACGTTACGGACGCGCCGACGGAACGGTCACATTTTGGGGGAAAAAAAGCCAACGTTAACTGGCGTTGATCAACGGTCTACCAGCGTTCTGCCGGCGCGCCGCTAACGCGTGTCGACGTGTTGCTAACGCGTCCGTAACGCGCCCTCCAACCCGTTGGCGCGCGTCGCCGCGCGTCCAAAGTTTTGTGCATGCACAAAACCTCGACGCGCCGCGACGCGCGCCGACGCGCGCCGACGTTTCCATTCACACGTTGCTATGTACCGACGCGCCGGTAACGCGCCGGTAACGCGCCGGCAACGCGCCGGCAACGCGCCGGCAACGTACCGGACGTGTACCGACGTTTTGAACAAAAACCAGACCCGTCGGCACGCGTCGAAGCGCGTTGGTGAGAAACGTCGTAGTGTGACAGGGCCTTAAGGTTAACAGAGAGAACTTGCCTAATCCTTCAAAGTGCTGCCATCTACAGGAAGATTCTAGAAAAATCGAATTTAAAATTCTCCTCAATTCACCATCACTATTTTTCCGGCGAAACTGGAAAATCAAAAGGTACCAGTCGTTTTGAATCACCAACCTCAAGCCATCCTCGCACGCGCAGCACACGTGACCAGCACCACACACACACACAGATACTACACAGCATAATAAAAGTAAATAAATGAGAATATTAAAAAGTCGATGGAGTCGGTCATTATCTTTAATGTCAAGGATTAATTTGACGTAGATAATCGTAGGTGGATTTTCATGACGTACTCTGGTCCCGCCACTATCCACCCCCCTTCCTGTCCCCACGCCCCCACCCACCAACCCGGGCGGTCCACTCCATGCAAGGTGCGCACGCACCCTGTCTGAATGAGGAAGCTGGTTCCGGCTGCGTCTCCGGCCGAATTAGCGCCGTGTTTTGTGAAGGGAACGCCCCGCACTCCTCAGCACCCCCCCTCCCTCACACACACACTCTCCCACATGCACTCTCCCTCTCCCTCACACACACACACACTCTCCCACATGCACTCTCCCTCTCCCTCACACACACACTCTCCCACATGCACTCTCCCCCTCCCTCACACAAACTCTCCCACATGCACTTTCCACCTCCCTCACACACACACACTGTCCCACATGCACGCTCCCTCTGCCTCTCCCGCTCCCTCTCCACCCTCCTCTCCCCTCCCGTCTCCCGCTCCCTCCCCATCCCATCCCCATTCACTCCTCTCCTCTCCCTCTCCCCTCCCTCCCCTTCCTTCTCCCCTCCCTCTCCACGCTCTCTCCCTCTCTCTCCCTCTCCCTCCCCTCTCTTCCTCTCCTGCCCTCTCCCCTCCTCTCCCCTCCCTCTCCCCTCACTCTCCCCCTCTCCCTCTCATATCCCTGTCCCGCTCGCCCTTCCTTCCCCGTCCCTCTCCCTCTGCCCCTCCTCCTGACTCCCCCGTCCTCCCTCTCCTTCTGCTTTTCCTCTCCTCTCACTCTCTTGGCCCCCTCTTCTCCCTCCCCTCCCCTCCTTCCCCCCTTCCCTCTCTTCCCCTTCACTTCTCGGCCCCTCCTCCCCTCCCATTCCATATCCACTCCCTCCCTTCCCACCCCCTCTCCATCCCCCTCCCCCGTCCCGGCACCAAACGGAGCGCCGCTTTACTGGCCTCACTTCCGGTCAGACCTAACCACGTGATCGCCACATCGCCGAGTCCCATCCGCGTCGCCGGCGCCCGTCAGGGGGCAGCACCGTCCCGCTGAGAATCACTCCAATATCGGCCGTGCAAATTTCTTTTTCTCGTGTTCCCGCTAACTACTCGGTAACTACTCGGTAACTACTCGGTAACTACTCGACTCTCACCCGCCCACACACCCCCACCCCGTCACCTGCAACCCACCACAGCCACCCTACCCCCACCTTTACCCCCCACCACCATCCACCATCCACCATCCGCCCAACCCCAACCCCCAATCTTCATACACCTGACATTGATCGTCACACACACACCACCATCAACACTACCACCCACCCCCTCTTTGCACTTCAAACCAAAGTAAGGTAGATTATAACAATCAATTTGATATATTTATCTTGGAAAATGACAGAAACTCAAAACCATCAGACTATGCAACTTTAAAATTGTACCCATAATACACGGTAAGCCCCAGTCATACCTACCCGGATCAGGGGCCGGACGAGCCCCGGCCGTGATCCGGTGTGGTCCGTGGCAATCTGGCGTGATCCATGGCTCATCTGTGGCTGGTCCTTGGTGATCCTTGGTGATCCTTGGCTGGTCTGGCCTCATCCGGGGTCCGCCCCAGATGTTTTTAAATGTTTAAAACATTCAGGGCGATCCGGGGAATATTGCGATCCGGGCTCAATCCGGCATCGTCTTGGATCATCCGGGTGTAATCCAGTGGTGGTCTGGGTAGTCCAGGGGTGGACCGGGGGTAGTGTGTCTAGCATCCGGGCCAGTCCAGGGCTGTCCAGGCGTTTTTTAACCCGGATGAGCCACATTTTCACCACGGTTTAACCCGGACCAGCCCCGGACTAGCCCCGACATAGCCACGGACCACTCCCGGACTGCCCAGATAAGACCCGGACAAGCCGGATCAGAATGGATCAGCCACAGATCAGCCACGGATCGCCATGGATAGCCCGGTTTACCACGGATCAGTCCAGGATGAGCCCCATTTTTGTATATATATAGCAGGAGCAAGTCCACTTCAAGTCCGGGACTGATCCATGACTACTCCGTGGATACACCGGGTAGTCCGGGGGTGGTCCGGCTAGACCAGGGGCTAGATCGGGGGCTAGACCATGTAGGTGTGACTGCGAGCCCCAAAACGACCAAAATAGTGATTTTATCCGGGGTTGCCCGCGATAGTCTGAGGGGGGGGGGGGGGGGGGGGGGGGGGTGGGGGGGCGGAGGGGTCTGGCTAAAAATCCGGGGCTCGTCCGGGTACGTGTGACTGAGGCTTCAGCCGTCGACTCGGGCTGATGATCAACTCGGCCGCTGATTGGTCAGTTTATTAGGGGAGGTGGCAGAATAGGGTTTTAGCAGTGGCAACAAATGCTATCTGAGGGTGCGACTGTGAGCGGTATGCATGGCTCAAACCACGCCCCCACTCCCCGACCCTGACACTGTAACTAAGTATAAATCATTCTTAGTTACAGTGGCATCATACAGTCTTAGGTGCCACCACTATTATTTATAAGAGACCGACTGCGAGGTGGCCGAATCGATAGAGCGCACGCCTCCCGTGTGGGAGATCGGGAGTTCGCTTCCCGGTCAAGTCAAACCAATGACTTGATACTTGTCGCTTCCTACCTTGCGACTCAGCATTACTAAGGATGGGGCCAGGACTGGTTAGCTCAGTGTCAGGATAATGTGACTGAGTGGGATATCATGGTGCTGGCAGCCGGATTTCTCAGTGGGGCAGCACTATAAAGTCGCCATGAGTGTGCACTGTCACAAGTCTGTACCTGTCCTGATATTACCTTAGATGTTGCCAGGACGGAAAACTCCAAAAACCAACCACCAACCAAGATTGTAAGGCGCCACCACTATAACTTATAAGGTGTACCCCGAGCCTCTCCCTCAACATAGTGTAGGCCTACACAGACACCAGTTTTAACGCGTCATATTTATAGCGCCTCTGTGACAAATGCTCACAAGGAGCACAGACGACGTGTTGAAAAGAGCAGATGGTCATGGATCGAATGGAGTTATCTTCAATAGTACCGGATTGATTGTTCCCTCGTCTTCTTGTCAGGGGGGATGAGATAAGTATTAGGTGATTAATCATCACACACAACAGCGTCCCATGCCCCCTCACTCCACCCTCTCTCGCGCTCTCCGTCTCTTTCCCTCTCCCTTTCTATCTCTCTCTCTCATCCCATGCCCCCTTCTCCCACTCTGTCCATATTTTCCCTCTTCCCTCCCCTCTTCCTCTCCCCTCTCTCTCCCTCCCGGCCCTCTCTCCTTCTCCCTCTCTCTTTCTCAATATATTCCCCCTCTCCATCTCCCAATCATTCCTTCCCTCCCTCCCTTTCCCTTCCTCGTTTTCCCTCTCCTTCTCTCACTCCCTCCCTCTCTCCATCTCCCTCTCTTTCCTCAACTCTTTCCCCTCTCCCTGTCCCTCTCCCTTTACCTCTTATGCTCACTCTCCCTCTTGCTTCCTCTCTCTCCCTTTCTTCTTCTTCCCCCTATATACCTTTCTCCCCTATCTTACTCTCCCTCCCTCTCCCCCCCCCCCCCCCCCCACCTCCTTCCCTCCCTCTCCCTCCTTCTCTCTCCGGCTGTCTTCCCTCCCTCTCTCTTAAACAACCACCAATCAGTCTCTCTTGCTCTCTCTCTACATCCGATTCTGCGCCTTTCTCCCCCCCTCCCCCCCTCCTCGCCCCCTCTCCTCCCTCTCCCTCTATTCTTCCTACCATCTCTCCCCTTCGCCTTTCCCCCTTTCCCCCTTCCCCATCCTCCCTTCCCTTTCCGCCTCCCTCATCTCCCTCACAGAACCTTTTTAAAAGCCACCAATACAAAAGTGTCTCACTGTGGAAACAGATTCGTGGTAATTACTTATGAATTATAAATATGACATCACTCACTCCAGTTGAAGCGGAAAGCAGGCAGAGAAATTATAATCAATTTAATTGCGGCGAAGGGAGCGTTTATCGGCTTCTGATAGCATCGTCAAAGGCCAAGCATCACAAACCAGCGTTCTCAATCTCTTTAATTTGTGGCGCTTCCTGATAGCGAGGGAAATTATGTTATCTGGTCACAAAATATCGTTGGACAATGGGATAAAGGATGGAGGATGATATATTGTGTTCATGCCACATTTATTATAATGAAAAGTGTCTAAGTTTATATCTATATATATTCATATATATATATATATATTTATATATAATATTAACATAGGTGAAGAGATTTCATGTGGATTTTGTGTGTACTGAAGTTGCATTATATCTATGAAATCATTAAATATTCAAAACCAAAGCACTTGCCTACATTCGCTCCTATTATAATATCTACATTCAATTTGGATACTGGTGCACAGAGTAAATAGGCATTATTGCATAAAAGGAATGTTAAACAAATTTAATAGAACATGACATGCGGCAAGTCTTACAAGCCTATCTGCAGGCCAAAATTATTTTGCATATTTTGAATTACTAAGTATTCTAGTAGATTCTAATCCATCGAATTGTGAAACTTTTACATTATACATAGACTATATATACACATATATATCATAATCATCATGCTACCCGTCCTGATATGACCCTAGATGTTGCTAGGACGTAAAACTACAACAAACAACATCATTCTGTCAGCTTCAATGTGACAAAGACTGCTTTCATTACTTAACTGCTGCTCTCCATTTAGCTCTCTGCTGTGAGAGTGATGTCTATGAGTCGGTCTTAATGTCTCTCAGCTTCAGGTTTCTCTTGATAGTATCCTTGAACCGAAGATGGACCAGAAGACCAGAAGACAGTTGAGGATAGAGGATCTGACCAGAAGACAATTGACCAGAAGACAATTGAGGATAGAGGATCTGCTTTGGTAGCCTGTCTGTTGACATCCTCATCACATGTCCAGTCCATCCGATGTTCTTTCTGATCAGAAGGGCTTCGATAGAGGACAGCCCTGTCCAATCAAGTATTTCCTTGTTTGTCACTTTGTACTTCCAGGGTATCTTCAAGATTGAACGTAGATGGCGCATCATGAAGGCATGCAGCTTTTTCACCTGTCGTCTTTTCACTGTCCAGGTCTCGGCCTGTATAGTAGATCTTGCCTTTCACATATAGAGAAGCGTGAAACCCCGTTAGAACGCGATCATTAGGGTCCATAAAATATCATTACAACAAAAAAGTGGGGTTGCGCTTAATCATGGTTCAGTTTACTGAATTACCTTTGAATTAAATAATTCCCAGTGAATTAAACGAAATACTTATCAAATTTATACTTGTAACCACCTAGCCTGGCGTTCGGCATTAATATGATAATACAAAGACTGGTCAGCCTAACTAAAAGTGAATTGTACACAATATTTATGTATAAGCTATGGTCAATGTGTGGAAATGTACATGTAAGAATTGACATTAAAAAATGACTGTACATGTTCTCTTACTCCTCCCCCCCCGAGATACACACACAAGCAGAAGTGAACAATTGTCATTTTATTTTAAACAAGAATTTTAATTAATACATTGACCTGTTCCCCTCCTTATTCCGTTTGCTTCGTACAAATAGGAAAATGTTGACAGTTGTGACTCACCCCTGATTAATTTTAACAGAACAATCATACAATGAATCACGTTCTGTGACATAAATTATTATACTGTACCAATGGCGAGTGGGAGCTTCCTTAAACGAGCGGCAGATGGCGCCAATGCATGGCGATGCTTTCATTGCGCTATAGGTGGTTTCCACTAGGTGGCGCCACATTAACACAAGCCCATAGACGTTTTGGGTGAACTTTCATATTGCCGCAGGAGCGTTCCACTGGGTGGCAGCACCAGTCTAATCACTGACTGTAAACACTTGACGTAGACTGTTTCCATGGAACACCGATCTGATACTGATAATATTAGTTCTTGTCATTGTCGTCAGATGGCAGATTGGTTGTGGAAATACTCTATATGACATTTCTCACAGAGCATGTCACAGCTTCATGGTAACCCACATTCATTCTTTCACTGATGTCCAAGGGCGGGTTGGTGATGGATATCGTCTACAATAAAACCTTTCTAAATCGAGGGGGGGGGGGTGGGGGTCACTTGCTAACCGGACCGCACTTCGTCCACACCTCTCTCTATCTCCTCTACGCTGGACATGCTCCTCCTTGATACTTGATATTGTCTGAAAAGAGTTCCAGGAGGGGGAGCCTGCCAGCATTTCACTTTCTACTCTTACTCTGTCCGTGTTTTTGGCTCGCCGGCTGGTCACCATAGAGCAAATAGACACTGTCCTTTGACTCAACTCTCCCCATTTCTCTTTCCTATACTCTACTCTTTTTTTTCTCCCAGGCTTACTTCTTCCCCTGATCAACGGAGTTGTTTGCTTGGGTGGGGCCCTTTACCTTTTTGTTTCTCTCTCTTTGTTCTTGTTGCTGGAACCGCTGGACCCACCTTTACCCGTCCCTTCCTCATAAACCCTTGCTGCTGTCTGCTGGATACAAGTGCTGCGCTACCGCCGGACCGGAGTGATTCGGGGCCGTCCCAACGACTCGTCGTTTAATCATTGTAAAGACATCCCCCATGCTTCTACAACCGTCCCACCAGAAGATTATTCTTCAACCCAAGATTGGGCCGATTTATCGGTGCCTCTCTATAATGATGCAGTTCTGCAGTCGGTAACCGTCATAAGGTTACAAACACCACAGAAGAAGAGCCGACCTTGGGACAGCCTTTAAGTGGTTCATTTAGGGAGGAGGTGGGTTTAGGGAGTTAGAATATCCTTACAATATATTGTTGGGACCCAATATAAAGCAATCGATATAGGGAATTGGTCAATCTGTGGAGGTGATCGGTTAGAGAGGTTTTACTGTATTATTGTGCCTAGTATAGATTATGCAATTTGAGCAATATCAATTGTCCGATAGTATTGAATTTCTTCCAATTTTTTACTTCTTTTAAAAAAAATAGAAAATCGTTATAATCTACCTTATTTAAGATTGAACTAATTTTGGGGATATTTGAAGTGAAAACATGCCACATTAATTTTGGCATTTATGTCAAAGTTACAGCACTATATGCTTCAGCAGTAACAGGTTCTATTAAATGGACCCTTCTACACAGCAACATAAATGCTTAATGAGTGCACTAGTACCTAAATTGGATATGTAGGATCAAAATGTAGGTAGGCATTTTGTTTTTTAAATATGATACTTTCATCGCACTATGTAGATTTAAAGTTACATAGTCCGATGAAAACATCAAATTTTCAAAACCAAAACACTTATCTAGATTTGATTCTACATATTCAACTTAGACACTGGTGCACTTATTAAGCATTTGTTGCGGCATAAAAGGGCATAATAAATCAATTAATAGAAACCATTACTACTGAAGTCAATGGTGTCAGAGTTTTGGCATGCTTGCCCACATTATTTTGGCATGTTTTGATGTCAAATATCTCCAAACTTAGCCATTTAAAATTAAAGTTACTTAAAACTAAAGTAAAGTAGATTATAACGATTGGTATAATATATTTATCTCAGAAAATAACAAAAACTCAAAAGCAACCCTTATTTGGGGCAGGTGCCCTACATCAGGTCACATGGTGCTGTGCCGCCAGTGTAGATGTTTATGATGCTTTCCCCGTATTCACCAACCAGGACACTTACTGAGTGGCACCATATGGATTCTGGCCATATGCTGGCTGTTTAAAAACACTGAGTGGACAGTTGCTATGGTTACTGACCTGTCAATCACTAGTTCTACCGGTGTGGTGGTTTCAGCGGGTTCCCGTGCTCAGAGGTGTCCCTCGCTTCTGCGCTGCTTCTGCGCATGCGCGGATTTCGCATCAACGGGCCGTAATCGATTAACACGACCCGGGCGACTCGGGTCATCCGAGTCGTCAGAAATTCAAATAGAACACGGCGAGTGGAGTCGACAAATACACGTGCCATGTGAATAAAAAGAATAACTTAGATTAATTAAATGGAAATATAGGTAAACTGGGCCATCATAAAATACTTTAAATCCTATTTTGCTATATTTTTATCGGTTATTAAAAAAAAAAAAAAAGATTGTCCACCCGAGCGCGGAGAAGCGTATTCGATTATTCGACCCGAGTTTGTAGGATGTGCGCATGCGCCAATAAGTGGCTCAGGTGACCCGAGTTGATGCGAAATCCGCGCATGCGCAGAAGTAGCGCAGAAGCGAGGGACACCTCTGAGCACGGGAACCCGCTGAAACCACCACACCGGTTTGGGTTATTTGAATTGAAATTGTGTAGAATCATGTTTCATAGCCATTTGGCAGCATCCTCTTTCTAAACACAAAGCTATTTGTATGTACTCAATGTCCAGAAAGACTTGGAACTAAAATAAAGATGAATGAACATCAACAACTACCGAAGTATAACCTCCACCCTGTGTTTATATATATATTTAACCGTCGGGCTATTCCACCCCCGCTTAAGGCGAGCCTAACGTGTTAATATAATTAATTGTTTCCATGTGAATTTCCTTGGCCCGCCGCCGCCGTCGTAGCCTTACCGCCCGCCTGCGCGTATTCCGTCGTCGGTGTCCGTCCCGTACTGTAGGCGCCAGCCAGAGTATCGTCTAAATACTAGATTTGCCACCGTGCGCATTTATCGGCCTAAAGTGTATTTATATTAGGTTATTTCAACTACTGGCTGCCCCCTTCGTCGTTAGAGATATTATGAATGTTACTAAATGAATCCAAATATGCGCAGTCCAGCACGAGTTGCTGCCGCTGTCACTACTGTTTAATTTATCTTATGTGTCGTGGTTCTAGCCTAAAAGTAACACTACGTTAATTCTGTAAATGCGTCAGTTATTAGATTCCCGCAGAGGGGTGTATTACTTGCAGAAGGCCGACTTAGGCTTAAGGCCTCTCAGTTCATAGAAAGCAATCGAATATAGGTTCCATAGCGGTTAATCTACAATAAGACTGGAGGATAGGAAAGAATGCAAGGAACGTCCTGATTCACCTTTACAAGAGCTCACGATTTATTCTTAACCACAGACTAACAAGGATACCAACATAACTAGTAACGCAGGTCTCCCGTTCCCTCCCGTGTTGTTTCTATAATTTAGTTTAGAATTTTGACCCCAAAAAGCCTAAATATCGGTGGAAAACGACGGAGCGTGTAGAAACACGTCCGCCGGGTCTGGCCCCGAACGCCCGAACCCCTTCGTTGCTTAGCTAGTCGCTAAGCAACGCTTTACCACCGAGAACCCTCGCGTGCACAAGTGTTAGCAATTTGCGCGCGCGCAATTTGCGCGCGCGCAAATGGCTTAGGCGAGTAGGCACACCCACTTCATATATATATATATATTATATATATATATATATATATATATATATATATATATTAATTTGGAGTGTCTTATTATAGATTGCTCATTATTTTAAATATTAAGTGAAGTACGTACCAAATACATTTCTGGACATGATATGCCTGCACCATTCGCATCACTATCTGGTTCTATTAAATTGACTCAATATTTTGTTTTATTAAAATGTATTCATTTTATTAGGCAGTGAAATTTCAATTGTGTTCAGTTGGTCTCCATCGTTCCGCTTCTCCTTACATGGGCACATCTAGTTTTATATAAGTTGAGTTGTTCTTTCTTTTTGGCGAATGCTACTTACTTTAACACCTACATTATATATATATATATATATATATATATAATATATATATTATATATTATATATATTAGATAGATATTATATATACTATGTATTGTGTATTGGCTAGAATAAGTAACATTTATATATATAATATGAATGTTATTTTTCTAATAAATATAGAATTTGTAATATATAAAGTATATAGTATATAAATGAATGGTAATTATTCTAACTAATTATATATATATATATGATGTATATATACTAGATATACTATATGTATATTATGTACGTTGTAGAATAAGTAACATTCATATATAATATATATGCTGTATAAGAATTATACGAGTATAATAACCCGGAATTCTATACTCGCTCCTAACACCCACCCACCAGTAAGCGGGTGGTTGAGCCTCGAAATACTCATTTACTTCTCAGGCTTCAGCCCGACAGTGGCGCCACCGCTCGCCTGCTCACTGTCCTACTCACTTATAGCTTAATCTACCAATTTGTCCAGTGTGTGACTGTCTCTGTTTATTTATACAATATAGATAATATGATGTATGAACTATACCATGTCCGTCTAGCCAGCAATAAATGCTTCAATGAGTGTAAGAGTATCTGAGTTAGTTAGATATGTAGGATCAAATCGAAGTAGGCGCTTTCGTATATCAAATTAGAAGCTTTCATTGGATTATATGGGTTTAAAGGAATCCAGTATAGACCATTGGGACTGGAGCTGTACTTCGACAAATGCTCTCCAAGCACACATTTGCCTTGTTTTCAATTTATGCAACCGGATATGTGGAGGGAGGAGAGTAGTGAAGTCTGTAATGTATGAATGGCATCACGGGTGGGATTCCCTCATCACATGACCTAGAGGGGTTCCCCACAAAGCGCAGAACACCAAGGGAACCTCTCAGTATTGCGCTTACACACCAGCCATCAAGGGAACTGACGTCAGCGCCCTCCCTCCACATATTCACTTACACAAACCGGAAAAGGTGTGCTTGGAGTGCATTTGTCAGAGTACATAGGCCTACAGTTCCAGTCTCAGTGGCCTAAGTCGGATCCCTTTAATCATTAATGTGACACACGCGTTATCGATTACCCGTAAAAGGGGGCTCAGCGCAGTGACAGTTCGGGAAGCTGGCCGGTCCGCAGCAGGGCTGTAGTGATGGGAAAGGCACCAGTCTCCATGGTGACGTCTGGTCATCCACTGGTTCCACGCCCGCCTTGTGGACCTCCACGGCGGCCCTGACCTTCTCCAGCACCTCGGCGTACCGGAAGTGGGCGTCGCCAAGCGGGGAACGCTCAGACGGGTCCCCGGCGACGTTGTACACGAGCGGCGGGTCGTGCCACTCGACGCTGTTGCCATAGCAACCGCAGACCAGCTGGCAGTTTTCGGTGCTGGGGAGCCAGTTGGGAGTGGCGAAGTGCACCTTGTAGACATCGTTGGTGCCTGAAGAGATTCAGTTCACGTTAATTGTGATCGCACATAGGACGGTGGTACAAACCTCTTTTTTCGTCCTTTTTTTTCCTTGTTTTCTTTTTTTTTAATTGACTACATCACGGTTCCGACTGCGCATGCGCTGAAAACGGCGTTGGGAGCAAACCAACGGCGTATGGCCATTGAGTTTGCCAAAATGCGCAGTGAAAAACGTCAGTTTTATTCACAATTAATAGAAATCCAAAACCCTAAGCTTATTATTTTAATATAATCTTTTTGTTAAACATGTTTTCTATATGTGTTCCAAGCGGTTTGTGCCTAGGTTGTGTGGATATAATTAAAAACATGAATAAAATAAGTAAAACTGACTCTGGCTATGGCTCTAACACTAGTCTGAGTGCCTAGATTTGTCTAAATCTAAATGCACATGGCATAAGACGTGCTGATTATATTGATGTAAATGCAATGCTGGATAAAAGATTAATATCTTAATTTATTATATATATTTTTTTAGTTGGTATTATATGTTTCAAACAAGAGCTGAGATGAGCTGAAACTAGCACATTTCATAGCTGCGCCCAGTGTATTAGCATGTGCCATGTGCTTCTGGGGGGTGGTTGTTTTGCTCTGACACATCCCACAATGCACCGCGCCTCTGGAACCGTGATGTAGTCTATTGATTTATTAAATCCACATTCTGCCATATTGAGCTTTAACTCCATTTCGAATCTCCACACTATTAAACTGAGCTGGACCGATGATTTATAGTTATTGCCTCTATTTAGCTAAATATAATTACTATTAGGTTGATAATTGTAATCTACTTTACTCTAGTTTAGATGTAAGTTTAAAAAATAAAAATAATTATATTAATAAATGGATAACTTTGGAGTTCCTTAACCCAAAAGTACCGACTGATTGTTGATCTAAGAACTAGATTTGTTCTACAGTCCACTAGACATCAGTGATTCTTATAGGATCAAACACTCTGTGTAGAAATGACAAATGGCATCCAGATGTAATTTTAACAGTTATTTTCTCTGTGCAACGACACCCCTTGACTTTATTTGTTATTATAAATGTATTACAGTAAAATATAGCAGTATATTAGGTACATATTTACATAAAACGCTTAACGGCAGGTCGTGGGATTCGAAACCTGGGTTCAAACCCTGGCTGAGACAATCTAAAATTATACTTGTTACTACTTGGTTAACTAAAACTCGACTCAATTCAATTCAATTTTTTTTCTTCTGGAAATGCCCCTGCTATGACAGCGTTCGTGGTAGAGTAGTGGCTGAACAACAACTGTTGGTAGCTCGGATGTGATAAATCTGAGAATGACACCAATAAAGACTAGATTTTTATCATGTTTTTAAAGGTATCAAAATCAATTGAAAAACCTTTTGTATCAATTTCTTGGTGGGCTAGGTGGTTTTTTAAAGCGTGTAATTAATCACCCCTCTACAACTGGTCCCGGGTTCTAACATACGCGACGGTGGCTCCGACTCACCGTCGTTAGGCGAGTACCGCGCCGCCTGGAGGCTAGTCCCGCAGTAGTGGAAGAGGAACTCGTGAGGTGGCGCCACCGCCTCGCCCTGCAGCAGCGGTAGGAGGTCGACTCCGTCCACGGGGCGGTCGGACGGCGGCCCGGCCCCCATGAGCCGGGCGGCCGTCGTGAAGACGTCCATCTGGGAGGTGGGCTGAGGCAGCACCGAGTCTGCAGGCACACGGCCCGGGAAGCGCAGCACGGCAGGTACCCGCACCCCGCCCTCCATGCCTCCCATCGCCTTGCCTCCTGTGTGTGTGGAGATAGGGGTGGTAGGCCTAATTATACATATATTTATGTTGCATTCATATTGTATTTGTGATTATAGTGAATTTATATTGTATTTATATTGTATTTAAATTGTATTTAAATTGTTTTCATATTGTTTTCATATTGTATTCATATTGTTTATACTGTGTTTATACTATGCTATACTGCGTTTATACTCTATTTACACTGTATGTATACTGCATCGATACTGTTTATACTATGTGCATACTGTGTTTATATTGTGTACACAGTATTTATATTTATTTATACTGTATTTATACTTACATAAGCTGTATTTATATTGTTCTATACCATGTTTATACTGCATTTATACAGCATTTAATCTGTGTTACACATATATAGTAGTAGTTGTACTGTACATATGCTGTATTTATACTGTGTTTATTTTGCATTTATTCTGTGCCTATACTAAGCTAGACTATACGTATACTATATGTATATTATATTGTACTATATTTATTTTATATTCATATATATTTATAACCATGAATGTAGACTTATCTTAGTGCATCCAGTCTGCAGTCTAATGGTATTTATCACTTCCCGGGTCAATTAAAGTTGCATAGTCCGATGGTTTTGAGTTTCTGTAATTTTTCTGAGATAAATATATTAGATCGATCACTAGTATCTACTTTACATTAGTTTAAAGTTACTTTTATTTTAAATGGTAAACTTTTGAGATATTTGAAGTGCAAACATGGAAAATTAGTTCTGGCAAGCTTGCCAAAACTCTGACACCATAGACCTCTACAGTAACATGTTCTATTAAATTGACTCAGTATTCCCTTCTATGCAGAAACAAATGTTCAATAAGTGCATCCGTATCTAAGTTAGATATGCAAAAATCAAATTTAGATAATTGTTTGGTTTTGAAAATTTCATATTTCATCGGACTATGCAACTTTAATATTTAATATCTGATCTCATGGTACTTACCTCTGTAGATGCTGTTACCGCATTAACCAATATTTCCCCATCCCATATCTGGTCTCACGATACTTACCCCTGTAGATGTTATTACAGCGTTAACCAATATTACCCCATCCCATATCTGGTCTCACGATACTTACCCATGTAGATGTTATTACAGCGTTAACCAATATTCCCCATCCCATATCTGGTCTCACGATACTTACCCATGTAGATGTTATTACAGCGTTAACCAATATTCCCCATCCCATATCTGGTCTCACGGTACTTACCCCTGTAGATGTTATTACAGCGTTAACCAATATTTCCCCATCCCATATCTGGCCTCATGATACTTACCCCTGTAGATGTTATTACAGCGTTAACCAATATTTCCCCATCCCATATCTGGTCTCACGATACTTACCCCTGTAGATGTTATTACAGCGTTAACCAATATTACCCCATCCCATATCTGGTCTCACGATACTTACCCATGTAGATGTTATTACAGCGTTAACCAATATTCCCCATCCCATATCTGGTCTCACGATACTTACCCATGTAGATGTTATTACAGCGTTAACCAATATTCCCCATCCCATATCTGGTCTCACGGTACTTACCCCTGTAGATGTTATTACAGCGTTAACCAATATTTCCCCATCCCATATCTGGCCTCACGATACTTACCCCTGTAGATGTTATTACAGCGTTAACCAATATTACCCCATCCCATATCTGGTCTCACGATACTTACCCCTGTAGATGTTATTACAGCGTTAACCAATATTACCCCATCCCATATCTGGTCTCACGATACTTACCCCTGTAGATGTTATTACAGCGTTAACCAATATTTCCCATCCCATATCTGGCCTCACGATACTTACCCCTGTAGATGTTATTACCGCGTTAACCAATATTACCCCATCCCATATCTGGCCTCACGATACTTACCCCTGTAGATGTTATTACCGCGTTAACCAATATTACCCCATCCCATATCTGGCCTCACGATACTTACCCCTGTAGATGCCATTCCAGCCGCCCCACCGCTCCCCATCTGGTCCGAACTCCTCTATGTGCGCTCCGTTGTCAGAGCTGAAGTAGACCAGCGTGTCGTCTGTCACGTGGTGCTTCTCCAGGGCGGCCAGCACCTGCCCCACACTCCAGTCCATCTCCTCCACGTTGTCCCCGTATCGCCCATGCGCAGACACATTAGTAAACTCCGGTGATGAATGCAGAGCCGTATGTGCCTATGTGGATGATTTTTAAAGTTGCATAATCCAATGGTTTTGAGCTTCGGCTATTTTTCTGGGATAAATATATTAAATTGATTTTCATAATCTACCTTAGTTTTAGTTTGCCGTAACTTTTATCTTAAATTGCTAACTTTGGAGATATTTGAAGCGGAAACATGCAAAATTAATTTTGGCAAGCACGCCAAAACTCTGACACCATTGGCTTATGCAGTAGCAGGTTCTATAAAATGTACTCAGTATACTATTTTATGCGGCAACAAATGTTAAAATGATGTTTTGGATGTGTAAGTGATGTCGGTTGGTTGTTGGAGTTTTACGCCTGGCAACATCTGAGGTCATATCAGGACAGGTACCGACTTGTGACAGTGCACACTCATGGTGACTTTATAGTGCTGCCCCAGTCATATATTTATATAAATTCCAGTGCGCGAGTGACAATATTTACACCACTGGTGATGTCCGGTCGGTGGTGGCGCCACCGGTCATAAGAGGTGGGTCACCCATAGAGTAGTATGCAGTGGTTAATAACAATACGACAATGATAGTAGATAATATAGGGAACATCCCTTATATGCATTTATACTCACATACTCCTTATACATCACATATATGCATGCATGTCACGGCGATCACTCACCTGAACCCAGACCTGAGATGTTGCAAGGACGTAAAACAACAACAAACAAACCTGAACCCAGCCGACGACGAGCAGGAATGGCACCTCCCGCCGGACCTGCTCGTCTATGAAGGCGGTCGCTTCGGCCGCCAGGCGCGCTGCCAGTCTGTTGTCCAGGTTCAGCGGCTGCTCCACCACCACTAGGTTGCGCATGAGCACAGCGTTCAGGACGCTCAGGTTGGTGTAGGTCCAGTAGACGAGAGTCGGTGTGAGCAGAGACAGCAACTGGGGGAGACGCCGGTTAGTTACGCTGAGGAAGAGGAGGAGGAGGAAGAGGAGGAACAACAATGTCAAGGGGAAGGAGGGGAGGGAGGAGGAGGGAGGGGGAGGAGGAACAACAACAACAACACCAACAACGCCAAGGGGAACGAGAAGAAGAAAACCAAAGCGAAGGTTGGAGAAGGAGGAAGAAAAAAGAAATAAGATGAAGGAAAATAGGAGGAGGAGCGTGGAAGAAGAAGAAGAAGAAGAAGAAGAAGAAGAAGAAGAAAAAGAAGAAGAAAAAGAAGAAAGGGAAGAAAAATAATACCATGGAGAAGGAGACGAAAAAGAAATAAGATGAAGGAAAATAGGAGGAGGACCGTGGAAGAAGAAGAAGAAACAAAGAAGAAAAAGAAAGGGAAGGAGAAGAAAAATAATACCACGGAGAAGAAGGAGAGGAAAAAGAAAGGAGGAAGAGGACAAAGGAAGAAGAAGGGAGAAAACGGACGAAGAAGAATATGTATGTGTGTATGTATGGATATACATATATATATCAAATTTAGTTTAAATGTATTGGTGCCGATTATTCGATACTTTGATCGGATTACGCAGCTTCAATATTAGTAGTCTATTTTGTATATACAAAGGTCTATTACAAAACAACTTAAGCAGCAATTACAAACCAGAAACAGCACAGTCAGTACAGTGCCAAATGTCTTGCGGAAGAAGAGAGCGGTGGCCACGCCCAGAACAGCTGCCATGACCAGATAGTAGTCCATGTGTGGGAACCTGGACTTGGTGACAGTAGACCCCTCCGACCCAAAGTCCTTCAGGTTTGTCAGGGGCAGTCCGTAGAAGTGGTCAAAGCCCTGCATATTCGGGTGGTGGCAGAAGTCGGGCTCTCCACAGTGCATTCCCAAGTGCCACTTCCCTTTCAAAGAAAAATCATTGTGGTTAATTGTTATTTCTATCTACCCTGCAAAGGAAAAGCATTATGGTTAAATGTTATTTCAATCTACACTGCAAAGGAAAATCATTGTGGTTAATTGTTATGTCTATCTACCCTTTAAAGGTTGATTGCTTCAATGGTTGTTGGAGTTTCATTTCCTGGCAACATCGAAGGTCATATCAGGACGGGTACAGAATTATGATAGTGCGCACTCGTGGTGACTTAATAGTGCTGCTCCATTGAGAGACTAGACTGCCAGCACCATGACATGATATCCCACTCAGTCACATTATTCTGACACTGAGCTCACCAGTCCTTGCCCTATCCCAATAATGCCGAGCACCTGGCTAGGAAGCGACAAGTATCAATTTTTAAGTAATTGATTTGACTCGACCAGAGTTCGAATTCCATGATCTACCAAAACGGGAGACGATCGCTCAACTCATTTGGCTATCCCGTCTTGTCCATATACATAGTAAATCATACAAATTATCATGTATAATAAGTATGCTTCTGGAGATCGTGGATGACAATCAATTGTTTGTGTAGTTTGTTAACATATGTGTTGCTAATATATATAGAAATCCTTATATATAATAATTCATATTAATTATCATGTACAATAACTCTGCTTTTGGCCAGCTCAAGCAGAAAATCGACAGTGTTTTAATTAACGACGCCTCTAGAGCACATTGATTTTTTTTCATCGTCTACTGGACATCAAACATATGGTCATTCTAACATATTTCTTTGGAGGAAACCCACTGCCACCACATAGGTTACTCTTTCCGATAAGCTTCAAGGGGTCTTTTATATCCACTTTCCCACAGACAGGACAGCACATACCATTACCACAGCCTTTGATGAACCAGTTGTCGACCATTAGTTGGAACGAAAAATATCCCAAACCGCAAATGGGTCTACCGAGCAGGATCAATAGGATGACCGACACCTTCACAGGTGGTCGACATTAAGTAGACTTCTGCTGTCTAACCATGACTATCAGGTGTGCATGTGTCTGTGCTCCGTGTGTGGGTGTGGTGTACTTACCTATGTATCCTGTGGCGTAGCCCTGCTCCTTGGCTAACTCGGCTATGGTGATTTCCGATGGTGGAAGGCCACCAGTGCTCGCCACGAATATGTTAACTCGCACTGTATTAGACGGTGCCATTCCTAGTATACATTTGTATAAAAGTGTTTTTTAATGTATTTATTTTTTAATCATTAAAAGAATTCATTAAAGAAAGTGTGTTTTTTTTCATTTCAAGGAAACACGAACCATATAATAAACAACGAATGGTAGACACAGTTGAATACCCATTGTTAGTTTACATAATAAGGTACTGTCTACCTACACCTTTAGCGATTATAAACCTACATTGCAGTCTATGAACAAATTAATTGGTTGGTTGTTGGAGTTCTATGCCCTGGCAACATCTAAGGTCATATCAGGATGGGTACCGACTTGTGACAGTGCGCTCTCATGGCAACTTAATAGTGCTGCCCCACTGAGAAATGAGGCCACTAGGACCATGACCCGATATCCCACTCAGTCACATTATCCTGCCACTGAGCTATCCAGTCCTTGCCTTATCCTATTAGTATTAATGCCGAGAGATAAGCTAGGTAGTGGCAATTATAAATTTTGTAAGTCAGTGGCTTGACTCGACCGGGAATCGAACTGCCGATCTCCCGCACGAGAGGTCGGCGCTCTACCGATTCGGCCACCGCGTCCGGTAGGAACAAACGGAACAAACGCTGATTCATCACATGTCCTGTCGCAATATGTAAAATGCGTGATATACATACATGGGTCAAATCTAATTCTATGTTTGAAAAAAAACACTATCAATTGATTATTTGCTTTAACAATGTATCTTGTATACGTATGAACATTACAGCAACAAATATCTCCTGAAATAGGAACAAAATGGGCAAAACGGAGTGACTATTGTATAACTTTGACGTCACTTGTCATGTGGCCATATGTATATATGTGCATGTGAAATGCTTACGTATATGTATCAGGGATGAAAGTGATCTCCGGGGAAAAAAGCGGAAATGCTGATATTCTCCGATAGGTTTAACACTGTCAGGGATTCGCGGAAAATTTCCAGAAGTCGGGTTTAATATATATTGGTATACGCTGATAGTGCTGCGCCCTTTGAAGCATGTATAGTAGTAGTATACGCTGATAGTGCTGCGGCATTTGGAGCATTTATTAGTGGTATACGCTGATAGTGCTGCGGCGTCTGCACCACATATTAGTATAGATCTACGCTGATGGTGCTGCGGGATTGAAAAATCCCGGAAATCCGCAGAATCGCGGAGATCTTTCATCCCTGATGTATGCATATAGGGACATATGTGATTCTAGGTAAAGATTTCAATTGCACATCTGTTGTAACAATGTATTTTGCATGAATATGAATTTTAATTTAATGCAACATTGGTTGCTTGGCTGATAGATCACCCCTTGGAGAAGCCACACAGTGACCTTGCTACATGTTTGTGGTTAAATAAAACTTAGCTTATATTAATGCAGGCTACATTCCTTTCCAAGTCAGTGCTTACGCATAGTATAAAATAATTTATGCAAATATTATTAGGAATGTACACTGTCGAGTTACAACTTTTATAGTGCTGGCGCACTGGGATATCAGGATGCCGGGACCATGATCTGATATCCCACTCAGTCACATTATCCTGACACTGAGCTAACCAGGGCCACGTTCAGGCTCCATCTCGGAGGCGCCTCAGAGATGGCCGTGATGTCACGCTACTCTGAACGGCAAAAGTAGTTTGTTGTCTCGAATGGCCACCCCCATAGGCGGCGGCCATTTGCAATGGAAAAGCTGTGTTGTGATTGGCTGAAACCACTGAATGTGGCGCCTTTCAGCTCCAGTCTGAAAAGGGAGGCGTCTCTGCGACATCACCAAGACGCACCCTGAATGGAAATAGGTCAAAAAGCATCGCCGAGGCGACTCCGAGACGGACCCTGAACACGGCCCTGTCCTTGCCCCTATCCTAAAAATACTGAGCGGCTGGCTAGGAAGCGACAAGTATCAATTTTGTACATTATTGGTTTTACTCGTCCAGGAATCGACCTCCCGATCTTCCGCACGGAAAGCCAGCCTGCGCTCTACTGATTTGGCCAACGCGTCCGGGGGTGATCTAGAGGTAGGTGAGCAGGGCCGCGTTCAGGCTCCGTCTCGGAGGCGCCTCGGAGGCGCCCGTGACGTCAGGCTAGTCTGAACAACAACAGCCAGTTGGTCGCCTCGAAAATGGCCGCCCCCATAGGAGGCGGCCATTTGCATCGAAATGCTGCACTCTGATTGGATGAAACCACTGCATGCGGCGGCCATTTTCGAGGCGCTGTTTGTCTCCAACCTGAAAAGGGAGGCGTCGCCGAGACGTCGCCGAGACGGACCCTGAACGCAAATAAACCAAAAAGCATCTCCGAGACGTCGCCGAGGCGCCTCCGAGACGGACCCTGAACGCGGCCAAGGCTACTTTAGTACTTACCTGACCGCACCGGGTAGCGACCGGTGAGCAGGGCGGCTCGGCTTGGAGAGCACACGGAAGCGGCCGCCAGGTGGTGTGTCATCTTGACGCCATCTTTAGCCAGCTGGTCGATATTAGGGGTTTTCATCGTGTCGTTCCCGAAACACCCAATGTCACCCATACCGACGTCATCAGCCAGTAGAATGACGATATTAGGGCGTCGCAACGAGCCCGTCGCACTCCTCTCTGACGTCATGGGGCTAACGACGTCGGCTTCAACGTCATGCGGCTGGTGTGCCATCGCTGGTTGCTTTGCGTCCTTGGATACAGCATCGGGATTAGCGCGAGACACGCTTTCGCTGATACCGGCGTTTTGCATATTGTTGTTGTTAGTTGTTGAGATTTCTAGTTCCGGTTCCTCCTCTTCTGCGTCAACTATGTCAACAACGTCGTCATCTTCGGGCTGCAGGTCTTCAATGTCGTCATACGTGTCAATGAGGTCATCGATGCGTTCCTTTTCGGCGGCAAGTTTTCTCATGGCGTCATCAAGATTGATAATATCGTCATCGTCGTCTTCGTCCCAAATGTCGTCTGTGGCGCCATCACTGTTGCCGGCTGTCGCCTGACTCCCACCGAGTGTCGAATCTCGCTCGGCGTTCCCTGGCTTCCCTTCAGGTGGCGCCACCTGGTGATCGGTGGTGTTTTTCCCAAGATCCGTATTGGCCTTGACTTCTTCCCGATGGCCATCCGTGGCCACGGTCTTTATGTCGGCTAGTACACTGCCTACCAGTGCCAGCAGTAAGAGCATAGGTACCTTCATGGTTCCTGTTAAAGGGGCCTGGTATAGGCCGCTGGGACTGGAACTGTATGTAGGCCCTACTCAGACAAATGCTCTCCAAGCACTTCTTTGCCTAGTTTCTTGTCCAGTATATGTAACCAAGTATGTGGAGGGAGAGTGCTGAGGAAATAAATAGCCAGGTTACTCCTGTTGTGTTGAATGAGATTGGAGAAGGGAAGGTACAAAATAGTTCTATTTTTGTATAGTACATACGGGAAGTATATTTGATACATTGTAAAATATTTATGCGCAATAGGCATAGAAAACATGACAATTTTCTCAAGGGAGTAAAATACCAACAGGATTTGAACTCCCTACCTACAGATTATAAAATGAATGCCATAGCCACTAGACTACCGAATCAACTGGCATTTTACTGTATTGGAACATATTTCATTCACACCATCTGCATTGGTGATAAGCTACTGACACTAAATGCTTTGAATATACAATATTCTCGCATGTTAAGGCCCCACCCCTACTTGGCAATATTTCGTAAATGCCCACCCCTTAAATGCCCACGTGTTGGTAAACGCCCACCCCCCACTTCAGTGAGTTGCCTATTTAAACGCCCAGTTAACCCACGAGAATACAATATATGTATACAACATGCAGTATCTTATTACCACTGCAGATTGCGTGAATTAAGACTGTGCCAAAACAGCAAACTACAAGTTGATTTTGTAGTGTAGTGGTTAGGGCATTAAGCTTGTTATATAATATATAGGTATAAAAGTTCAAATTCATGTTTTGTTGTACTTTTATTGTTTATATACATATACAGTAAAACCTCCCTAACCGACCACCTCCACAGATCGACCAGTCCCCTATATCAATCGCTGTATTTGGGTCCCAAAAAATCGCTCATACAATACCATTGTAACGATTCTTTTTCAACTTAAATCGACCACCTCCCTAAATTTTCGGTTCCATGGTCGGTCGATTTAGAGAGGTTTTACTATATATAATATATATCATTATCTGTGGTGTGCAAGTACCAATACGACATGTACTATTCATACTGACCTATCTAGGTATATTACCACCCACCAAGTTGTTTCTGCTGAGTAAAAGGAAAGTCCGCTGCCACGCCCACCACTCACTTCCGGAGGTAAGGGTAATTACTGTGTACTCTCATTAATGCCGAGTTAATTTCCCGTCGTCCTTGACTTAATACAGCGATGGCTGGATGCAGTGGGCTACGACTAACTGTGCCTGGATTGTTTGTGCCACATGTGCCTGGATATCGATAAAGTGCCAGACCAAAGGGCAGTGACACGTAGTGTTTAGGCATAGTATTAACCGTCCGGTGCAATTTGTGGTCAAAGCACAGGCGAGGTTGGTTTGTTCGTTTGTTGTTGTTTTACATCCTAGCAACAGCTAAGGTCTTATCAGGACGGGTACCGACATCTGAAATATAGTATTGAATTGTTTGTTGTTGTTTGTTGTTGTTTCATGTCCTAGCAACATCTAAGATCATATCAGGACAGGTACCGACTTGTGACAGTACACAGATTTTATAGTGCTGCCCCACTGGGAAATCAGGCCACCGGCACCATGACCCAATAACCCACTCAGTCACATTATCCCGACACTGAGCCAACCAGTGCTTGCCCTATCCTGATAATGCCGAGCAACAGGCTAGGAAGCGACAAGTATCAATTTTTAAGTCATTGGTTTGACTCGACCGGGAACTGAACTCGCGAACTCCCAATCTTGCGCACACGAGGCCTGTGCTCTACCGATTCGGCCACCGGGCCCGGTGAATTGAATTGTGACAGTGCACATTCATGGTGACTTTATAGTGCTGCGCCACTGGGAAATCAGGCCGCCGGAACCATGACCCGATAACCCACTCAGTGGTATTATCATTGGTTTGACTCAATCGGGAAACGAACTCCAGACCTTCCGCACGCGAGGCCCGCGCTCTACCGATAAGGCCACCGCGCCTGGTACAATTTGTGGTAAAAGCACCAGCTCGATTGGTGATTGATGCCGGTTGGTTTGTTGTTGAGAGTTTTACATCCTGGGAACAGCTAAGGTCATATCAGGACGTGTATCGACTTGTGACAGTGCTCACTCATGGCTACTTTATAGTGCTGCCCCATTGGGATACCAGGCCACTGGCACCTTGCCCCGGCCAGATCGCTATTCGCAATAATAAACCTACCTGCCATTTGAAAATGGGAAAGTCTAATGTTTTCCCCGTGATTCGCAACATATTCCAGCCTAGCCCATGAATGGCAGAAGTATGAGTTCGAAACCTTCACTTGCAAAACATGCTATACGAGATAATATACAGATAAGGATTTAGTCACTGTCGTGTGTGTGGTTGATTGTTGGAGTTGTTGGCAACATTTAAGGTCATATCAGGATGGGTACCGACTTGTGACAGTGCACTCATGATGACTTTATAGTGCTGCCCCACTGGAAGACCAGGCCGCCAATACCATGACCTGATATCCAACTCAGTCATGTTATCCTCACACTGAGCCAACCAGTCCGTGTCCTATCCTAATAATGCTGAGCTCCTGGCTAGGAAGTGACAAGTATAAATTTGTACGTCATTGGTTTGACTCCTCCGGGGTTCGATACCGTGGGTTAAAATCCCACGATCTACCAAAACGGGAGACGGACGCTCAACTCATTCAGCCATCCCGTTTGTGGTTGTGTGGGAAAAGATGTATTTACCAGTTTTCAGAGTATGGTCAGAAAATCGTAATGATTCAAGAGAAATCGTTATGGTTAGCAACTGTTAGTAACGTGTGTTGTCTAAAATGGTGAGCTATAAATTTGGTAAATTTCAAAATTGAGAAGCAATTGTTCCTAATAAAAAAATACCCTCCTCACATATAACATGATGTTGCGTTTGTTTATTGGGGGTTTATGTCCTAGCAATGTCTAAGATCATATCAGGGTATATATTTTATGGCTCTTAAAAATTGTCAAGTAATTATTAATTATAAACGAGGAAAACTACTTAAACTAACTGCATTGAATGATATCAATGCTCAGAATAGAGTAAGCAATTAAAAAAAACTAAACTGATTAGAATTTCATTTCATGACTAAATCCTGGAAACTGATTTGTATATCTGGGAATATCCTATCAACTTGCACATCTGCACAGGTATCTCAAATGGGAAAGTGTAATTTTGTTTGCGAGAATTATGACAAATTGAGTGAAGCGCGACATGTTGCACACATAGCATATTTACACTTGGGATTTGTGGCCTAGAGAGCCTAATGGTTAAGACCCTAGCCCCTGAATGGCAGAAGTGTGGGTTTGTGGCCTGCTTTATTCGTCATGTTTCCCTTCTTTTGCAAAAACACCCTCAATAACGTATCCATATAAGCATTTAATCACTCACATATGTATTGTATATATGTGTGTGTATGCTATATATATATGTATAAAATATATAAGTGCAGAAAAAGGCGGATTTACCAAAATGATTCAGCATACAGGCATAGGATATGTTGGCGACGTCAATTTGGGTACGAGGCAACACCACAGCAGCTAGCTTTCCTCATTAACATATCTACACATGCTCGTCACTCTGCTACTGGTCCTCCAACAGGCAACTTCGCTCTCCTCTACACTGCCAAGCACCTACCAGCACGCGGTCCGCTTAGCCTCACACCACACATCATGCCACCCGTGAAGAAGCGACAGGGCTGCCCACCAACCCACACGGTCACAAGGCCCACACAGCTAAAGTGCAAGGTGCGCAAGGCATGCCCAACACCACAAGAAGCAGAGGAGGAGGCCATAGCGGAATCTGAAAACATTGCGGTTCCTGTTCCACCGGCCATGCCAGCCATGAGGGAATTGGCACGTCAACAGGGCACCATTATCCAGTTAGGACAAGAGAAGTCACAGCTGTCACAAGATTTCGGCATCAGGCTGGATGCATTGGAGAGGATAGAGGCCATGCCAGGTGCGTCCATGATCCCCCCCACCCCCCCCTTCCCCGGTCTCCACTCCCAGGCAGGCTCTGCCCACCTCAACATCCAGGCCTGTGTACGTTCATGCCCTTTCCACGGTTTGTCCGCGCCAGCAGAGGCTAACCCCGCTAGTGTCTCGCTCCTACACCACCTGCTCCTGCCCCTACCCTCCTCCACCTCCCACCACCCCCAGTACCACGTGGCGGCCCCGCACCTCGCCGCACATTTCCAGCCATTCCAAACACCGGCAAACGTTTATCAGCAGCCATCACCTCGGCCACAGCAACACCACCCGTACCCCCCAGTCACAGCAGAGGTGTTAATGGAATCCTCACAAGCACTCCAGAAGCCAAAAGGTACGGTGTCCCTTCCACACCAGTTCATTACATGTGGCGACTCTTCTAAAAAGATTGCTCTTGGGGAGGCTACATGGGCCAAATATTTTGTAGCTCTAAGGAGGATTGCCGCCCAACCAACTTTCCCACAGCACTGGGTCCCAGCACTTCTCCAACATGAAGAAGAGTTAGCAATTATGTCAATCACCTGGGAGTGGCCGACGTGCCGCCGTTGGTCTAAGAAGATATTTCAAATGGTAGAGGATGGTAGACTGAAAGAAGGGTGGCACTCTCCCGTTAGTCTCAACATTAACCGAAAGACTTACAAGGTTGGGTCCGAATGCATGGCTCTGGGGCAGCAGATTTAGCACGAGCATACCGACAGCTTTGAGTCTACCCGCTTTCCTACCCACTCTTAGGTATTGCGTTAAATAATAATATTTATGTAGATGTTGCCGCACCATACAGCTGCCGAACGTCGGCTCTTGCAGGTGCAAGAACGACAAGAGCATTAGTATGGTTACTTAGGAACGTGGGTTTTTTGCCCTCTGCTATTTGGGTGACTTCATTGGTCTGGAATCCACGGAAGAAAAAGCAGATAAAGCGTATGAGAGGTTTATGCAGTTAACAACAGAATTGGGTCTAGCACTTGCACTAGACAAATGGACACCACCATCACCATCAATCACCTGGCTAGGTTTCATTATAAATTCAATCACTATGTCGATCACCCTTCCTGACATCTAAGGGTTCTTACTGAATGTACATCCTGCTCAATAAAAATGACTGCTTCAAAGAGGGCAGTTTCAGAGTCTGGTGGGTAAGCTCCAGCACCTCTCTAAGTGCATAAAACTGGCAACAAGGTTTTCAAATAGAATCCTAGCGGCACTACGCGCTTCCCCATATGTCAGCCTACACCTGTTTAACAAAGAAATCTTATTAGACCTAGAATGGTTTCACAAATTCGCCGAGAATTATAATGGGGTCCAACTCTTACCCAAAGCTCCAAGGGAGCCCTGGGTCATTGAGTTTGACTCTACCCTTAAGGCAGGGGGAGCGTACTCTTTAACTAATTTCTATGCAGCAGAATACACCGAGTCTGTAACACTTAAAAAGTTAACAATAGCTCAACTAGAAGCACTAAATCTAGTTCACGCAGTAGTCTCTCTTCTTCCCCCAAAGCCTCACAATTTCCTTATTAAGGTAATACTGACAATTCAGCTTCTCAGTAAGTCCTGAAGTCAGGGAAAGGTAAAGACCCAATTTTTTGCACGTGCGCTCGGCAATTATGGCTAATAGCCACAAATTGGAATTTCAAGATAGAAATTAATCACAAAGCGGGAGACAATCTTGTCCTAGCAGATGCACTGAGTAGGTCAAGACATTCCATTGCAAATAAAGAGAAAGCCAAACAAATGTGTCACTCACTGAGCATTAAAGAGTTACCAATAGTATTAGAATTAACAATTTTAGATTTCTCATTTTGAACCCCAAAACTGCCTGGAAGATAGCACTGTTTTACCTCTATCTTCCAGGGTACTCGTTAACACAGCATCAGTGCCTCCTCAACATCCACTCAACCGCACTAGCTACGAGAACTTGGACGAATAAAGCCTCTCCTATCAATCTGTATATCATATTTTGTAACATAAACAATTTTAATCCTCATAATCCATGTGCATATGACTTACTCTCATCCCTTTTCTTCCTTAGTGATCGGCTTAAGTCTCCTGGAGGCATATTAAACTCTTTAGCTCTGTAAAGATGTGGGTCACGGCAGTCACCAGTCAAGGAGCAGTCTTTGAGGCGCAGGAGATTAAAGCTGCATAGTCTGAAGTATCACATTTTCAAAACCAAAACAATTATCTAGATCTGATTCTACATATCTAACTTAGATACTGGTGAATTTATTAAACATTTGTTTCAGCATAGAAGGGAACAGAGTCAATTTAATAGAACCTGTTACCTCAGAAGTCTATGGTGTCAGAGTTTTGGCAAGCTTGCCAAAACTAATTTTACATGTTTGCACTTCAAATATCTCAAAAGTTTATCATTTAAAGTAAAGTCAGTAATAATGATCAATCTAAAATATTTATCTCAGAAAAATACAGAAATCCAAAACCATTGGACTATGCAACTTTAAGATCATGAAACATGGTCTCTCTAGAAACTCAGTACACACCCCGGTAAGAGCCCCACCTCTCACCCCGTTAGACTTAAAAAAGATAGTCACTTTCCTCATGACTCTGTCACCGCAGCCTATGGTCTTAATCTCCGCATTAATCATCTGCGACATGACGTTAATTAGAGAGTAACCTGGTGGTCAGTTCTCAGTACATGCCGCTCTCACCACACGTAATGAAATTTGATAATGTTAAAGCTCCACATAATGCACTGTATGTAAAGATTAAGTCAACTAAGACTCACCCCGCTGATTCAGTTTCGGTTACCTGAAATACCTGGTTCAGTACGTTGCCCATTGACTACTTGGAACAAATACCTCTCTACAGTCACCCCTAGGGCTGAGTCTCCGGTGTTTCTAATGCCTTCAGGGCTACCATTAACGGCAAAAACCTTGTTACGAGCACTCAGAATCTCCTCTGCAGTGATCTTCGGACACGACAAGGGACTTACCGTCCATAGTCTAAGGCGAGGAGCAGCTTAAGTCTGTCAAGGCACAGGTTTGACTCTAGATCATATTATGTCTGCCGGTACCTGGAAATTTCAAGCGGTTCAACTCTATGTTAATTCTATTCATATCAGCACCGCACCAGCAGCGCTCTGTCAACTCTTGGGTTGAGCGCTGTTCTATTACTGTTATCATGAATTTAACGTTCTGTATTATTTATTATCATGTTATTGACCTGTTCTTTTTCTGCTCATTTGTACTAGTAATTGTCCTGGGCCTCCGTGGTCGACTGCGCATACAATCCACAACTGACCATTTACGAGATCGCAACAATTATCCTGCTGTTATCCTGTTTCACAATTACCCTATATATCCAAGTTACTATATACTTGGCACTGTAGCCGTCAAGCACTATTACGCTCATTGAATAAAGATTCACTTTTGTTCTAATAAATACTATTCATCATGACTTGTCTTGTTGTCTCGTTAGCCGAATTATTGCGTAATGAAGGGCAAAAAATTGTAATGATTCTGCAGAAATCGTAATGGTTGGCAGCTGTGGGATCTTGATAACAGAGTCAGCAGAAATAAATTTAAGGGACAAGAGGTCAGGCACTGCCCCCCCCCCCTTTTTAACTTGTTGTTGTGCTAAACAATGGTACTAGTTTACAAAAATAAGCATAAAATAGGATGAAAGTGGTCGGAGTGGGGGAAAAAACCCGCGAAATGGACCGTGAGGTGGGCGATAATAACTGAATGCTCCCTGAGGATAGTACTTGATACAACTTAAGTTCAGGTATTTCCCTGTGATTCCCTAATAATGCTAAACATATGAGAAAAGCTTCACTTTTGGGGAAACCCACCCTAAGTCAGTACGGGTTAGGCCCAATGCTAGCCGGCCAGCTAGTGGTTTGATTGGTTGGTTGTTGGAGTTTACATCATGGCAACATCTAAGGTCATATCAGGATAGGTACTGACTTGTGACAGTGCACGCCCAAGACGACTTTATAGTGCTGCCCCATTGGGAGACCAGGCTGTCAGCACCATGACCTGATATCCCACTCACTCACATTATCCTGACACTGAGCTAACCAGTCCTTGCCATATCCTATTAATGCCATGCGCTTGGCTAGGAAGCGACAAGTGTCAAATTTTAAGTCATTGGTTTGACTCGACCATGCTGTCAGTGAGAGCCTGGGATTTGAACTCTGTTAAATGTAGTAAATAGAGAAAACACAGAGAATTAGATTGTTTGCTTGTCCTAAATATTTAAGAAACAATGTAAATTACAGATTGTAAAACGAATTTCGCGGCAACCTACGAATTTCCATCTCTTCAAAAAAGAAAGCATGTCACTAATAATCACCACATTTTGCTTCTATTAGATACATTGTAGTTAGGTTGCACTGGACGTGGTGGCCTAATCGGTAGAGCGCAGGCTTTCCGTGCGGAAGGTCGGGAGTTTGAATCCCAGCCTAGTCAAATCAATGACTAATAAAATTTATACTTGTCCCTTCCTAACCTCTTACTCAGCATTAATATGATAGGAAAAGGGATTTTTAAATGTTACATTTAAACTGTAAATGTGAAAAAATACCATGTTAAACTATACCTATGTCACTGGAAATGGTGTTGAAATTTAAATTAGCACAGCATCAGGATAATGTGACTGGGATATTGGGTCATGGTTCCCACGGCCTGGTCTCACAGTGGGGCAGCACTATAAAGTCACCATGAGTGCACACTGTCACAAGTGGGAACCCATTCTGATAAGACCTTACATGTTGTTAGGATGTAAAACAAACAATTGTAGTTTGATAGCTTTGAGTTTCGAGAAAATTTTCATTTAGGTTGGAATTGTCGGGAAAATGTTTCATTGTTTTTAACCTGACCCGGCGCCACATCTGGCTTAAAGGTCGAAGGTCAAGAGATTGGGATGATAACCATGTAGCTGTAGCTTAGTTGTGTGGTTTCCTGTGATAACTCGAGAGGGGGGGGGGGGGGATCTTCATGATTTTGTCACTCTTATCTGCCATTTCCAAGGTCCTCACTCCAGCCAATAGTTTATTTGTTGGGGTTTTACGTCCTAGCAACATCTAAGGTCAAATCAGGACGGGCAAGCCTATAGATTAGGGGCAGTTATTTATGCAGTCATACCTCTTGGCCGTGTTCATTCAGAATGCCGCGCTACTCTGAACAGCGGTTTAGCATTTGTGTTCCTCGAAAATGGCAGCCCCCATAGTATGCACTTCCTTCAATTGATTTGCAATTGAAAGAACAGCTCTGATTGGCTGATACCCATGGCCATTTTGGAGGCGTTTTCGCCTCCTACTCGAAAAGCGTGACGTGTCAGAGGTGACTCTGAGGCACATGTTGAACACAAATTGGCAAAAAAAGGTCGTTGTAGGTTTCTGGACATATTTACTTCAAATAGTGTTTTGAAAATGACTGAAATGTGTTAGTATATCAATAATACACATCACGATATATATATTGTCGAAAAGATTAGATGATACACCCAATCCACTTCGTTTTATTTCACTTCATGGAATATTGTAACAATACATATGCTGCAACCATTAAAATGTGTAAATCAGATGTGGGAATATGGCTTAGTGAATGGTAAAAGTTACATCATTCTATGACAGGAATCTTCTTCTACCCCCAGTTAATGAGGATTTTTCTCTTCTTTACATAATGACTAATCAGGCATGTGATTGGGTGCAGGAAAAGGTTATCGTGGGGACACACAGCATCCCACTGAGTTGCGAGAGGGATGCAAATAGTGTATTTCAGAAGTGTTTCAGTGGCCAGAAAAAAACGGATTTAACAAAAATAAACGGAATTCCGGTTTCAGCGGCCAGAAAAAAAACGGAATTCCAGTTAAAACTGGGGAAATCACATGCCGGTAAGATATAGAAATGCACTAAATGAATTCCAGCAGGCATAAGTTCTATCTTCTAAAACCATCACATGTAACAACAAAATACAACAATAACCTGAAAATCGGAATGATTCCATAGAAATCGGATGGGTTGACAACCTTGCAATAGTCAAAGATATTACATAAAATCGTGAACCATAATCACCATAACCACCTGGGAAAGAAGATACTGCAATGATTGGGCCTAATCTCCATGGAAGGTGGTGACTTGGGGAACTTAATCAAATAAACCACAAAGGCGTTAAAAATATATCAAATTAAATCTTACTGAAAAAAAATGTATTGCTATCTAAAGGAAGTAATTGATAATCAATTTCCAAATATGATTAGCAGTTGTTCCTCATCAACATATTCAAGATGAAGTGTTCTCTGAGTGTGACATGTACAGTGAGTGATATACAGGGTCCGTACACATGTGAAGATATGGAATTCAAGGCTTTTCAAGGCTGTTGGGGGTGATAGGGATTCAAGACTATTTTCATTTGGATTTCAGGAAAAATTAACAATGGCGAATGGGGATTTCAGACTAATTTAGATCAGTGGGGACAGTTTAATGGGATTCAAGGCTTTTCAAGACTAATTACCCAAAATAGGTTAAATTCAAAGCTTTTCGGGGCCCTGAAATGGGGTAATTGAAGTTCAGGACTTTCCATGCCCCGTACGGACCGTGTGATTAGCAATTGTTGATCATTAATGCTTTAAAAATGAAGTGTTCTCTGGGTGTGGCATGTACAGTGAGTGAAGTAGAATCTAGGTGTGACGTCATCAGCTGTTGATATACTTCCTCTCTTCACCCCGCAGCAGAAGTTCCTCGCCAGGAAGTACCGCCTTTTTCTCCTGTTAAATACGAAATAAACAAATAGGTCCATCTTACTACCAGCAACGACAATTTATGATAAGATGCGCCACTCAACACTTTTCCGTGAAATACAGCAAACGAGGTAAGTGGCCAGGTTCCCATGCGCAGTCTAACTGCTTTACCATTGAAACAAGGGGACATATTCCCTAGCCCATCCTGACTGTTCTACCATCAAAGACAATGTATGACAATCATAGTGTATTATCTCCTAATATTAATAATGAAAAAAATATTATAGCATAGTAAAGTTCAAACATACTGCCGTATGCCTTACATAAATCAAATCTGTGATTAGGTCCGAGTAAGAAAACTACTACTACACCTAATCAAACACAATGCACCTTGTTTGCCGTGGGATGGCACCACTGCATGATTATTTCAGAATGTCCTATATGAAAGCACTGAGTGGTGTGCTTTATCATACATTGTCTTTGCTACCAGGGAGGAAAGTAGTCTTCGACAAAAAACGCGGAAATCAGACCGAGACCATGCCAGTGTTTGTACTAAGGCTGAAAGAAAAATCCTACTTGTGTGCAACCAAAATCTTAAGTTTTCCTGCAGTACTTAAAATATGAAAAAAACAAAGCTATCAGACAATTAACAATATATATTCTGAATAAGGTAACCTATTTCATTAGCATTTCAAAGAATTTATGACATTCAAGTAAAGTTTTGAACAAGAAATGTAATCAAAATCTGACGGATTCATAAAAAAATAATGCAAAATCATCAAAAATCTTACTTTATCTGACAAATATGTGAATGTCCGACGAAAGTCGGATAATCCAACTCTGTACAAACACTGCCTTGGTGCCAATGGTGAATTTCCACGACAATGCGGATATTCACCCATAGGACATAGCACTGTCAGAGAATCGCGGAAAAATGCCGGAAGTCAGGTTTCAAATGTTCTTATTTTGACTATATTATCGCCCATACCTAGTGACTATATTATCGCCCATACCTAGTGACTATATTATTGCCCATACCTCGTAACTATATTACCTCCCATACCTAGTGACTATATTATCGCCCATACCTAGTTACTATATTATCGCCGATACATAGTCCTTTCTTGTGTTATGTTCTAAAGTAACTCAAAGGTAATTCAGTAAACAACCCCATTTAAAGCTACCCCTCTGTTTTTGCCATGACATAGTATGGACCCTAATGATCGAGTTATAACGGGATTTCACTGTATATATATGTTTAACTGGACATTCTACATTACATACCTTCATCATTGAGCTCTTCTCCCAATTGCGAGAGCCGCAACGACTGCAAGAAAGAATAAGCGAAGAATAAGCAAATGCCAAAACCACAATGTATAATATTTTGGAGAAAGAGAACGATAAAAACTAAGGAACCAGACAGTGTCTATTAATCAACATAACAAAGGGCTATATGAAACATTAAATATGAGTTAATTATGAGAGGAAATATGTAGGTTCACTCCAGTAAATAATTACCCCTGTGGGGGGAGGGGGGGGTAGTTTTATTCCAGTCTATTATTACTCCCTTAAATTAGACTATGTTCAATTATCGAGGACGAACAAGCAGGCGATGGGTTGGACACTTTCTTTATTTGCGTCTCAGGAAAAGCCAATACAGGCTCTACCGGTAAAGTTTTTAAATGTGAGCAGCGAATGGCGGGTTTGGCATGCGAACTGGCGGAAATCCCACCCAGGTGGCGCTGCAACCACTATACGGAGCAAATATGTGGTGGACAACCATTGTCAAATAATACATATCGAGATAAACCATAGTAAACAATGATTATTATTATTTAGGCATACACACCTCCGCCCCTTTATACCTGAATAATATATTATGCGTTCCATAAATTAGGCTATGTTTAATTATAGAGGACGAGCAAGCAGGTGATGGGTTGGACATTATCTTTATTTTATTATACATTCCATAACTGGTTCATTCCGGTATATTATCGCCCGGGTGCAGGAATCAGAGTGTGGGGTGGTTGGGGGGCAATTTTGTACCGATACACCAAACGGGTGCAAGCAGGAGCTGAGAATCAGATTACTCGGGAGAATTCACTGATGGCGCCACCTGGCAGTGACCAGTACCTTATTTTTATGTTCGGTTGGTTGGTTGGTTGGGCTGGTCTGGTCTCCCAGTGGGGCAGCACTATAGTCATCATGAGTGCGCACTGTTAGAAGTCTTTACGTCCCCACAACATCTAAGGTTATATCAGGATGGGTACCGACTTGTAACAGTGTGCACTCATGGCAACTTTAATAGTGCTGCCCCATTGGGAGACCATGCCACCAGCACCATGACATGATATCCCACTCAATCACATTATCCTGACACTGAGCCAACCAGTCCTTGCCCTATCCTAATAATGCCGAGTACCTGGCTAGGAAGCGACGAGTATACATTTTGTAAGTCATTGGTTTGACTCGCCCAGGGTTTGAATCCCACGATCTACCAAAATGGGAGACAGACGCTCAACTCATTCGGTCATCCCATCTGGTCCTACCCTCAGTGCAAAGTGAACAGAAATGAACAGGCGCTTACTTGCAGGGCAGCGTGGGCAGCTTGGTGAGGCAGGTGGTTCGGCTCTTACACTCCTTGCAGTTGAAGAAGCGCTTGAGAGCCTTGTGTCTGAGGATGGTGTGGCCCTGTTGTTTGCAGGTGTCCAGAGCCGAGAAGGCTGTGTATTTACACTGTGTGCACAATGGGAGATGTTATGAATTATATAATATATATATATATATATAGAGGTCCACTCAGAGAATACAAACAAATGAACACAGGGGGTTGGGCTGAGGCCTTTATAAGTCCTCTGGCAAGGAACCATATGCCTTACCTATAATAAAAGGCAAGTCTAACAGAAGTGTGGCGAATGATCAGTGCGCTTAGTTCCCGCAGTGCTCGTTGGTGATGCGCCAGTCACCCAAGTTGGCCTCAGTGGGTTGGCGCGTCTAGTATATTTTTTCATTTTTAAAGCTGCATAGTCCGATGATGCATCAACATTTAAAAACCAAAACAATTATCTAGATCTGATTCTACATACCTAACTTAGACGCTGATGCACTTATTAAACATTTGCTTCTGCATAGAAGGGGATACTGAGTCAATTTAATAGAACTTGTTACTGCAGAAGCCTATTGTTTCAAGAGTTTTGGCATGCTTGACAAAACTAATTTGAAATTTTTTTTGGGTGTTTTTTTTCTCACAAGTGTTTATTCATCAGAACAAGTATAGTATCAGCGCCAGAGCACTGGTCTTCCAGCAGTTTTACATGCACTCTGGAATTTTACACATGGTTTGGGAGAGTATCCTGTGCTGTTTCTGTGCAACACAGGACACTTTATACAATGGGTGTGCGTGACTTATGCTGCATTATGTGCAGCATCAGTATCTCAAAAGTTAGCCATTTAAAATAAAAGTTACTTCAAACTAAAGTAAGGTAGATTATAATGACCAATCTAATATATTTACCTCAGAAAAATAACAGAACCACAAAAGTATCGGACTATGCAACTTTAAGTAACAAGATCAGGTTTAAGGTTTATCCCAATTAAGGCACATATTTCAACAGAATCTCAATGTCGACTCCACAAAAATAAAAGATAAGTGTTGCGGGATTCTGAATAAATCATTAATGTTATTTTCACCTGTTTACATGTCACAGCGGTAGATTCGATTTTGTGGATTTTTGCCATTTGTTCCTCCATCGCTTCCTTCTTTTCGCGAACAGAGAAGTACTGTTCTTGTTTCTCTTCTTCCGCCTGCAAAGATAATATAATAATCTTTTGAATTCTGGCATCGTGAATTGTGTAACTTTTACCAAACGAATAGGTAACTCAGTCTGTAGTCTGTCTATAAATCACTAATCATACTTCTTTTTTTTAAAGAAAGAAAGAACAATTATGCATGTTGGCCGAGGCTAACATGAGTAATTTGCGAACGAGGATATGTCTATTTCTGGCTCTCTTGCTATTTTTGTCTTCCTCAATTCCTTCTGCATTCCTATTCGTCACTCTGCCTCGGCACACCCTTCAGCTCACAACTTTCCCCGCCCACCCACCCTCTTTCTGGGGGGTGAGCGCTGTCCTACCTGAACGTCTTCATCTGCTCACTGAATTACACGCATATGCGCTTCATATTAAAAGAGACTGAGGAGAGGGGGGTGGGGCAAAACCCTACATAGAGATTGCCCCAAAATACAGGAAGACATAAAGCATGAATGAAAGTGGTCTCCAGCAAAAAACACCGAAAGCAAGCCAGGATTATTACACCGACGGCCAATTTCCGCGAAAACGCGGATTTCCCCCATAGGATTAATACTGTCAGGGAATCGCGGAAGAAATGCTGGATCAGGTTTCAACTCTCCTTGTGTCTATATTATCGCCCATACTTAACTCGTTCTTGTTTGGATTTTATGTTCTAGTAACATCTCAGGTCATATAAGAATGGGATTGGAGCCAACCAATTTTGTCATATATACATCCTGATTCCTTAGCATTTTACTTAACATTAATCGGTAAATATAAAAAAACGCGGAAATCCGCCAAATCGCGGAGATCTTTCATCCCTGCTTAAGATTTATTCTACGTAAATTGTTTATTTCCTACAGCGGTGCTAGAGCCCTATATTTCTTTTTTCTTCCATTTCTTGCCCATCCTACCTTAAATGTTACTAGGACATAAAACCCCAACAATACAACAACAAAAACCATCTGCAAATACAAAACAGAAGAGAACAGTTCTTAAGACTTACCTCGGTGAGTTTATGAGCATGCTTAGATTTGGACTTTAATAGTTTCTGGACTTCAGGATCGTCCAAATCCACGTCTCCTAGCAACCGGGACTTTTTGCGTGGTGGTTCGTCTACACTAGCTGATGAGTCATCTGTGAATTAAACATTAAACATGACGTAATATTTGCAAAATATATATATTCTTAACCAGACCATGATCGTATTATATAAGTGCTATAGAATAAAATTAATAACTAACTATGACCATCCAGGAATGATTTACCACAATAAGCGTTTTCCATTACCAATACGATATCGGCTGGTGGGTAGCAGCATGCTTTGTGGAAAAGGCCTTATAGATGATTTCCATCACCAGCCCGCCCTCTGATGGGAGTGGGAAGAACTAATGTGGGTAGCAGCTCACTGTGCAGCACACTCTGCAGAAAAGGTCTTATAGATGTTTACTAAAACTAACCTGACCCCTGTGACATTTCTTTATTTGTTTGGGTTTTACATCCTAGCAACATCTAACGTCATATCAGGTCAGGTACCAACTTGTGTCAGTCCACACTCATGTCAAATTTATAGTTCTGCCCCACTGGGAGACTTGAGCCACCGGCACCATGACCCAAATTGCCCACTCAAGTCACATTATCCTGATACTGAGCTAACTGGTCCTTGCCCTATCCTATTAATGCCGAGCGGCAGTCTAGAAAGCGACAAGTATCAATTTGATATGTTATTAGTTTGACTCAGCCGAGATTTGAATACCTGACTTTCTTCCAGCTTGACCCATGTAATAGCAGCGGCAAGAGCTAATGTTGAATGCAGCAACCCACTGCGCATGCTCGGTAGATAAGGTCGATAGTATGTACTGTGGATGAAACCATAACTTCCTTTGTTCTCCTTCGCACGGAGTGAACCGGAGTATTACGCTTCGCAAAGCTTTGCGCATCAGCTTAAATCTTCTGCTCACCTTTCTCTTCGATGTTTTCGACAAGACGCTTTTTGATGTTATCTCTCGTCTCTGAAGTAACCACCTTCCGCACTGCATTCGGGTCTTCCTTCGTAATGCCTCCCCGAGCCTGCATCAGGAATGCAGCTTTTTTCTGAAATACAATCAATAAATTCCTGTTGGTTTGTTGTTGCTTTACGTCCTAGTAACATCAGGGATGATAGTGGTTTCAGGCAAAAAAAAGGCAGAAATCAAGCCAAGATTTTAACCCGATGGCAAATTTCCTTTACACATATATCAAAAATGGCACAGGCTGTGAAAAAAACAAGGAAATCCGATTAAAAACGGAAAAAATGTCATCCCTGAACGTGTAAGGTTATATCAGGATGAGTACGGACTTCTAACAGTGCGCACTCATGACTTTATAGTGCTGCCCCACTGGGAGACCAGCCCACCGGCACCATGACCCGATATCCCAGTCATATTATCCTGATACTGTGCTAACCGGTCCTTGTCCTATCCTATTAATGCTGAGCGCCAGGCTAGGTACTTCCTTGTTTAGTTTGTGGTTGTGCTCACATCATATATCGAAGACACCAAGAGCCTGGATTACTGGGACAGACTAAAATTCCTCAAGATCTACTCCATTGAACGTCGATGTGAGAGATATTGAATTATATACACCTGGAAAATGATTGAAGGCAAAGTACCGAACTATGGCATAACAACGTATCATTCAAAAAGATATGGTAGACTTGATAAGGTACCAGCAATAAATACAAAAGCCTCACAATCAACAAGAACACTGCGGGAAGGAAGTCTTTCTGTCCGAGGAGTACAGCTCTTCAATACGATGCCAGCTTACATTAGAAATCAATCAAACTGCAGTCTACAATCATTCAAAAGGCAGCTTGACCAGATGAACCACAGATTCCAGGATACACCAAGCTAACGCCAGCAGATTCAAACTCATTACTGCACATGACAAAACTGAACAGAGCATCCTCACCACATGTGATGGGCTCTGATAGTGGAGTCTCCAACTTGGCCTGAGCATATAGCTCAAACACTCTAATCTAATCTAATCTAAAAGGTAATTCGTGATTACGGGTCGGGTGGGGGTGGGTTTCTCTATAAAAATTCTATCCAAAAGAAATGCCCATTTTTATTCAAAGAAAATCAATTGCATCCCCGCATGATCAGACTATATACAATCTGAATGTTACAACGCAATAGAAACTGATTTGAGTGGGTACATATAGCAAATTATTACCAATATAAAACAGGGCAATCACGCGAATGCCTACCTATATGTAAATCATGTCTTTTGATTACATATAACTAAGCAACCACACTAATACCTACATGCATATACAATCATGTCTTTTGATTACATATAACTAAGCAACCACGCTAATACCTACATGCATATACAATCATGTCTTTTGATTACATATAACTAAGCAACCATGCTAATAATGCCTTCATGCATATACAATCATATCTTTTGATTACATATAATTGACGGGCATGTAAAATAATGTCTTTTGATTACATATAACTAATCCACACACTAATGCCTATATGCATATATACAATCATGTCTTTTGATTACATATAACTAAGCAACCATGCTAATGCCTACATGCATATACAATCATGTCTTTTGATTACATATAATTGACCAATTGACAGGCATGTAAAATAATGTCTTTTGATTACATATAACTAATCAACCACACTAATCTATCTGCTACTGAAATGCAGACAATCAAATAACTTATCAGCAGCTACTGTTTGGTAAGACAACACCAACACTACAGCTGGCCAGCATTGAAAACAAGCCTGGGTACCCAGGCTTACATGCTATGGACAGAATAAATACAGCCTCAATAACAAATTAAAAAAATGCCTATATGCATATACAATCATGTCTTTTGATTACATATAATTGACGGGCATGTAAAATAATGTCTTTTGATTACATATAACTAATCCACACACTAATGCCTATATGCATATACAATCATGTCTTTTGATTACATATAACTAAGCAACCACGCTAATGCCTACATGCATATGGAATCATGTCTTTTGATTACATATAACTAAACAACCACGCTAATGCCTACATGCATATGCAATCATGTCTTTTGATTACATATAACTAAGCAACCATGCTAATGCCTACATGCATATGGAATCATGTCTTTTGATTACATATAACTAAACAACCACGCTAATGCCTACATGCATATACAATCATGTCTTTTGATTACATATCATTGACCAATGGACGGGCATGTAAAATCATGTCTTTTGATTATGTATAGCTACGCAACCATGCTAATTACCTTGTCCAGCAGGGCGTTCTGGTTCTTCGGGTAAAGTGGCTTGCTGGCTGCTGGTAAGCCACGGCCTAGTTTTGGGACAAACTGGAGCAGGTTGACCGAAGGTGATTGGCTCGCTTCGAGTGGCTCGTCCAAGTCAATCATGGGTCCCGAGCTGCCCCTGCGGTGCGCCTGCACAGCCTGCTCCTGCTGCTTCCGCCGGTAGTCGAGGCGACGCTGGTCCAGGTCCCGCTGATGCTGCCGAAGCAGGTCCTTCGCGCCCAGCTGGGGAGCGACCTTCACCGTGTCGCGACTTTGATCTGGGCAGGGAGGGGGGGGGGGGGGTGGAGATGGGGATAAGGAGGGCGATTTATTATCAGTATAGTTTTGTGTCATGTTTTTGGTTCAAATGTTTATTCAGCTGAAAAATTCAATTTTGACATATATATATACACACATATACAATATGTAAACCTTCATATGAACATGGATTCAGCTATTAGTTGGAATGTTTTCTGCTATTATCTGGAATGTATTCACTTTTGGTTGCCATGTCACAATTGGTGTACAAAGTTTCTGAGAACGACCCGACCCATATGTGATACATAATTTATTATATGACGTCATATATTGCTCGGCCAAGGACCTCGAGAAATAAAGTTAAGGCTTCCCACCATTCCCCGCTTTCTGGTCTTTTCGTTACTAGGGCGTTGCCAACTTTATACACAAATATAGCTTAGTTACATAGTGGTAGCGTATTGATATACAGTAAAACCTCTCTAAATCGACCGTCCATGGGATCGACTTTAAGTGGTCCATTTAGGGAGGTGGTCGGTTTAGGGAGTTAGAATATGGTTACAATGGTATTGTCGGGACCCAAATAAAGCGATCGATATAGGTGAGTGGTCGATCTGTGGAGGTGGTCGGTTAGGGAGGTTTTACTGTATTTATAGATGCGGGTTCTAGCACTACAACGAAATTCAGCAGTGCATAATAATAATAACACCAGTGTAAGGGTTTAATTATGACATTGTGGTTTTGTTAGTTACAGTATTATCCTATAATCATTGGCTTGGGCGGTTGCTTTTGGGGCATGTGAATATACGGCTATGGCAGGAATATTTGGTTAGTAGTGTGGGGGCAGTGTGGGTGTTGCAGGAGGGCCTAGTGGTATTATGATTAATGGTTAGGTTGTTGGTTGGTTGTTGAAGTTGTTTTAGGCCTAGCAACATCTAAGGTCATATCAGGACGGGTACCGACTTGTGACAGTGTGCACTCATGGCGACTTTATAGTGCTGTCCCAATGGGAAACCAGGGCGCCGGCACCATGACCCAATATCCCACTCAGTCACATTATCCTGACACTGAGCCAACAATGCAGTCCTTGGCCTATCCTAGTAATGCCGAGTGCCAGGCTAGGAAGCGACAAGTATCAATTTCTAAGTCATTGGTTTGACTCGACCAGGGTTCAAACTCACAACCCCATGATATACCAGCACGGGAGACGGATGCTCTAACTCATTCGGCCATCCCGTCTGTTGAAGTTTTACATCCTGGCAATATCTAAGGTCATATCAGGACTGGTACCAACTTGTGAAAGAATGCACACGTGGCGACTTTATAGTGTGCCCCACTGTGAGTCCAGGTCGCCAGTACCATGACCTGATATCCCACTCAGTCACATTATCCTAACACCAAGCCAATCAGTCCTTGCCCCCTCCTAATAATGCCAAGCGCCTGGCTAGGAAGCGAGAAGTATCAATTTTGTAAGTCATTGGTTTGACTCTACTGGGAATTGAACTCCTGACCTTCCGTACGGGAGGCCTCTGCAGTACCGATTCGGCCACCACGTTCGGTGCACAAAATCATGTCTTTAGGTTGCAAGGTATTATTGCATAAGGAAACCATGATATTATTGCATAAGGAAACCTTATTTATACTTCCTGGGATCTCAAATTTCAAGACACGCCTACATTTGAAAGTGTTGGTAAAGAATTGTTTTCCCAAATTTAATTGCAGGAAGAACAGAGCCCTGAAAATCTGCCTCAGAGTAGACAAGCTGCACCCCACCTACGACATACACAAAAGAACCAAAGTAAAATTGCTAGAAAATAGGAGAATAATTCATCTGAAAACATTAGCATACAGCTATAGTCAAGACAATAAACTCCTAACAAAACCACAAAGGGCAACTAGAGCAAATAATGCGCCACTACTAAAGCAGACCAGAAGCCAAATAAAAGCTCACGAGAGAAGCACGCTAGAAATGGCTGCCAAGGTGTGGAATGCCCAAACAGTAAAGGAACGACAAATTCCTGACCTAAAAACATACAAAAAATATCTGTGCAAAATAAGGCTAGGAACCCCCAACTAAGCTGCACTGCAAAGGGGCAGGTGATATGTCACGGCCCACCAGCGAGACGCCCAATGGAAGGTAACCATACCAAAAGCAGCCAGATAGCACACCACACAGCTACGTACAAGCCTATGATATGTAAATAGGAGTAGGCTAGTCTAGAAATAAGAGTAGAAAAAATAAAGCACATATATGCCAAGAAAATCCCAAAAAAATTAACATAGACTACTAACCAGACCAACCAACTATCTATCTGCTACTGAAATACAGGCAATCAAATACCTTATCAGCAGCTACTGTGCGATAAGACAACACCAACACTACAGCTGGCCAGCATTGAAAACAAGCCTGAATACCCAGGCTTATATGCTATGGACAGTATAAATACAGCCTCAATAAAAATAAAAAAAATAAAAAAATAAATAAATTAAATTAAATTAAAAAAGGCTATTTCAAGGCTTTTCAAGGCTGGTTTGGGATAGGAATTCAAGACTATTTTCATTTGGATTTCAGGAATAAGAACAACAATGGCGAATGGCGATTTTGGACAAAATTTAGATCAGTGCAGACAGTTTAACGGAATTCAAGGATTTTCAAGACTAATTACCCAAAATAGGTTAAATTCAAGGATTTTCAAGGCCTTGAAATGGGGCAAATGAAGTTCAAGACTTTCCAGGCCCCGTACAGACCCTATAATTGTCCGCTCACTTACCTCCAGGGGTTAACTGTTTGGTGGCTAAATGCTTGACGAAGTTGACAGCGCCCACAGTTGGAGTTGATAACATGACATGACTGTAAATAAATGAAAATGCAATAAATACCACACAATATGCATTAGGGATATTTTAGAAATTATTCTGTTGTGTGGCAGGGGGGGGGGGGTTAGTAGGAGGCAGTTTTTTTTTGGTTCAATCCACCAATAATTTTTTTTTCTTTCTTTCTCAGACCCAACTCAAATGTCTAATCCCGTCCTGATATGACCTTAGATGTTTCCAGGAGGTAAACTCCAACAACCAAACCAAACCACACATATAATCTCTTTTTTTTACTGACATCTCACCATTAATTTATTTTTATTTTTTATTACATGCCGGCTGATATTTAAATTATCTGCGTAAACTATTTCATCAACAATACCGATCATTAAACGAGCAACAAATTTGAGCAAATGTTGGATGTACGCATCTGCAGTGTGTAATATTATGCAACGGTCTATTTGTAAGTGGCCATTATGAAAGTGTTAGGTCTATGTTCGGTGACAATCAATTAAGACACTCGTGGAAATCAGCTAAAATATGATATGCGTCATATTTCGTTGAAATCTTAAAATGGGAATGAGTGGTCTCCAGCAAAAAACGTGGAAATCAAGCCACGATCATGGAGCCACCTAGTGGGTTCCAGCAGAACCAAGCCATGGTTATTACGGCGAATTTCCACCAAAAACACAGATTGTCTCCTATAGGATTAATACTGTCAGGGAATCGCAGAAAAATGCCAGTCAGGTTTCAACTGTCCTTATTGTGACTATATTATCGCCCATGCCAAACTCTTTCTTGTTTGGGTGTTATGTCCTAGCAACATCTAAGGTCATATAAGAATGGAATCCGGACTCATTGCTGTTATATAATATATTTGCATTTTAAGAACATTAATCGGTGAATATAAAAAGACTGAAAATCTGTGAAATCACAGAGATCTTTCACCCATCTTGAAATTTGATGGTAAAATCTAATTATTTTCTAAAATAATAAGGTGGAGGGGGTGAGGACAGGGAATAATATTACTACAAAAAGGCTAATCTTACAATTCCTTGTGTTTCGCGACTTCTTTCGCTTTTTCAGCCGTAAGCAGCTTCTCGGTGTCTTCGGGGAGGAGCGGATGGAGTGCGAGAGTTGTGAACTTGCCCGGTGCCGAGTGTGCGCCATGTTGAACAAGGCTCTTTAGCGATACTTTCTTCTCCTTCGTGGTTTGTAAACTACTGAATCAGGTTTTAACGAAAGGTCATAATTGTAACGATCAACATACTATCTACTTATGCATCTGCTCAGGATAAACTGATTTGTTTTTTTACATGGTGTTTCATAATCCCAATAGAATACATATTGATTTGAAGCAAATGTCCTGGTGTTTTCAGTGTAACCGTTTCTATGCTGTTTTGTGTCAATCGTTACGCCAGACAAAAAAAAAAAATAGTTATCACCATTTGAGACAGGCTCATCTATCAAGGTTTGTCAGTTACCAAGCTAATTTTACCTGTAGTAAAGGATTTCCACCAACAACCTGCCCTCTGATGACAAGGGAAGGAACTAATGTGGGTAGCAGCTCACTGTGCTGCATGCGTTGTAAACATGGTCTGAGACGATTTCCACCACCAACCTGCCCTCTGATGGCAGCGACTAGAACTAATGTTGTGGGTAGCAGCTCATTGTGCAACATGCATTGTAAAAAATGGGTCAAACTGTTGCAATATCGGGTCAAAGGACGCCGGACGAACGGACATGAAATGGACATGAACGGATAGCCAACAGACGATAAGCGGACTAAATGGACTCAAACCGGACAAGAAACGTAGACGTTTTGTGCATGTTCAAAACTTCACAACGGATTGGGCCGGATATCAACGGATATCAACAGATATGCAACGGACAAAAGCCAGACTTTAACGGATAACAACAGACATTGTTCGGTTTATTTCCGTTTCCACAATCCGGCGAGGTGTGACAGCTGCTTTAAGGATTTCCGCCATCAACCTGTCCCCTGACGACAATGTCAGGAACTGATTTTGTGGGTAACAGCTCACTGCGCATGCTCCACGGAAAGTGTAAATGGCCAGGTAGATCGCATGCTAAAGTATAAATGGCCAGGTAGATCGCATGCTAAAGTGTAAATGGTCAGGTAGACTGCGTGCTAAAGTGTAAATGGCCAGGTAGACTGCACGATAAAGTGAAAATGGCCAGGTAGACTGCACGCTAAAGTGTAAATGGCCAGGTAAACCACATGCTAAAGTGTAAATAGCCAGGTAGACCACATACTAAAGTGTAAATGGCCAGGTAGACTGCACGCTAAAGTGTAAATAGCCAGGTAGACCACACACAAAAGTGTAGATGGCCAGGTAGACCGCATGCTAAAGTGTAAATGGCCAGGTAGATCACATGCTAAAGTGTAAATGGCCAGGTAGACCACATGCTAAAGTGTAAATGGCCAGGTAGACTGCACACTAAAGTGTAAATAGCCAGGTAGACTGCGTGCTAAAGTGTAAATGGCCAGGTAGATCGCATGCTAAAGTGTAAATGGCCACGTAGACTGCGTGCTAAAGTGTAAATGGCCAGGTAGACTGCACGCTAAAGTGTAAATGGCCAGGTAGACCACACACTAAAGTGTAAATGGCCAGGTAGATTGCATGCTAAAGTGTAAATGGCCAGGTAGACTGCATGCCAACGTGTAAATGGCCAGGTAGACCACATGCTAAAGTGTAAATAGCCAAGTAGACCACACACTAAAGCATAAATGTCCAGGTAGACTGCACGCTAAAGTGTAAAAGGCCAGGTAGACCACACGGTAAAGTGGCACAATACAACTTACGTGCTGTAAGACTTCCCAGCATAGGACACTTGACTATTCGAATTCGGGAAGAGCCTCTTCTCGAATGACTTTGGAACAACCCCTGAGTGTCCGGCCTGCAGCTCAGCCCGCTTGCCACTTGTCTCCTTGTACTTTTTCTGAACATGGAACGCGCAGTATTCATCCTGTTTTCTAAATACAATAATTACATCAAATAAAAACACACACGCACACAGAAAGAGAATTACTATCGATATAATTCATCCGGAATTGTTGTTTTTTGGGGTTTTTTTTGGGGATTTTTTTACTAAATGGGTATGTGGATATGTATATGTGTGTGTGTATGTATGTATGTATGTATGTATGTATGTGTGTGTGTGTGTGTATTGTGCGTGCGTGCGTACGTGCGTACGTACGTACGTGCGTACGTACGTACGTACGTACGTACGTACGTACGTATGTATGTATGTATGTATGTATGAATGTGTGCATGTATATGGAGACATAGGTTAAGTTAGACGAGACTTACCTGGGTATAGTTGAAGGATAACTTCTGTTTTACCGAGGGCTGTGCCCCTTGGTAGTCGCAGTACAGGGAGATGAAGCAGTTCGTCTCAAGTCAATTTTTACCTAATTGGAGGGTTAAATATGAGCTAAAATGTCTAATCTAGCTGTCTTACTGAAACTAAATTTTGTTCTTTGCAAGCTTATTTATTTTTTTATTAATTTGCATATGAATACTTCTGTATATCGCAAGGAGCGGGTTGGGAGGCGCCCTGTTCTGCGACTACCAAGGGGCACAGCCCTCGGTAAAACAGGAAGTTATCCTTCATATACCCTGTCTCGTCAACTTAACCTATTTACCTCGGGCTGTTGCCCCATGGCAGTTCACAGCCCAGGGAGATTTTTACGTACGTGTAGTTCAACCGACTACATTTAATTCCCTTTCATAAAAGGAACCATGATCGACATTGTAATAGCTTGCGCTTAACCTTTCTTTATTGAGTTTATCCAGAGTAATCTGTAAGATGTTACAAGTTTACCAATAATTGTTACACATTACTTGTAATAGTTGTGTCGCTGTTACTTATACAGACTAAACTCGCTTGTTTTTAGCGTTGTCCAACAAACTTTTGGCGACTTTGTTATGTTTCTCCACCTTCTTGTTATGTGACGAGCAAAAGATCTGCCGTCTTCCTCAGGCCTGCATGTTTTAGGTTAGTGTTAACTGAAAATTCCCAATGCTCTAGCTTTTGAAGCGCCGCCTGAGTTGATGCGCGCCCTAAACTCGTTTGTATTAACATCCTGCACCTGTTCAAGTTATTGGAACAGTCAACGTGCCAAAGTGTCCCTTGTAGTTGGCTCATGTGGTCTTATGTAGCTAACTAAAAGTTGCTATCCTATCCTTATGTCTTTTGTACGCCCCCTAAGTTCCGCTTTTAAGAGCTCTTACAACCATTACGTGGGCACTCTTGTTGCATCAAGATATTGACGACAATGGTATCTCCGAGTCTATTTGAATCTAAGTAATTTTTTTAGATGAAAAGTCACTTCTTTCTCCTGTTCCTCCAACCCCTCAATGGAGAGAGCCACAATGGTTTGTCCTCTTGTCCATGTTACCAAGAGTAACAGGATGACAATTTTAACGGGAGTTCCTTGAGATTCAAATTCTGTTTCCCGGGCCAATTTTGTAGTAAATCATACACTTTATTCCCATCCCAAAACCTGGGTACCTTGTTTTGCGGATTTTTTGCATACACTGAACCGCATAAGCCAATCCACCAGCTGATGTTTGCCAATTGTTTGTCATCCTCCTCTGGGTATAAAACACCGACAAAGCACCACCGTGCTGTGTAATCGCTACCAAACCAGCCTTCCTCGCTAGAGTCTTTAGGAACGGCAAAACTTGTTGCACTGAAGGTGCTATCGGTTTATACTCCTTTCGTAATGCAAAACAGTCCCTACTTTCTTAAGCATTTGCATAAAGCTTAACTGTCCCTTCACGCCATTCGATGACACAATGAATGCCATCGTCGCTGGGTCTAACCCAAACGGTTGAGATTTCTTCTTAAAATCGGAATCCGCCAAGGGGGGTTGTTGACTCAGTCTCCCTTTTCCTCAGATTGTTTAGTGCTCGTGGAGAATTTCGCTGTTCTCGACTCCACTGTTGAGTGCAGCAAACCATGGTTGGCTTGCCATTGCTGGCGTTACTAGGATAGCATTGCTTTCCTCTATCCAGTTCCGGGGACTCTTGCAATATGCTGAATGGTGGAAACGCATAGAAAAAATGATGTGACCATCCAAAGGTAAATGCATCTACCTCAGAAGACTCAGAGTAGTTCTGGTTTCCACCGACACCATATTTAGGAATTTAGAAAAGTTTTCGTCGAGGCAACAAGTCTACCTCTGGTTTTCCCCAGAACCACAAATTTTCTTGAAGATTTTTTGGGGACAGTGCCCATTCAAGAAGGTCATAAACTCCTGACTGTGATTATCTGCTAAGAATTAAGCGAACCTGGGATGTAGGCGCTGTGAAGCCAAAAAAAAAAATATACATTCCCGTTTCGCTCCCCCAATGCAAATTAGCTGGGCCCACTGCATTAACATTCTGGAGACCTTGTGCCTCCATTCTGTTATATTACGCCAACGTAGTCGTTATTGTCAGTATAAATCTGAATGATTGTGTACTTCATTTTCTGTTATCAAAACTTTGCAATCCCAGCCATACGGGGCCTTTAATTCCAAACTCATTAATATGCGCGTTTAATTCAACTTGCAAACCATCTACCTCCTGTGGCTGTGTTCCCTGTGAGTGCCCCAGCCTTGGAGTGAGGCATCGTTGTATATTTCTATTTTCGATGGGGTTGTCTAAACTAATTGGAGATGGGGAATATTCCCACTGCTTCCTCACACCAAACGGAATGTCCTTTCTCACCCCTCTTCTGAACTGTTCATGGACCTTTCAAGTTTCCCTTACTCAATTTTAATGCTTTATTTTTGATTTATTTCTTAAACCCTTAACAGGAGCCTGCCCATAAAGCACAAGTGGTGTGTAAGCATCATGAGTTCCCAGCATTGGCTGCTACTCTCTTAGTTTTTAATTTCTTTCCTTTTCCCAAAATTTTCGACAAAAGTAGTGTTTTAAAATTTATTAATCTTGTCGTGGTGTTAAGGAAACCCTGCATTTTTACGGGTATCCAGTTGGAACTCTAGAAACTAATCATTTGAGTATGTTGTCTTTACCGATTTTGTCACGTGGATGTGAAACCCCACCTCAGTCAGGATAGAGCACAGGTCATTAACCGCTTCTTTGCATTTGTCATAGCTGTCAGCAATGATTAAACGAATCATCTAATGTAAGGAAACAGTACATGCCTCAAGTTGCTAATTCAGCGAAATGGCTTTAGTATGCGTGTTAAAACATTCGTGGGGATCGGTGAAAAACCCATTGGGGAGACAGGTGTATTCAAACAGCTGCCTCTGCCATAAGAACCTCAGGAATTTCCTATGTTCTTGTGCTATCGGTATAGTATAATAAGCGTCCTTAAGGTCTATGATGGCCATAAATTCCCCTGGTGTAATAAGGTCAATAGCTGTATTAAGTGAAACATTTTTTGAAGTGTTGATATTCTACTATTATTTAACGTTTTTAAATCTAAAATAATTCTGAATAGATGTAATGGCCTCGGCCCTTGACTCTCTCACCCACACGGATAGAAACACCAAGATTCAATCAAGTGTACGCTTCACCCTGGTTTATTGAACATCTGCTCTTCACGGATGTCATAGTTTCTGAACCCGCCCCCTGACTGCCAGATCCCACATCGACTCTATAGGTCGTGTGTGGGGGCGTGGGTCAACCACACCGCAGTAGGTTCAGCCGGCTAGGGTTTGACCAGTGGTGAACCCGGTGCGCCATCTAGCGCAGTGTAATGGTACTGCGCTGCTGGCGTCGTAGTCTCCGCTGCTACGCGTGATGTATGCAGCTCATGTTCAGACTACTACCATGGATCCATCAGGTTTCGGCCCCTCAGAAAAACATTAGAATATAAATTCTCACTGCGTCGTGTGTTGCCTTCTCACCACCACCCTTTTTCACACAGTTTAACACCTCTTTTGTTAACTGCAAACCTGTCTCTCAGAAAATCTGAACGGGAACGGAAGTCCTTGTTTTTTTTGACAGGGGACATTCCAGGAAAAGGTATATAAAAACACTCATTCTATAGCCGGACATGACCAATGACAATTTGTTATCCTTTTCCAAACTTAGCTAGATTCATTACATTGCCCGCCAATATATGAACAGAGTTACCCTATCCAATCTGGAGGGGGGTTTCTTGGAGCAGATGATGTAAGGCGCACGCACTACTTCATTCCCCCTTGTGGTAACCCTGATGTTTCTGATCGTTGGAGTGTTTGGTTTGCTGGCGATTCTGCGGGGTACGGTTGTAATCGTTCCAGTTGGTAGTGGCTCTGCCTACTCCCTACATGAAGAGGGCGATTAGTGTATGGCCCCTCTAAATTTGCCGTCTTGTCCTGAAGTCATTTCTGCCTCGTCTTACCGCATCCTAACCCCAGGCTGTCACTTCTGCGCGCGGTGGCTGCAATCTGTCTTCCGGCGTTTTCTTCCCGATTCTACCTCTTCAGTAGTTGTGGTATACTGGCCCCAAAAATTTGCTTTTGTCAAAGCCTTTGACCTTACTTTCGCGTTCGGGCGGTAGGTTAAGTGTCGTGTAACTCTTTCCGTTCTTATCTTTAACCTTCTTCTTCGAAGTGGTATTTCCTTGCCTGCGTCTGTTGTGACCGCCTTGAAACACATTCTCGTACCTTCTGTACGTCAAGAATTTACTGCGCAGCCGTAGCTAATCGCCTTGTTAGAGGTCTGAGGCATGTGAAGTGAACATCCTTTCTCCTTCCGCATACGGTTGGCACCGAAGAATGTGCCGTCAGAGCTGCTAACACTGCCTCTGGCTTGTGTCATCACATTCTCGATTTTCTTTTTTGTCCCTCCGACATTGGGACTTCATGTCCATTTCTTTAGGGGCAGATGCCTCGATGCCCTTAACGCCTCGTGAATTTCTCCGCCCCTCTGAGTAATACCTCAGCTGGCTTGAAGTGTGGAAGTGACCTTCCGACGCCCTCCTTAACAAAGTGGCACAGTCGCAATCTTTCTTGTCGGTTTCGTTGCCTATTCTTAGCCGCCAGATCAAGCTCTTTTTGCCAGTGCTCCGTGTGATTAGTGTCAGAATCAGAATCCTCTGTGACGATGAGCTGGAGCTTGAGGAAGAAGACGGGATACGCGCTCCTATTTTTCTTGCCCATTTTTTGTCTTCTTATCCTTCCTTTTTCCCCCATGAACTCTTTTTATGGCCTTATTATACTCGTCACCCTCCGATACATCAGATTTGTCTTTCTCACTGATTTAACGTTCTCTATTCAGAGAAGACTCGGGTGACAATCTTCCCGGCGAGACTGTCTGATCTCCCAATTGGTCGACGGTTCTGCCAGTCTTTTCTCCACAGAGAAGTGAGGCCTGTCTTCAGACTGAAAGCTGTGCAGCTCCAACAAAAGGATTCACCAATTGGTCCTAGGGCCGGTCTGTGTATGCGATGTCGTAAGGGCCCGATTCTCACACGGGCCATGCCACCGCCATTGTTATTACTGTCCGAAGTATTACCAGACTGCCCCTGCCCAGATCAGTGACAGCAGCCCCTTGCTGCGATCTCGTGAACTCTGTCTCGCCGCCATTACAATATACAAAGCGTAGAAACCAAGCAGCGCTTATTGTGACGGGTACGCAATTGCAACCCATCTACTCTCATAATATTACTCTAGAATGCTATGCCCGGCGACACGATGTGTGACACAATCGAGGGAACTTCAGTGGTCTTGAAGTTTTTTGGGTAAATAGTTCCTATAACACCGAACATCCCAGTCAAGACCAATGCCGACCTAGTCGAAACACGCACTGACAATGGAAGTGAGCCAACTCGAATCAATAAGCCTTGGTGGTGAACAATTGGGTCCCCTAACCTCGTATTCCGTACAGCCGAAAATGAATTTCATAGTCGCCACTTCAAGAGTGTGAGTATATAACCACAGGACTAAGTTCATTAGAGAACTCCCAAACGCCGTCATTCAGCGTACGCTAAACATGCGAACGCACCAAAACAGCGGCCTTATTCACAACGATAATACGCGTGTCACTCGATCCGGTAAACCTACATAATAACTAGGTCATAACGGCTAACGGTTTTACGGGTGTGCAGATGCAGGCTCGCTCTAAGTATCCTCCGGCGCTCTATTAAATTAATACCCAGTATATTCTCCAGTTCGGTAAACATGTAATTACAAATGTATTTATTCTATAAGTGCCTTAATAAAAGTTATCTAAATCTATAACCCTTAATAAAGTTATCTAAACAACTTTTGGGGTTTAGACCAACTTAAAAACTCCCAATAAATAGATAAAAAACGTACCCTTGAAACAATCAGCGTAATGTCTGAGTCTGTTGGATTTATGCTAATTGACTTGAGACCGGAACTGCTTCATATCCCTGGGCTGTGAATGCCTTGGTGGCAACAGCCCGAGGTAAAATTGATGTTATATAAACACAAGTTAGCACCAAAATAATAAGTTTTACAACTTTAGTAATCAGCTGAGAATGTACAACAAAAGACTTAACAAATACTTATTATATCTTATTACAGACCCCCAGAGAAAACTGATTAAATGTATGCCTTGTGGGAATTATTCCAATTGAACATTATATTCAAGCTGCATAATCTGAGGAACGCATTAAATTGTCTAAACCCAAACAACGACCTAGTTTTGATCATAGATATCCTACTTAAATACTGGTGCATTTAATAAGCGTAAAGTAAAGTAAAAGTAAAAGTAAAGTATAAGTAAAAGTAAAGTAAGAGAAAAGCAAAAGAAAAGTAAAAGTAAAGTAAAGTAAAAGTAAAGAGAAAAGTAAAAGTAAGTAAAAGTAAGTAAAAGTAAGTAAAAGTAAAGTAAAGTAAAAGTAAAGTAACGGTAAAGTAAAAGTAAAGGTAAAGTAAAAGTAAAAGTAAAGTAAAAGTAAAGTAAAGGTAAAGTAAAGGTAGAGTAAAAGTAAAGAAAAAGTAAAGTAAAAGAAAAGTAAAAGAAAAGTAAAGTAAAAGTAAAAGTAAAGTAAAGTAAAAGTAAAGTAAAAGTAAAGTAACGGGAAGTAAAAGTATCAACTTGATATATCTATTAACAAAAAAAGAGAGAGGAAAAAGGTTAGGAACTCAAAACTAAAGTATTAAGGAACTTAAATGATTCCCGTGACAGCGTAGCACAAAATCTTTTAAAAGGGATCGAATTCCCACCATATTTGGTGGGTTTTTTAACACTTAGTTTTTTTATGACATAACATTAATTACTTACTTGTTGAGAAACTGTGTGCAATTTCTGCCTGCTTTCGTCTTAGATTTGCAATAGCCTAAATCCTTGCTTATACCCATCAACATCAGCTTCTTGGGATGGTCGACTGTAATGCAAACCTCATCACTTTTGTTCTGGTACTGCAAAGCAAATAACAAAGGTTTCTTGTTCTTAGGATGGCTTCATGTTTGTTTGTTGTATTTTAAAGCTTTTTTTGGCATGCGTGCCTCCACGCGTCTGTTTTTTTTTGGGGATTTTGGTGGTTTTTTTATTGAATATTTATACTGCCTATCATGGATGAATAGACTTGTTTTCACCATTAGACAGCTTATCGATAGAAAGCCTGAGACTACACTTTTACCGACCCAAGGGAATTTTAACCTCCCACACCACCTAGACATGGTATGAGAGCAACCAGCCTTTGATGACGCTGTAAGTTATACACAGCGGTGGAAATTCAAATTGGCAGAGGTGGGGGCGCACAGGGAATCAAACCACTGACCTTCAGATTAGGAGTCCGACCTAGAAAAAAGTCAGACACTCTAACCACTCCTGTTGGTTTTTTTTATACTGGAAGGGTGGGGCAAGGATCCCCATTTAGCAAAACTTAGACACAGAAAGACAGACACACAGAAAACCAGACAGACAGAAAACCAGAGAGACATACACAGACAGAGACACAGAAAGACAGACCCATGGAAAGCCAGACACACAGAAAGACAGACCCATGGAAAGCCAGACACACAGAAAGACAGACACACAGAAAACCAGACACACAGAAAGACAGACACACAGAAAGCCAGACACAAGGAAATACAGACACACGGAAAGCCAGACACACAGAAAGACAGACACACAGAAAGACAGACACACAGAAAGACAGACCCATGGAAAGCCAGACACACAGAAACACAGACCCATGGAAAGCCAGACACACAGAAACACAGACACACAGAAAGCCAGACACACAGAAACACAGACACACAGAAAGCCAGACACAAGGAAATACAGACACATGGAAAGCCAGACACACAGAAAGACAGACATACAGAAAGCCAGACACACAGAAAGCCAGACACATGGAAAGATAGACACACGGAAAGCCAGACACACAGAAAGCCAGACACACAGAAAGCCAGACACACAGAAAGACAGACACACAGAAAGCCAGACACACAGAAAGCCAGACACACGGAAAGACAGACACACAGAAAGCCAGACACACAGAAAGACAGACACAGAAAGCCAGAAACACAGAAAGACACACACACAGAAAGACACACACACAGAAAGACACACACACAGAAAGACACACAGAAAGACACACACACAGAAAGACACACACAGAAAGAGAGAAAGACTCACACACAGAAAGACACACACACAGAAAGACAGACACACAGAAAGCCAGACACACATAAAGCCAGACACACAGAAAGACACACACATAAACAGACATTGAAAGCCAGATAGGGGCCTACGTAGAAAGACAGACAGACAGAAAGACAGATACACAGAAAGCCAGACACATAGAAAGACAGACATAGAGAAAGCCAGACACACATGAAGCCAGACACACATAAAGCCAGACACACAGAAGGCCAGACAGACATAAAGCCAGACACACGGAAAGACAGACACACAGAAAGCCAGACACACAGAAAGTGTGACACATAGAAAGACAAACACACAGAAAGCCAGACACACAGAAAGCCAGACACACAGAAAGACAGACACACAGAAAGACAGACACATACAAAGACAGACACACAGAAAAACAGACACACACACAAACAGAAAGACAGACACATAGAAAGCCACTCGGAGAGACAGACGGACCTCCCACCACCCCAACCCCTACCCCCACCCACCTTGTCATTGTTCTGCATGACGCTGGGGTTGAGGACCCCGACGACACCTCCGACCGATGTCTTCCAGTGCGCCTTGTGAGTCTCCCCGAACAGGAACAACTTCACTATCCGGCTGCAGTCGCGCAAGTCGCTCAGGTTCCAGATGCTGAACGTATTGCCCTGCAAACCATTAACGGACAGCAGCTATTAGCACAGAAGCCAACCGCAGTGGTCCATTTACCTGTTCAGTGACAAAGCTAGGTTTTGTCGTTAATGAAACCCGCTAGTAAAATTAACTGAGAGTTTAGGGCCATGTCCAAAGTTGTCAACATTTTCAAGGTCATTTCCGGTTTTGGTAGGTCATGGAATTCAAACCCCAGGGTTCGAAGCCTGGTTGAGTCAAACCAATAACTTAAAAGTTTATACTTGTCACTACCTAGCCTAGCGTTCAACAATGCTAGTATAGGGAAAGGAGCAGTTGAATAAAGAAGACCAATTGTCCGTGATTGAAAATTCCCCAACTTAATCAAGTAATGTACAATGACCGGATGTGGTGGCTGAATCGGTAGAGTGCAGGTTTCCCATGCCGAAGGTCAGGAGTTTGAATCCCATCCGAGTCAAACCAATGACTAACAAAATTGATGCTTGTCGCTACCTAGCCTGGTGCTCGAGATTACTACGATTGGGCAAGGACTGGTTAGTTCAGTATCAGGATAATGTGACTGAGTGGGAAATCGGATCATGGTGCCAGCGGCTTGGTCTCCCAAATGCCACTGCATTAGTGCCATTATAGAACGCTGTTGTGGCATCACATTGTAGTGTGTTTTCATAGTTTGGATTTACAATTAATTTACAGGTTATTATCTGAGATTTTAAAGTTGTTTTAATTGGGTGGGTTCTTCTCGATTTCACAAATCTTTTGGTTTGAACAATGTTTTATTGTGAGGTTTTTTGTATTAAATGGATAGAAAATTAGTTGGTAGTCACCACCACCACAAATATCTTTTGCTTTCAAATTAGTCGTTATAAAATGATACTATCAAGTCTACTGTCATGTACATGCGCAGTGTGCATGCATTCCCGTTAAGTGTGCATGCACACCTGTGCACACCTGTGCAGTCTGCATGTTCACATGCGCAGTGTGTGCATGCATGCACGCCTGCACACTACGTTTGCGCACGCCTGTGCAGTGTGTACCTTCTGTGATGTCTTCGGGTCCGATTTGTATGTAATGACCCCGATGGTGACCCAGTCACCCTCCAGCGACGACTTGGGCTTGGTGTGGATGGTGGACAGCTTCACAATGTTCCGGTTCTCCATCCGGGCCTTCATCTGGGTCGACGACACGAGCGGGTTCCTGTCGGAGGTGACATTTTATGGTGAAATAAAAATTCAAATACAAACAAAATTAAGAACGCACTTCAAAATGGAACCCTTGAAGTGAACTGAACATTTCATGATTCATAAATGCCCCCCCCCCCAACAAACCCCGCCCGTTTTTTGTTGTGATGGTGTATTTATGCTGCCCATAACAGTTAAGTCTAATGACTCGCTTTCACCGCTAGACAGTAATAGTCTTGTGGTTTCCCCTTGTTTTGTCACTTTCGGTTGTATAGCTATCTACAGCATGCATTCTTTCGCTGTTTGTAAGCATTCTCCCACATCTCCCTGCCCTCTGTGAGTTTGTTAGTTCTACAATTGGTTAGTTGTTTGGTTACATCCCCACACGTCTCTCCTCTGCTCCCACCACTCCCTCCCTCTACTCTTACTCACTCCTCCTTTCCTTTCCTTCTCCTCCTCCTCTCCGATAACATTTTCATTTACATCTTATTAAACGACATCCTTTGCTTGGCTTTTCCTTTTTACTTGGTTCGAATTTTGGATTAATTAGTTGATTTATGAAAAACATTCACTTTTCTCTGGCAATCAACAAAATGGCAAAAATACACTAATTCTTCTTCACCAGGATATGTCTAGATAGATAGATTTGATAAAAGACGAATATAAAGCCTCGTGCTTTGAGTGGAAATACTCGAATGGACAGGGCTGCCTTCTATGGAAGATCTTTTGATCAAAAAGAATCTCCGGTGGACTGGACACCTCATGAGGATGTCATCAGACAGGCTACCAAAGCAGATCCTCTATTCTCAAATGTCTTCTGGTTACAGAAAGAGAGGGTGCCCTCGTCTCCGGTTCAAGGATACCATCAAGAGAAATCTGAAGCTGAGAGGCATTAAGACCGACTCATGGACATCACTCTCACAGCAGAGAGCTAAATGGAGAGCGGCAGTCAAGTGATGAAAGCAGTCTTTGTCGCATCGCGACCAACAGCATGATGATGATGATGCTTTGAGTAGCTTGAGCTAAAGAGATAATAGTTTTGATGTTGCATCGCATTGGTGAGCATTGTTAAAAAAAATACGATTGTTTGTTGGGGTTTGACATCCTAGCAACAGATATGGTCATATCAGGGCGGGATGGAATTCAGATGCCATTACCTGTCTCCAAAAGACAACTCTGCATTCAGACCAATCTTGTCCTGACATAGCCAGGGTTGCCAACATTGGAAAATGAAAAACAGGAAGATCTTAAGGGATGTTATATGTGGGTGGGGGAGGTCTTTAAATCTTAGATTCTCTGTGGTGCATTTTGGACACAATAATCCATACTCCCATATAAATGGTATTGCAGGGTTGCCAACATGCCATCATTGGAAAATGAAAAACCGAAAGATCGGCATAAGGTGATATTGGGGACATAAAATATTGTACACCTTATGGCGAAACCATAAGGGTTGGCAACCCTGCATAGCAGGCGTTCTGTCATCGGTGCGGCAGTTAAATAAGACTAAAACAGTTTGTACATTTTTGTTGTTGTTGTCCATTAGTTGTTTAAACAGGGGAAATTTCAGTTATAGACAACTGGTCTTCCTCATTCCACTGCTGGTCGATAGAAAGCCCGAGCCTACACCTTTACCGACCCAAGGGATTTTTAACCTCCCACACCACATAGACATGGTATGAGAGCAACCGGCCTTTGATGACGCTGTAAGTTATACACAGCGGTGGAACCAAATTGGCAGAGCTGGGGGCACGGGGAATCGAACCGCCGACCCTCAGATTAGGAGTCTGACCTAGAAAAAAGTCAGACACTCTAACCACTCCACCACAGAGAACACCACATTGAGAAATGGTTCGCGCATGGCAGGGGTTCACCGATTACAGGAGTCGCTGAAGGCAGCTGTGATTACGTACATGAGGCGGATTCCGGAGAAGGGGTCGACTGACACGTTCAGGTCATACTCCTCAGATTTCATTGCGTTTGGTGTTGGCATTCCACTTTCGAAGCGTTTCGGTAAGGCCTTGGTTCCCCCTAATGGAAAGAAGAACAGTTGCTGTCTTATCCATTAGAACAACAGATGCATACCATTTTAACCCTTTAAGGTCTGAAGCGCACAAATATGCCCGCAAGTTTCACACGCTTACAGTCTGGGAGCATCTGAATGCGCCTGCTCTAGGTACAATGTTTCAAATTGTTATCACACCTTCAACACCGGTTGCCATCACCTGGATCATGTACAAGCTAGGCATTGTATGGTTTATGCATCTACCCTGTGTATGTTATGAATCTACCCTGTGTATGTTATAAATCTACCCTGTGTATGTATGGTAAGTGCATTGCCTGTATGTATGTAATCAAAAGCATTAAACGATTTATGGACATAAACTATTTAAATGACTTAGGATTTCAGGGGGACAAGTGTAGTAGTCTGCACTGATCTCTCAAGCAAGGAGCCACATAGACAGGTAGGCATGGATACGGTGATTGCATCAGAGAGCCTAGATGGAGTAATGGTTTGCATGCTAGTCCAGAAATGACAAGAAGTGTAGGATTGAAACCAGCTCTAGGTGAAATATTTCCCATTTTCACCACCCTGACGACAAAATTGTGACTGGACAGCGCGGCTTGTACACTCACAAGTGGCCTTCCTGTTGGTGATCGAGTCCATTGTCAGCGTGCTTTCGTGGGCAACTCGCTCACCACGGTTTGTGCGAACCTTCAGTAGGGCGCTATACTCCTTGCCTTGCTCCGATAATGAACTGCCACCATCACCTGTCAAATGATATGTTTGCGACAGCTTAAGGTATGTTAATAGGGCAATGATTAGTCACACATTACTAGATAACTAATTTATTCCATTAAAGTGTTACCACAACTATAACTTACAGCATCATCAAAGACCAGTTTCTCTCATACCATGTCTATGTGATGTGGGAGGTTAAAAATCCCTTGGGTCGTTAAAAGTGTAAGCTCGGGCTTTCTATCGACAAACTGTCTAATGGTGAAAACAAGTCTATTCACACTTATCCATGATAGGCAGCATAAATCTTCAAGAAAAAAAAAACCCAAAAAACAACAGCAGTTGATAGCCAATCAGAAACTATTACAGGTGCACATTTTTACTCCCTGCATTTGTTTGTTTGCTTGTTGGTGTTTTACATCTTAGCAACATATATGGTTATATCAGGATGGGCACCTACTTGTGACAGTATACACTAATTGTGAAGTTATAGTGCTGCCCCACTGCACCATGACCTGATATCCGACTCAGTCACATTATCCTGATACTGAGAAAACCAGTCCTTGCCCTATCCCAGTAATGTTGAGTAGCGACAAGTATCAATTTGTAAGTTGAGCTCGACTTGACCCGTGTCATTGGGTTTGGAAGTCCAGACCTTCTGCACAGGAAGCCTACACTCTACCGATTGGGCCACCGCGTCCAGTAGAGGGGACGGTGTTAGGGGATGGAGAAGGTGGATGGAGAAAAGGGTTGTGGGGGTGGGTGGAAGAGTGTGTGTGAGGGGGGGGGAACAAAGTGAAACCTCACCATCCATGTCCCATTCATTTTCATCGTCCTCCTGGTATAGCCCAACGCGAGCCTCACCGGAAGTGTCCCTATGGAAGCCGGGTTTCTGGGAAGGCTTGGCAGCAATGGTGCCCAGGGGCTTACTCTCGCTTTGTGAGTCGAGCGGCTTGGAAACATTGGCAGACTCGGAGTCTGTACCAAACAGATCCACCTCCAAATCCTTCATTAAGCGGACCGCTGTAAAAAATCAACCGCACAACATTCGTTCAACACATTAATTCAGCGAAACTAAAAAGTAAACTAATTTGTCAGGTTGTTGGAGTTTAATGTCCGGGCAACATCTAAGGTCATAGTATGGATACCGACTTGTGACAGTGCTCACTCATGGTGACTTTATAGTAGTCCCACTGGGAAATCAGGCCGCCAGGCTAGGAAGTGACAAGTATCAATTTTATAAGTCATTGGTTTGACTCGACCGGGAATTGAACTCCCGATCTCCCACACGGGAGGCCTGCGCTGTACCGATTCGGCCACCGCGCCCGGTCAAGTCAGGTTGTTGGTTTGTGGGTTTTAACAGCATATGAATAGCCTATTTCTGCTGAATAATTTAGTATATATATATATATAAAAAAAAAATTATTCCGACCCCTACTGCAGAAAAATAGGCAGAACACAAGAAGCTAGATCCTCCAATCGGGAGAAAGCTAAGCTCTTCACCATAACATACATCATAAACAACCGTACTGCCAAAGAAAAATAATATTGGAATAGAGCAGTACGATATGCTAAATACATTATGGCTATCAATGTAAAAATAGCACCGTAGTACTAGAAAAAGGTATATACAATGTTATATTAGCAACAATACACATATATATACAAGGCGGTAGCCACCTCCTTAAGGGAGATGAACATATCAGAAAAAAAATTATTTTATATAATATTAATGTATATATTTATATAAAAAAAACAATAACCGCCACAGGGGTGCTGGTCTTTCAATAACCCCTGACGTGGAACCCGAATGGTTGTGTCGGCTGGTTGCCTAGCTGGTGATAAATTTGAATTGGCACTGATAGTGTGATATCACATACATAGAACAAGGAAGTTTGTTTTGGGGTGGTTTTTTGTTAAAAGCCAATAACAGTTTTATGGGGTTTCTTTTTAAAGATTTGACTTCATGCCATAGTTTTAAAATAAATGCATTAGGTTGATTTTTATAATCTACTTTACTTGTTTCTATAAGGAATTGGACTTTACCGCTGGTTGTCGTCTGCTCCTGTCCCGACTTCCGGTTCCCAGAATCCACGCTCCTACTGGGCGTTCTCTTATCACCAGAATCGCCACTCTTACACAAAGTGTCGCTCTTACTAGGAGTCCGAATCTTACCAGACTCTTTAATCCTGCTCGGACTATTATCACCATGTCCCCCGTTCTTATGTGAAGTCTTGCTTTTATTACAATTTCTGCTGGGAGTCTGTTCCTTGCCGTGATCACCATTCCGGCGAGAGGCTCCAGCGTTGCCTGAATCTGAATTCTTACTTGGCATTTTGCCAGAATCTGAATTCTTACTTGGCGTTTTGCCAGAATGTGAATTTATACTTGGTGTTTTGCCAGAATCTGAATTTTTACTTGGCGTTTTGCCAGAATAGGAATTTTTACTCAGCGTTTTGCTAGAATCTGAATTTTTACTTGGCGTTTTGCCAGAATCTGAATTCTTACTTGGCGGTTTACCAGAATCGGGATTCTTAACCGATGAACCGGTCTTACCAGAATCCCTGGTGGGAGTCCTAGTTTCACCAGAGCTACCAGCTCCATGTTTATTTCCCAGTTTGATAGGTGTAGACTTAGTAGTAGCGCTCCCAGATTTACAAGAATCTCCATTTCTGCATGGGCTTCCTGCTAGGAGGGCTGGCAGCTTGTTCTGTCCCGTCTTTGTAGTGTCCTGCCGATCTGTGAGCGTCCCGACTGCAATCTTGGCGTCCTGCCGACGCCCTGAGGGCATCCCGACTCTGGTTGACGCCTGTGCGCAGGTCTTAGTTTCCGTTTTGACCACCAGGGCGTTTTTTTCAGCTGGGGCGTTCTTGAGTTGAAACTCGAGCAATCGAATCTTTTCCTTCATTTCTCGCAATTCCTCTTTGTTTGAGGGGTGTGGGAGAAAGATGACATGTGTTACTTCGCTATCTTTAAAATAAGAGCCGGTTAGATTTGCAATAATAAATCGAATAATTATTCGCCCCTCTCTCTCGCTTTCTCGCTCTCTCCCCCCCCCCTCCCCAGATTCGAGTCCTACCAATGGTTGTCCTTTATATTTGAGCTTCTTTGTTGGTCAGTGATACTTTATTGTGCCACGAGTTATTATATAATTATTATTATATTATTATTTGACTGGCAATTATTTTTATGTTAACACTAACACTAACAATAGTACTAGTAGTAGTAGTAGTAGTAACACTAACACTACTATTCGTAACATTAACGGCTTAGTTATGCGCAGATGTAACTAAACTCACAGAAGATTAGCAAGCAGAAGTTAGATTACGACAGCCGGAAGAATATTGCCGTCCGTTGCCACATTAAGTAATTTTATGTAAATCCCCACGCTGACGTGCAAATAGCCAATCGTCAGTTAGCCGCACAGCTGCCATGCGAATAGCCAATCGTCAGTTAGCAGCATGGTCACTGTGTGAATAGCCAATCGCTAGCTAGCCGCATGGCCACCGTGCGAATAGCGTCAACCAAATAAGTACGGTTGATTTGACTGGGTTGTCAGTAGTTACGTGCATGTGAGAAAGTGAATGGGTCAGGTTCAGTTAAATTGGCTTTGCATCCCCTTCTATGTGTAGACACTCACTTTCCATAGCAGTTTCTGTATGCGTGATTGGTTCAACGGGTTCTTGTTTTATCAGTGGTGGTGAAGGCGTGCACTGGAGCGGTACTGTTTCCTTTGGGTGCGCTGCCTCATCAACATCATCACCGCGTTCCACCAGCATGGCCAGGCGATCAAGTTCGTCATCATCGATATCGTCATCTGAATGGGGAATGGCGAATGCGAATGTGTGGACAGCAAAGTGGATCGCTCAATGGACCGATCGATGTGAATACGAATGGCATGCCGCATACCGCATATATATAGAATCTTAGCTTTATACAGGCTTATAAGTTATAGCCGACCAAATCAGTAGTGGATGAGTATCATAAGTTATAGCCGAACAAATCAGTAGTGGATGAGTAACATACCGGAAGATTCTTCCTGCTGTTGGGAAATGGCTGCCATTACAGAGGCTCCCTTCGTCAGCTCCTCGTCATCTGAGCAATTCATCATCGCCGAAAGTTCATCAAATCCACACTGCTCACCTGCTCAGCAACAACATAAACACATTAACTAGACATGGGATGGCTGCGTAAACAAGGATGAAAGTGGTCTTCGGCAAAAATCGCTGAAATCAACCTGTCATTATTACACCGATAGAGAATTTCTGCGAAAATGTGGATTTCCTCCCATAGGATTAGCACTGTCAGGGAATCGCGGAAAAATACCAGAAGTCAGGTTTCGCCCATATCCAACACTTTCTTTGTTGGGTTTTATGTTCCTACAACATCTACGGTCATATTAAAATGATGTCGAACTAACCATATGTTACCATTACATCCTGATAATGTGATTGCTTGGCATTCAAGAATTGTCAAGACTTTCCGGGCCCGGTACGGACCCTGAACATGTTATGATAATAAGGCCTACGAGCCAACCTACTATTCAATTCTTCACGCTGCTGGGATTTGGCTGCTACAAGTGACCCTTTCTCCATGAGTGCCTCATCGTCTGAGTCATCCAACATAGCAGACAGTTCGTCGATCCCATACTCCTCATCTGTGAACAAATGATACAATTCATTAAACCTGACCGCCTCATTGTCTGAGTCATTCAACAATCAGTTTGACGATCCCACACTCATCCTCAGTGAACGAATGATACAATTTGGTAAACCTGACCGCCTCATCATGTAAGTCATCTGACATAGCAGACAGTTCGCCGATCCGATAGTTCTCCTCTGTTGAACAAATAATACAATTTAGTCAATCTGACTGCTTCATCGTCAACTCTGAGTCATCCAACATGGAAAAAAAATCATTGATCCCATACTCCTCTGCGAACAAATCATACAGTTTGGTAAATCTGACTACTTCATCCTACTCTGAGTCATCGAACCTAGGAGATGGTTTGACTATCCCATGCTTCTTCTCTGTGAACAAATAATAAAATTTAGACCACTCTGTGAACAAATGATACAAATTGGTAAATCTGACCACTTCATCATCTAAGTCATCCGACACAGAAAACAGTTGGGATGATCCTATACTCTTCTTCTTTGAACAAATGATACAATTTTGAAAATCTGACCACTTCATCATCTAAGTCATCTGACATAGCCAACAGTTTGACGATCCCATACTCTTCCTCTGTGAACAAATGATACAATTTATTCAATCTGACTACCTTAAAATGAGTCATCGACATAACAGTTTGTCGATCCTGTACTCCCCCGCTGTGAACAAATGATACAATTGAGTAAATCTGACCGCCCCATCATAAGTCATCGACATAATAGTTTGTTGATCTTATACTCCTCCTCTGTGAAGAAATGAAACAATAAACCAGACCGCCTCATCGCCTGAGTCATTCAACAGTCAGTTTGACGATCCCATACTCCTCCTCTGTTGAACAAATGATACAATTTGGTAAGTCTGACCACTTCAACGTCTAAGTCATCTGACATAGTGAACAGTTTGATGATCCCATACTCCTCCTCTGTGAACCCGATCTCGCAGCTTTCAGTATTGTCAAAGCTATTTTCAGTATTATATAATAAATAAGCATTACCGTTCATGACTCTTGTTGGATGACTCCCTCGAAGTCCTTTATCTCTTTTTAAAGGTTTCTTTGAATACGTGAAAGAGGTTTTACTTCCAAAATGTTGAAAAATGAATGTCTGGAATAAAGAAAACAATTATTTTACATTTCAACTTCGCATTCATGGAATTATAAAATTCTGAGAACGAGCTACAAAAGAGGGGGGTGGGGAGGAAGTTATATCTATTACATACGTGTAGGTGTGAATCCCATTTCAAATGACATACATATTAATCATTTCATAAGAAAATAAATTAAAGGTAACCAAAATCATTAATGTTTGGTATGTTCAGTATGTGCGTGTCATAAGCTTTAACTTTAAAGAGAGAACAATGGCAGGTTTTTCTTGGGGCGGGGGGGGGGCAGTTATTTCCTTTAGCGCTTTGCGCAAAACTTAGTGTTGTCTATTGTGTATTGAACATGAATAAATTAACCATTATTAGCAACTCTTTGAAAATAAATAGTTTATTCTTCGTTAGGTACCTGCTACCCTCCTTTCCGCATGAGGCGCCACTATCGCCCAACCTTTTTCTTCGTTCAGCTTTTTGCGACCACATCTGCAGCAGTGCTTTGAATGCGAAATTCACATATAAGGAGCCAAAAAAGGGCTTGCATATTAACTCCAAGAACAGACATCTATGGCATTTTCCCTTCTTAAAAATGAATAAAAAATAAATACATTGCCCACGAATGAATAGCACAGCCCAGAATTGTACGTCTATAGTGATTTAGCATAGTTTTTAGAGTCATTTCCATCAACATTTTCAATGGTAATGTACCCTCCATCAATTTTCAAAGGGGTCCAAGCATTACAATTATAATTTCACTGGAAGCTCCAATGATTCAAAAGCAATATGCTTTTTGAATTTTAAAAATAGTCCAAAATTTGAGTGAGATATATATGCATTTGAAAGGTTTTGACATTCAGATCTGTTGTCTTTTCTAATGTAGGTACCTCTTCTTAAATGTTTAAAGTGGTTCAAACACCAAATTATAATTTCAGTAGAAACTCAAAAGAATCATCGAATTGTTTAAATATTCCTAAATTTGAGTGAGATATATGCATTAGAAAGTATCACTCTATGGAGGTTAAACTCCTTAATAAGGCACTTCTCCAATGCAATAGGTAATACAGAAGATCTGAAAGTAATTAACTTTCAAATGCACATATCTCACTCAAATTTTGGAATATCAAACAAATTCTAAAAACATATCGCTTTTGAATCATTGAAATTATATTTTGAATGTTTGTACCCCTTTGAAATTTTAAGAGGGTGCCTATCTTTTGTAGATCAGCTAAAATTTCAAAACACAACAAACAGTATAAATTTAAGCTCTTTCAACAGATCTTGCTGAGAAAAACTCAAATCTGTTGTAATTTTGAAAATATATTAATAGGGGGAGAAGTTATGGCATTTCTAATGTCGGCTTAATTGCTAAATTTAGTCTGGATTCACCATTATAATGAACTGTGACCTTTGCCACATTGTTACAGCTTTCTAATGTATATTTTCGGTGAGCTTAGGCCATGTTCTTTCCAGTGATATAAAATTTATGAAGATTTTCTAACGCGAAAGTACTTTAATCAAGGCCGGAATGGTGAAAATGCAGGAACATTTGACTATAGACATGGTGACCGACGCACACCTATTGGTATCTGACATACCTACCTATCTTAGTCTTATGAATCCTATAATAGTAGGTACTCCAAAGTGATTTCTATTTTCAACAGGTCAGTATTACATCTAATATCTCTGTACAGGTCTTTTAAATTGAAACTCCATGATATAAAAATCATTTAGATCGATTGAATAGCTGCAAAGTTATGAGTGTTTAAAGATTGATTTTTTTGCCCGATTTGTGCACATTTCCAAATTAGCCAAATCTTGGATTTTAGGGTCCCACCTGGAAGTTATTTTGCATATGATCTGTCCAATATTAAAGAATCTCATTCTCTATAGTACAAATAAGAAGCTCAATTTTTTACAGACCATCACTGTTAGTATTCTTTCTGAAACTTCATGTCAAACTTGCTAAATTCCTTAATTTCCAGCAAACACCAATAATAAATTCAGTAAAATATAGAAAAATAGCATAACTCCCGTTCTAATTGTCCTATCACAGCAATGTTTATACCAAAATAACCAGAATCAAAAGCTCTACATGATGACATAATTTTCTAACTGATCAGAGAAAGAAAGACAACATTCAATTTCAGGCATCGCGAGCTGACAATAAAATTAAGAAAAATAGCATAACTCCCATTCTAATTGTCTGATCACTGCACTCTTTATACCAAAGTAACCAGAATTTAAAGCTCTACACGATGACATCATTTTCTAACTGATCAGAGAAAGAAAGACAACATTCTCTTTTAAGCATCGCGAGCTGACAATAGCCAAATTCTTGCAGCAGTCACTTCTCAGACCATGCTTGATGCGCATAATATAAATCTCAACCAAATATTGTTCTGGTTAGGTAGAGGAAGACTTAAGCTTTCTGATGATATAATTTTTAAAACGATCCTGATCAATTTTCAAGGAGGCTTAATGTCTTAATGTTTTCACTCCTTCAGTTCAATCAAATTTCCCACTCAGAAACACTCATGCTTGATATGCTAATGAAGCCTAGATTCTTCTCTATCTTTTATTGGTGGTTATTTTTAGCTCAGGTCAATGTACTCACCAAGCCATCAAGTTTAGGGAAGGGAGTAGCTCAGACTGGATGAAAACAAAATCGGCGAGCATGCTCAGAGCTGCCGATGGTACCCGCCAACAAGTGTCCATTGACTGTGATTTATTTCATAATGATAATTAAAAATCAGACAGCCTAAAAGACAAAAGAACAAGCTTTAATTTGATATAATTTTTATTTCAAACCAAGCAGAATTAGTGGAGATTCAAGCCTTTTTAAAAGGGTTAAAATAGGTCAAATTTCGCGCTGCGGACACCGTATATGCCGACTTTGGAGTACCTAATAATAGGTATTTCAGATTCTATATGGGGCGCGTCGGTCACCATGTCATTGGTCAAATTCCCTGCATTTTCACGATTCCGGCCTTGATTAAAGTACTTTTGCATTGGAATATTTTCATAAATGTTATTAGGTATCCCAAGAGAGCACTCCACGCTGGTGGAAATGCATCGTTTGGCACCAACAAAAGCTCATTCTAAACTCACTATAGTTCATCTAAATATCTAACCATTGAAATGAAAAGTACATTTATTAAAAGCTTATGAATTGCTCTTTGGGTATCCTCTATTTATATTTGTGTCACTGTATAGATTCTTTTAGTAAAAATGATATATGAGAGCTAAATTTGTCCATTTCACAACTTTTGGCTGCATCTCCAGATTATAAAGAATTGTTGGGGCAACATTCAATTAAATTTGCACAAGACCCCATAACTCCCACATGTTCAAAGTCGCATAGAGATGATAGAGCAGATTCTTAGCCACATTTTAGTATCAATCATCAATGAGAACTTTGAACGGAAGTATTATTAAAAAACTTTTAATAACTTCAAAATGATGCCAAAACCGGCTCATAATTCTTACAATATATTTTTTTATATAATTAGAAGGCTAATTTTGTCCTCCTTTTAAATAATAAATAATTGTTTTCTATACCACATGGGGTAATGCCCAAAAATGCATGAACACGAGGCCAAATAAATGCTGGCTCTATTGAATAACCAATGTTGACAGAGGGACTGGTACAAGTAGGTATCCCAAGTCATTTTTGCAACTCAATAGAAAGTACCATATTTTGAGATAGTTCCATAAGCTCTCCATAAAAAGTTGTAGGCTTTTTAATATGGACAAAAATGAACAAAAATGATGCAAAAATCAGCTATTTTTGCAATTTGCATGAAACCCACATTTCAGACATCAATAATTTGAAATATAATGGCCACATAAACTTGTCTTTCAGGACTATGTGTTATCTATATATCAAGTCTATTTTTTTCCAGAGTAATGACATAATTATTTTTCTAGATATTGGCCATTCAAAATGGCAAAAAAAAAAAAATTGCCACTTGTCAATATGAGAAATTGAGAGGTATGAGGTACATAAATGCCTATATTTAAAGAAATACACAACCAATATCCTTGAAACTTCACCCAAATAGCCACAACATCATGTAGTAAAAATGAGTTACCACAAACAAACCAATATTAGTATAGTTTCAGAATAATCATGATAATTGCTGAGGAATTTGACATAAATTTCAATTTTGCATACGAATTAATGGGTAGGATTTACACTTTCGGCTTTAGTTTGCTGGAGATCACCACGAATTTGAAAATGATATCACTTTAAAGTTCTCAAAATGATCTTGACAGTGGTATAACAATTATTTGGATATTTTTAAAAGACATTTATTGGTGATCATTTAAACTTTTGGTAATTTTGAATCAAAATAATGATTAGGACATTCAGTAAAACACCCATCAAGTTTTATACAAAACTAAAGCTTAGAATGTCTCCTATCATCTCCTGGTAAAAATATCCAAATATGGGTCACAGTTTATTATAATGGTGAATCCAGACTAAATTTAACAATTAAGCCGACATTAGAAATGCCATAACTTTCATGAAGTTTCATGATAGTGTAAGGTCAAAAGGGTACTTTGCTAGGTCCCCAAAGTTTGTGTTATAAGATCAATCATTTCAATGACGACCGAAAATCCACAAATATGTCACTAATGTATGCATTTACTTTATTTTAATGGGTGGAATCGACAGAGCAGATAGGCATCTACTTACACTGAAAATTTCCTTTACATAGCTCGATTATTTAGAAAGTTAGAACAAAAAATGACTAAATTATTAAATATATATATAGGTTTTGGGTCACAAACTTGTAATGCTAAAACATTAAAACAAAGGAAGAAAACTTAGTTTCATGGATATATGATAGTTATACTAGACTTATTTGTATTATTGAGATTCTTATGAATCTAACAATACAAACGAAAGGATGAAAGTAGCAACAATGTACCTATGGATATACTCATTACGCATTGAGAAATTTCTATTTTACTTTTCTGAATCACTAATGTATTCATTTACTTTTATTTTATTGGTGTAAATCCTCCAAGTCACTCACTCACTTTTATTTTAATGGTTGGAATCGACAGAGCAGATAGTCATCTACTTGCACTGAAAATTTCAGGGAGATATATCGATTATTAAGCAAGTTAGAACAAAAATTGACTAAAAATCTAGATTTTGGGTCACACACTTGTAATGCTAAAGTATTAAAACAAAGGCAGAAAATTACCCCTTCAACGCCCTTGTGACTTGCCACTGGAATTGAAATAGCTCTAGCACCCTTAATAATCAACCGATTGACATGATTGTTGAATTTTCTTATATGGTTTTCAAAGCTCTTTCCAACAATGCAATCCATTTTCAGATTGGTGTGGTTTGAAAATTGTGTCCACTAATACTTAGTAGTAGTACTACCGTCTACTACTAACTAGTTCTAGTAATAATTTAAAAATAACAAAACAACAATAATACTATTAATAGTACTGCAGTGCTCCGTTTTCCAAATCTATATGTTATGTTTCCTGATCAATCAAGCTGCCCGTTTAAATCTGCGAGCTGAGAAAAACTAACGCTAATGGCCCAGAATCATAATTTTGAACATCCGATTAAAAATAACTAAGAAATAGAACTTACAAAGTAAAGGAATAGCCGAATCTAGAGCTTCTATCTCGCGCCAAATATTAGCGTGTGGAATATTTAGCGTTGTATTGTTTTGTTGTATGAACATAGATGGCGCCACGTATTTATGCTGGTATTTTACTTTTATTTGGAATATTATATACCATAATACTTAGCATCATATTACAATATTCCATTTTTATTACATTCTGAAATAATTGTGTGTGACTGATTTATCGAGTGGTGATACACGTCGACAAGGAATCCGCCGCTGACGTAAGATACTACACTGCCCAAGCCCTGATCCCAGCCAGTTTCTGTTTTCATTCTTGATCCAAAATTTAGTAGTGTGACAACATAAACTTTGTGTCAGCGATTATTCTCAATTCACAAATGCGTGGCAAGATGGCAGCGTCCATGAAATGATTTCAGACTTTGTTTTGGTTAATATTAGGCTCATATTATTACTAAATACGTCATCTTCCTGACGCTAATGAAATGGCGAAAACCGCCATAATATCGGCTCTTTTCATATATACACTTTATAACATTGTATCTGGTGATTATGACCCCTTTTCGGACAATGTTTTATTTTCTCTTAACTGGCAAGGATCCATCGACTTGGTGGACCATCCTTTATCGGAGGTAAGTTAATCTATCAATGACCCCTTGCATTGTTGATCTAGTCTTTCATTGACACATTCCAAATACTGGAATAGTTCAAAACATGTAAATAAATACACCTAGACATACCAGATTCCCCCATTCTTATGGTAGGCTACTGCAGCAGTGACCATGGGCCATGGTCACGGTGATAGAGACGACTTGCATAATTCCATAAAAATATCAGATTCTGAGATGGCCTTTCAAAACAAATGTATTCTGATTAAGCACTTTAAGTTTAAGTCCTTTAATTTGACATGGATGGACTCAATAGGTCAAGTAGAAGCAAAGTTATGGTATGTAATGTACCTGGAAAATAGGCTAGTTATCTCATAATAAGTGCATTGCCATTGGTTTATAATAACTAAATAAGGGCAGGGATTTTGATAGATAAAGGATTCACTCAGTACAGCCTACAGGCTACAGGGGTGAAAACCAACATAATAGAAAAACGGGCGAAGAATATATTAGTCTACTGTCTGATATTGATAAATTAAGTGATCATAAATGTCATGTTGATAATGATACTCATTTTATACTTACTAACTTAGTATTGATAGTGTCACTAATATGAATAAGCAATGCTTAGGCCCTAGGCTTAGGACAGACCCCCCCCCCGCCCCCCAATATAACTACAACACAGTATTTTATGATGGCGCGTGTATTTTTTTATTCCACTCGCGGTGTTTGATTTGAAATTCTAGCAACTCGAGTTGCGGTCATGATAATCAAATACGGCTGTCGTTTCCGCAGAATAAAGTATTATTATTGCATTTGCGCATCCATGTTTATGACAAATTGTTCTTTATTTCTTTTAATTTTGAATAAAAGTTTTGCACTGTGTGTATTGGGAAATTCTATGGCAGCAGGCATTTGTTTTGATATATTATTAACCAATCACTGACCCCGAATACCGTAAATTGGGCCTATGGACTTAATGACTTGACAGCTTTGCTGCAGAGTAGCATGGAGGAACACATACACTGGTCCCAGTGACTTCATCGCACCATATATGGAAGTCCTGTAGCGAGGGACCAGTGTAGTTGTTCCTCGATTTGGTGTGCAGTACTCTGCGGCGAAAGGCCATCAAGGTATTAAGCCCATAGGATATTATTAACCAATTGCTGTCATCAAACCTCTATGCTGCGTAGCGAAGTTTGACGATCTATTTCCGTTTCTGTTTGCTGGATTCGATTATTAACATGAGTATACAAATGGTGGCGCCCATATAGGGTTATTTCCGTTTCCGTTTGCTGGATTTTGGTTATTTCATTGTCCATGTACATATTATTAGGTATCCCAAGTGAAATTTTGTATGTGTTTGGAGTTTGATATAAATGATTCCATCTGTTAGTATATGCAATTCGAAACACAATGATACTTCATTTGTCAAAATCGGTCAAGTATTAAGGCAAATACAGCCTTTTTAAATTTTACTAACCCTACTTGAAATCGGTCACGCTGCAAAGTCTAAAAGATAGCATTTTTGATGGTCTCCAAAATTTAAAGGGATCACCCAGCTTGCTCCACAAGGCAGAGGCAAAGAGTCCCTGGTCTGTACACAGTGTATATACAGTTACAGGTGCATGGGGTGGCTAGTGTAAAAAATATAGACCTTCAAACTTGGTAAAAATAGCATTTTCCTTGAATTCACCATTTGTGAAATTAGGCCCCAGAGCACTTTTTCGAGTGCGCTGGTGGTAAAAATTGCCACCCAAATTGATTCTTTTCTAATTATCCCGGGCCTATGGGGTAGTGCTAGTAACTCTATTTTTTTTCAAGGCCCCAAACCATGGGGAACAATTAAAATAAATAGGCTGAAAACACCCGAGAGCCAGTTTTGGCAGGTGATAAAATTTGGTGAAAAATCTGGCTTTTTGGAAAAGTTTGAAAAATCACAGAACAAAAACTGTACAATGGAATTGGATGAAATTTTCAGGTGCTATTCATCTTTATCAGATACTTCAATACATCCATAACAACATACATTACAAAACAGTTAAATATTTTATAAGTGAGGAGAAAAAATGCACATTTTACCAAAATCATGAGAAATGTTGAGTTTGAAAAATCGCAGGAAAAAAACCCTTCAACAGAATTGCATGAAACTTTCATGTATCCTTCTTCTTTATCAGTTTAGTTGATTAGTGCCCCTTTTTAAGTGTTTTACTAACACTATTTGGTTTTTGTATTTTACGAATTTTGCTAAATAATTTTATATCTCCTGTGGGTTCCGCACCAATGCCTCTGACATCTCACTCTTGACTTCAATCACCTGACCTATGAAGAATTCTTCATCATAAGCCACAGCAACCCACACACCTTGCTTTGAAAATTTGAAATTTATATCAACTTCAGTGTTGCTCTCTGCATCAGAATCACCCACCCATTCCATGTCATTCGAGCAGACATCATCTAGATTTATTCCCTCACTTTTTTCACTGACACTATTTGATTCACCAGAATCACTGTCACTGTTTAGCCTTTTTCTTTTATTTGGGCGAGAGGTGGAGCTTGAGTTAGGAGTAAGTTCTACTAGATGAGTGGGCACAGGCAGACCAGACTTCTCAGACAAAAAACACATGAAATCATCTTTAAATTTGTCTATAGTTTTGGAACCAACAACTAATCTTGGATCCTTGTGGCCAAGTACCTTAGTGCAGTAGCCCAATTCAGCATGGAGAATTGCTTTCATGTCTTTCTTCAATCTTACACCAGACAAAACATTGAGAACATCTTTTATTTCTGCTGTCATGAATTTGTAAAACCTCTTCTAGATTTTTTTTTACCAGGGAGTTGAAGTGAACCATTTTTTCCCCAAGATTCAGCCATTTTCAACAGGTTATCTGCATGCAGTTGGGGTACCTAGTAATAAGTACTACTACCACATAGGTATCCCAAGTGATTTTAAAAAACAGGTTTGAGCTTGATTTAATGGATTTCACTTGTTAGGATATTGAATTTGAAAGAAAATGACATTTCATTTGTCAAAATTGATCCAATATTAAGGAAGATATGGACGTTTTTAGGTTGTTACTCTATCGGTCCTGCTCAAAGCTAAAAAGCTAAAAAAAAATTATAGCTCCCAAAATTAAAACTAGGGAAATGAGCAGTGGAAATGAGGAAGACCAGTTCTCCTGCTTAAACTACTAATGTACCCAAAAACAAATTTTAAAACAAATTTTAAAAAACAAAGTAAAAAAAAACAACCCAAAAAACCCCCATTTTTAGTCATTAAATCGCCGTGCGCATGAGCGCCATAGGTTCGCATGAGCGCTGATCATTATGATTGGACAGGAAATTAAATTCTCTTTAATTCAATACCAACTTTTAATGGTTTTAAAATTATATTTTCAGTAGAAAATAGCACTTAAAGTGGAAATTTTTGTAACTTCAAATTTCAATCAATTCTTTTGCATTTTCTCTAAAATTAAAACATATACAGTTTTATATGAATGGAAAGATCGGAATCTCACCTATCTAGGGGTATTAGTACCTTTTTCCTGGGTACTTTGATCAACAAATGGGGTTGTTGCACAAATTGGATGTACACTAGCTAATTCTACTAGGGATACCATGACACATCTCCACCTGGGAATTTACATGGTTTTAGAGTGAAAAATGGTAGTTGGTGGTAGTTTTTATTTAGCTATATCAGGCTTATTTATTTGAATAATAAAATGAATCCAAGACCAGGTTAAAGGTAAGAGAACAAAGGTTGTTTCTGCTGTAATACATTTGTAAAAATCCTTTGTGGTTTGTTTTGCCACGGTGTTGAAGTGGAGCATTTTCTGACAGAATTTGGCATATTCAACAAGTAATCAGCCTGGGTTTGGGGTACCTAATATTATCTAGGTATGTTACAAAAAATATCTTTAGTTAAGAGATTCATGTTCTTCTGGCATTATTGAAAAAGTATTAAAGTGAACATTAATATGGTACCAAATTCATCTTTGGGTGATCAATATTAAGAAAGTTATGACAATAATCATAAATGACTGATTGTTTGACACATTTTTAAGATTTTACTATGGAAAAGAGTAAAAATGTTTAAAAAAATTTAATGTGACCTTCCCTATGTGCTCTGCAACGGAGGCCAAGTTTATCACATACCTTTCCTCGACTAAAAATAAATACTTGTACATAAATATACATTAAACATGTGCTAAAATATAAAAAGTTTCATATTGCTACCTTCTGATAAATTATAAAACAATGGCAGCAGAGGAACATGTAAAGTACATCATCAATATAGTTGTACTTGTTTGTAGTAGTGAAATCCCTTAAAATAGACTGGTAAGAGGTCGCGGAGCTCGAGTTTGTCACATACCTACGTTATCACTTTGATATATTATATGGCAGAATTGTTATTTAAGCTTCGTTTTATTTTTAATATATATATTAGCCGGAGTATTAATTTCAAATGATTGCATATACATGATGCAAAAATGGGTAGCTGTATTCAGTGTGTAACAAATGATGATACTGGTTATTGTGATAAATATGCATGCCTTGAAATGATTAAATATTGTTTCATTTGACTTTTGCACTATTCGTCATATTTCTATTTAAATGATATACATGTGCAAAGTGAAACACGTTAAGCGAAAAGGATATTTGCTCATATTCACAGATACTGCAATGATATAATTGCCAATTTTAGGACTAGGAATATCATTTTGAACATTAGTGTTGCATGAATATTCAATGTGTCTTGAAAGATCACGCTTAGAATAATCCCAGTAAGTCGGGATTTATCTGCTCATCACCATTATTAGAGTACTCCATAACTATTTTTATTATTATTATTATTAGTTCTCTGACAGCCCATTGGGAACGGAAGGGTGGAGTTAGAAAGGTTCTAATTCGTAATATAAAGCAGTAATAGAAATAAGCCAAATTGTTCACTTGTCCGGCTCAATTTTCACTTGTCCACAGTACTTACATTATATACATATACATACATATATATATATATAGGTCCCAAAATTTTGACTTGTCCAACGGACAAGCTCACGCCATATTCTACTTGTCCGTGCCTCTTGTCACTTGTCCCGGCATACTCAAAAACCTTCAAATTTACTTTCAGTGATGTAAAGATTTTTACTACTTTCCAACTCTTATATATGTCCCCGTCCTGATATGACCTTAGATGTTGCTAGGACGTAAAACAACCACAAACAAACTTATATATGTCTTACATCATTCAACAGTCATTATGGATAAATTACAATAATAGCCAGAGTTTAACCACTGAAACTGTGGTTAACTCCTAGAAAATAAATTGTTTCAACCGATACAAATTGTGATTAGTCATATTTAATCATAATTATTGTGAATAAAGTTTAGTTGGTCATGTTACAGCAGCCTCTTTAAGCCATCTCGCGATTCCACTTTCTCATATACGTCCTTTCCATTATTTAAATTTTTTTTAAATTTTCTAGGATGGAGTTGCAAACGATAATACAATGGTAATGATGACAAAGGACCAGGAGAAGTATCGATGCATTATCCCCACTGTCCTTAGGGAAAGCCATCAGGTATGTAATGCACAAATGCCATGTAGATCTCTAGACTTTAGCTCTAAGTGCATTAGAATTCTCTTCTCGTTTGCGTCATTAATTGTTACACTCAATGGATGCTTTCAAAATGAGCCGACGCATCTACATGCTCACCTGCGACAGGTACTGTTTCTACAACATAGACTATACCCTGCTCCATAGTTTTTACGATACCAGGTGCAGTGTGGCGGAATCGGTAGAGCGCGTGCCTCGCGTGAGAGAGATCGGGAGTTCGGTTCCCGGTCGAGTCAAACCAATGACTTATGAAATTTATACTTGTCACTTCCTAGCCTGGTGCTCGCCATTAATAGGATAAGGAAAGGATTGGTTGGCTCAGTGTCAGGATAATGTGACTGAGTGGAATATCTGGTCATGGTGCTGGTGGTTTGCCAGTGGGGCAGCACTATAAAGTCACCATGAGTGCACACTGACACAATTTGGTACCTGTCCTGATATTACCGTAGATGGTGCAAGGAATTAAACTCCAACAACCAACCAACTAACAAACAAAAGTCATCCCACATGGATAGAAATATTGCGCAACTTGTTTTCTTCTTGACTAAAAATGACTTATTCGTAATATTTTAATAGTAGTTTTTTTACTTACATGTTGCTACCCAGCCGGTGCTATGGTCCGGCTTTGAGAATAGCAAATGCAATTATTGCGATGTTACATGTGTTTACACCAGACGGGATGGCCGAATGAATTAGAGCGTCCATCTCCCGTGTTGGTAGACCGTGGGATCGTCGGTTCGAACCCTGGTCGAGTCAGACCAATGACTTTAAAAATGTTACCTGTCACTTCCTAGCCTGTCGCTCGGCATTATTAGGACAGGGCAAGGACTGGTTGGCTCAGTGTCAGGATAATGTGACTAAGTGGGATATCAGGTCATGGTGCTGGCAGCCTGGTCTTCCAGTGAGGCAGCACTATAAAGTCACCATGAGTGCACACTGTCACAAGTCGGTACCTGTCCTGATATGACCTTACATGTTGCTAGGTCGTAAAACAACAACAACCAAACATGTGTTTACAGTTGTTTCTTTCCTTTTAGTCGGACATTGATGCTTACAAAGGACCAGACGAGTTAACAATACTACATCAACTCTTTGAACAAATCACTTGTTCGTACCGGGTAAGCAGCACACAGTGTACATATTTCATGCGAAACGGAAAGTTTGTTTTATGTAGCAAAGCCTCTATAGCACATTGATTTTTATTATCGGCAATTGGATGCCAAACATATGGTCATTCTAACAATTTTCTTTAGAGGAAGCCTGCTGCCTAAGCATGTGAAAGGTCGGGAGTTCATCCCTTGGGTCAGTAAAAGTGTAGGCTCAGGCTTTCTACCGACAAACTGTCTAATGGTGAAAACAAGTCTATTCAGGCTTATCCATAATAGGCAGTATAAATCTTCAAGAGAAAAAAAATAAAATAAAGGTAGCGACAAGTATCAATTTAGTATGGTATCAGTTTTGACTCGACTGGAAACATCTAAGGTCATACCAGGATGGGCACCGAATCGTGACAGTGTGCACTCAGTGATTTTACAGTGCTGTCCCACTGGGAGACCAGTTGTGGACCACTTGTTATATTCCATGTATAGCTGTCAGTACATGTACTCCAAAGTCTTTTGTTTTTTTTATTAAAAAATTAGTCCGACGCGGTTGGGTGGGTGGGGATGATACAAAATGATACAAAATGGTGCATCCTGGTGCGTTTTGGAGACTTGGCACCTCCTCTAATGTATACTTAAATCGGGTCTTTTAAGGATGCAATGAATTTTAGCAATATTTATAACATGTAAGTTTAACGCAAATTGAAGCATTTGCATTGTTGTCGATCTCAGTCTTATTCTTTGTGGATACAAGGAGGGTTAGTAATATTTATATCATGTAAGGGTAACTAACATTAAAATAGTTACACTAATGTACATCTCAGTCACGTCCCTTGTGAATCCAGGGAGGCTTAGCATCGTTTAATACATGTTCAACATTCAAACATATGGAAGTATCATCATCATCATGCTGTCGGTCGCGATGCGACAAGACTGCTTTCATTACTTGACTGCCGCTCTCCATTTAGCTCTCTGCTGTGAGAGTTGCGTCCATGAGTCGGTCTTAATGTCTCGCAGCTTCAGGTTTCTCTTGACGGTATCCTTGAACGGAGACGGGGGCGCCCTCTCTTTTGTAGCAAAGACAGTTGAGAATAGGGATCTGCTTTGGTAGCCTGTCTGATGACATCCTCATGAGGTGTCCAGTCCACCGGAGATTCTTTTTGATCAGAAGATCTTCCATAGAGGGCAGCCCCATCCGTTCGAGTATTTCCTTATTCGTCACTTTGTCCTTCCAGGTTAGCCTCATGATTGAACGCAGATGTCGCATCATGAAGGCATGCAGCTTTTTCACCTGCTGTCTGTACCTGTCCAGGCCTCGGCTCCGTATAGTAGGGTGGATAGCACGATTGCGCGGTAGATCTTACCTTTGACCCGAATGGACACATGGTGGTTGTTCCAGAGTCTCTGGCGTAGTCGGCCGAAAGATGCGCTAGCCTTGGCCATCCTCCTCTGTATCTCAGCATCAATGCGTCCATCACTTGATATTGTGCTTCCGAGATAGGTGAATTCCGGAACAGAGTTCAGCTTGTTTCCGTCAACCATGATCTCCTCCTCTCGGGTTCTTGTAGAGTTGGGTTGGTACAGCACCTCCGTCTTCTTGATGTTAATTTTCAGGCCAAGCTTCTTTGATGCATCGGAGACTATTTTCTGGGTCTCTTCAGCAGAGTGGGCAACCAGTGCACTGTCATCTGCGAATAGTAGCTCTCTCACCAGTATCTGAGTAGTCTTGGTCTTTGCTCTGAAGTGTGCGACATTGAATAGGTCAGCGCTCTGTCTGGACTGTATATAGATGCCATCCCCATGTCTCGGAAAGCCTCATCGAGCATTGCTGATAGGAAGATGGAGAAGAGCGTGGGGCCAGTACACAACCTTGCTTGACCCCATTGGTAACCCCAAACGATTCCGAGACTTCCCCTCCAGCACTAACGTTCGCCATCATTCCTGTATGTAGAGCCTCGATCATAGTTGTGAACTTCTCTGGGCATGCACACCTAATAAAACTGCTCTAATAAAGATTGTCCATCTATATTAGTCCTGTTCCAAATGCTTCTGTTCCAAATGCTTCTGTTGCAGATTGAAAGTTACTGGACGTACGAACTGTGTCACGGTCGGTTCCTACGGCAGTATCACGAAGAAAAGGAAGCCGGAAAGGTACGCGTTTGACACCGATTAAGAAGCATCTCGCTAGTTTATTGACACTGTTCATATTGTATACATGCGTGCATACATACATGCATGCATACACACATACATACATGCATGCATGCATACATACATACATACATACATACATACATACATACATACATACATACATACATACATACATACATACATACATACATACATACATACATACACGCATGCATGCATATATGCATGCATATATGAGCCTGTCTCAAAAGGTGCTAGCTCTTCGTTTTTTTGTCCATAGTAACGATTGACACAAAACAGCACAGAAACGGTTACACTGAAAACACAAGGACATTTGCTTCAAATCAATATGTATTCTATTGGGATTATGAAACACCATGTAAAAACAAATCAGTTTATCCTGAGCAAATGCATAAGTAGATAGTGTGTTGATCGTTACTATGGACAAAGTTTTGTCCCATATTGCTTAGCACCTTTTGAGACAGTCTCACATATATATATATACATACATACATACATACATACATACATACATACATACATACACATACAAACATACATACAAACATACATACATCCTCTACTTACGTACGTACACGTACGATACATACATACATACATACATACATACATACATACATACATACATACATACATACATACATACATACATACATACATACATACATACATACATACATAGAAACTGGATGTGGTGGCCGGATCGATAGAGTGGAGGCTTCCCGTGTGAAAGGTCGGGAGTTCAATTCCCAGTCGAGTCAAAACTGATACCATACTAAATTGATACTTGTCGCTACCTAGCTTGGCACTAAACATTACTAGGATTGGGCAAGGACGGGTAAGCTCAGTGTCAGGATTATGTGACTTAGTGGGACATTGGGTCATGGTGCTGGTGGCCTGGTCTCCCAGTGGGACAGCACTGTAAAGTCATTGAGTGCACACTGTCACGATTCGGTGCCCATCCTACAACTCAAACAAATACAACTCAAACAAAGAAATATAAACATACAACTCAAACAAAGAAATATAAACATACATGCAAACATACACACATGCATATTTATATGTATGTATATGAGTCAGCCTCACGAAAATGGGCCAATTGGTGGTTTATTTAAGATGTTGGCGTCGCAATTCTTAAAGTGTATTATATTAAATTATCCTAGAAACAAATAAGGTTGTTGTATTTTCTCTACCTTTACATTCAGGATAAATTTAAGGACTTTCCAATACCTCTGTCAATGCTAAACTATAATTATACTGTTCGACGCTGACATCCAATGCTCGACACCGACAACTTTCCCCAATTGGCCTCTTTTCGTGATCCTGACTCATATACACACACACGAAGACAAGGACATGCACCCACAATAGAAAATATGGTAATACCAGGGTGGGGGGGTACTTAGAACTATGTCAAGTTTTTGTTTATTTCACATTGTTGATTATTCTGAATGAGCTGTCATTAAAGCATGGTTATGCCATCCCTTTTTTTAATGCATGTCATCTGAATGGGAATTATATTAATACTGGCATGAATACCAATCTACATTATGGTATTTAACAAATAAAATGCCTCTTACGCAATGTGCTAGAACATGGCATGGAACTCTTTATCCTTATATTGTTTACCAATGTGTATTGATATAATAAACTAAGACCTGTATCCCTTTTGTATTTAACAGAAATCTAAGCTCCAAGAGTATTATTTGGGACATTACAACCTGGCAGGTGAAGGTAAGTCACTGACCATTCTAGCGGAATGGATGACCAATGTGTAAAGCCTCAGTCACACTGCGGTTTGCAACCATTTTGCGACCAAAAGCCGGCGCCGGCAATCTCCTTGTGACAAAAGCCACACCAAAAAAAAGCGGGGGAAAACAATGGTCAGCGATCGGTCACCGACTGCTCGGCGACCTCCAGGCAACCATTTTGGTCGCAAGGAGGTTGCAGGTGCTGCATCAAAAACCTCCAGGCGACCAAAATGGTCATCCGGAGGTCACTGACCATTTTCAGCACTTGCGACTGGTCGCACACTCAGTGGGACCACTTTGTGACTGTCCCCTTTTGGTGGTCGCAAGCGGAGTGTGACTGGGGTATAGATCACCCGCCTCCTATGTTGAGCTTGTGTGTTCACTTGTTGGCTGCGTGAAATCAAACACTTACAAAATGGATACTTGTGATGACCTACCTAGCCTGCCGCTTGGCATAAGTATGATAGGGCAAGGAGAAGTGGAATGAGGAAGATCAATTGTAAGAAATTGAAATTTGTCCCACTTAATCAATGAATGTAATATATATTATATATATGTTATATATATTATATATGTGGGTCATTCTCTGAAACTGAGCAGCACATATTTGGTTTGTTTGTTTGTTGTTGTTTTACGTCCTAGCAACATCTAAGGTCATATCAGGACGGGGCACATATTTGGTTTCCACATTACATTGGTGATGATAAATTCTTCTTTTTTTTTTGGCAGCAAGTCAAATAGTCATTGTTACCCTGTTGTTGCCAAATAATTCATCTTCAGAATCATTTTTCTCATGACTGGGTGGTTTAGTTTAAGGTTTCCGATCACTAGGACTCATGAAAAAGATAGTGCCTGGAGACCAGTTCCACACATAATCATTCCGTGAAAATGCATGCTTTTCGACAAAGTTCTGAATATTTGACTTATTTTCGTTGTTTAGTCATAATACATATGATGGGTTTTTGAATATGCATGTTAGAATTTATTTAGTATATTTCTATGCCAATCTTCAAATTTATTTAATAATGTTGAATTTTTGTTTTCTATGTATATGTGTGGTTCACCATAGTGCATATGACACTGGGCGCGGTGGCCGAATCGGTAGAGCGCGGGCCTCACATGCGGGAGATTGGGAGTTTGGTTCCCAGTCGAGTCAAACCAATTACTTATAAAATTAATACTTGTCACTTCTTAGCCTGGTGCTTGGCATTAATAGGATAGGGCAAGGACTGGTTAGCTCAGTGTCAGGATTATGTGACTGAGTGGGATATTGGATCATGGTGCTGGGGGCCTGATTTCCCAGTGGGGCAGCACTATAAATTCACCATGAGTGCATACTGTCACAAGCCAGTACCCATCCGGGTATCACCTTAAATGTTGCCAGGATATAAAACTCCAACCAACCAACCTACTGTGGTGTGTATGAAGAATTTAAAATGAAAAGTATACTGATAAAGGTACACTATGCACCATTATGGTTCCCATTAGAAATGTTGTATTTTGTTCAAATGAAATGTTTGTAGATCTGTGCATATAACGCCATGTAATCAGTTGTTCCAGTGTCACTCATCTACAATTCAGTTGTGCCTTAATTATAAAAAGTCACCTACTTTGTGTCTGTAGAACCGCTTGCCCCCCCTTCGGACCCCCCACAACCTACAGAGTCCAAGGTGCCCGCTTTGCATACAAGTGTCAAGGTAGGGTACATTGTTTTATCGTGATTTCAATATTAATGTTTCATAAACAAACTACAGTATAACCCCATTATAACGCGATCATTTGGGTCCATAAAATGTCATCGCAAAAACAGCATGGTCGCGCTAAATTGGGGTTCAGTTTACTGAATTACCTTAGAATTAAGGAATTCTGAGTCCAATGAATCATCACGTTATATCAGAATTTGCGTTAAATCGGGGAGCGAATAATGGTGTTCGATTGTATTTACTTTTATTAAAGATCATTGTGTATCACCACAGCCTGAGCCTGTCTCTGTCATATCCTTAATGTTCCAATATGTTACAAGGTAGGATCATAACTATATTTGCCCAATTGGGCAAGTGACTGAATTTTATACTTGCCCGAGGGGCCAATTGAAACTAAAATCAGAAAAATAACCACTTGCCCATTTGAGCAGCTCGCCAAAACCTGCCCGCCTGAGTAAACTAGGTACCCCAGGCAACCAGGCAGTCCTTATTGTCCTACCCTATATCCGTAAAGACATATTACCCGACTATGTCGCTGTAGTTACCCTACCCATTACCAAAGCCTATCTATTACCTGACTATGTCGCTGCAGTTGCCCTAATCATTACCACCAATGCCTATCCATTACCCGACTATGTCACTGCAGTTACCCTAATCATTACCACGAATGCCTATCCATTACCCAACTATGTCGCTGCAGTTACCCTAATCATTACCACCAATGCCTATCCATAACCCGACTATGTCGCTGCAGTTGCCCTAATCATTACCACCAATGCCTATCCATTACGGGATGGCCGAATGAGTTAGAGCGTCCGTCTCCCGTGCTGGTAGATCGTGGGGTCGTGGGTTCGAGTCCCGGTCGAGTCAAACCAATGACTTTAAAATTGATACTTGTTGCTTCCTAGCCAGGCGCTCGGCATTATTAGGATAGGGCAAGGACTGGGCAAGGGCTGAGTGGGATACCAGGTCATGGTGCCAGCGGCCTGGTTTCCCAGTGGGACAGCACTATAAAGTCGCCATGAGTGCGCACTGTCACAAGTCGGTACCCGTCCTGATATGACCTGAGATGTTGCTAGGACGTAAAACAACAAGCAAGCAAGCAAACCTATCCATTACCCGACTATGTCGCTGCAGTTACCACTGCAGAAGGTGGATGGTGTCGAGCTGCCCTACTTCGCTGTGAACTTCACGCAGGGCACCAAGTGCGACCTGACGAACGCGCCACGCCGCGTGTCCATCCACTACGTGTGCAAGCAGGACGGGAAGGGCGAGGTCTATGGGCTGAAGGAGACGTCCACCTGCGAATATGAAGTGGTTGTACTGACCAAGGTGCTCTGTGAGCACCCAGCCTATCAGTGAGTGGTCACGTTCTCTTAACCTATCATAGATGAGAATCTTTCGGATTTATCCAGAATTGCGGATTTTTATCTGCCTGATTTTTTCCGGATATCGTCAAATTTTGCGACCATTCCGTGTTTTGCACCCCCTCCCCCAACTGGCCCCCGTTGGCCGTGCCGTTGCGTGATTGGCTTCTCTCGTGTCACTTTAGAAGTAGACAAAAATTCATAAAATATGTTCCTGGTTTTTTTTTTGTCAGGCCATTCTGATCTATGACCTGTGGGTCGTTCTTTGAAACTGGGCACAACATATTTGGTGTCCATGTTAGGATGGCTATAATTAATTCTTTCTTTTGATAATAGCAAGTCAAAATAGTCATTGTTGCTTTTGTGTATTAAGCAGGGATGATATTTTTCAGTTTTTAAGCAGATTTCCAGGGGTTTTCACAGCCTGGGGGTATTTTTGATATAGGTGTAAATTTGAGGAGAAATAAAAATGAGGGGGATACGTTTCATGTAGTACTCTCCAAGCATAGGTTATGCACAATGCATATGACCAATCATTATAGGGTCTGCCTGGAGAGCATTCTGGGACTGTATTACTATTATGGCCTACCTCACCGTCGATTTTTGCTTTTTTCCTCTGTAAAGTCGCACTGTAAAGTCACCATGAATGTGTACTGCCACAACCGGGGACCAGACGGGACGGCCGAATGAGTTGAGCGTTTTGGGAGATCGGGGGATCCGAACCCATGGGTGCATGGGTTCGAACCCTGGTCAATTCAAACCAATGACTTAAAAATGTGTACTTGTCACTTCCTAGCCAGGCACTTGGGATTATTAGGATAGGGCAGGGACTGGTTGGCTCAGTGACAGGATAATGAGATTGGGTGGGGTATCAGGTCATGGTGCTGATGGCCTGGTCTCCCAATGTGGCAGCACTATAAAGTCGCCATGAGTGCGCGCTGCCACAAGTCGGTACCCGTCCTGATATGACCTTAGATGTTGCTAGGACGTAAAACAAACAAAAATCCACAACTCGGTATCTATCCTTACATGACGTTAAATATGTTTCCAGGATGTAAAACCCCAGCAAACAAACCGTAACCTGATACCGAGCCAACTAGTCATTGCCCTATCCTACTAACGATGTGCAGCAGGCTAGGTAGCGACAAGTATCAATTTTGTAAGTCGTTGGTTTGACTCGATCAACTTTCAAACCCATGAGCTCCTCCTACACATGAAGCCAGTCAGCTCTCCTAGCAATTTGGCCAGCCAGTGCTCTTAGCGATTTGGCCAGCCAGCACTCCTCGCGATTTGGCCAGCCAGCACACCTAGCGATTTGGCCACCAGTGCTCTTACCGATTTGGCCAGCCAGCGCTCCTCACGATTTGGCCAGCCAGCGCTCTTAGCGATTTGGCCAGCCAGCGCTCCTCGCGATTTGGCCAGCCAGCACTCCTAGCGATTTGGCCAGCCAGCGCTCTTAGCGATTTGTCCAGCCAACACTCCTCACGATTTGGCCAACCAGCACTCCCTCGCGATTTGGCCAGCCAGTGCTCTTAGCGATTTGGCCAGCCAGCACTCCTCGCGATTTGGCCACCCAGTGCACTTAGCGATTTGGCCAGCCAGCACTACTCGCGATTTGGCAGCCAGCACTCCTCGTGATTTGGCCAGCCAGCACTCCTCACGATTTGGCCAGCCAGCGCTCTTGGTGATTTGGCCAGCCAGCACCCCTCGTGATTTGGCCAGCCAGCACTCCTCGACATTTGGCCAGCCAGCACTCTTAGTGATTCGCTCAGGCCACCTGGTCTCATATCACCAGTACTAGATTTGACGCGTAAAGCCTTCTTGCCTTTGCAGAATCAAGAAGGATCCAGTGAATAAGATCCAGTGCCACTCCATGCCCGGGTCCCCGCGCCGCCCACGTAGCCTTGACAACATGGAGTTGGAGAACACGGCGGGCAGGTTCCCCATCGACGAGGTGAGTTAGCACTCCGGGGCATTCAAGGCGCATCGTCCGATGAAGGCTTAATTGCAGACTCACCATCCCTAATGCCTAGGTCACAAATGCCGTGTGGTGTGTTTGCGGTGACTGGAAGGGGCCGCATCGGTCAGACCGTATGGTGACCGCAAGGTGGGTTGTGGTCGCCATACGGTGACATACGGTTTTTTGCTCGCCGCAAGGGGTTGCATTATTTTTAGGTTGAAGTTATCTTAACCTTGGAAAATCGCAATGCCGAAGGCTGCAACCCCACAACATTTGCATAAACCGCAAGACACCGCAGACCGCAGCACCGTATAGCGACCGCAGCATTTGTGACCTAAGCATTATCCGGAATCCTTGGCACCAGTTGTGTTTCGGAATTCAGAATTTGTGGGGGATTTCAAAATATATGTATACACTAAATGCCCATACACATACGCACGCGCGCGCAGGCACACACATGCACACACACACGCGCGCACACGCGGACTCAAACATGCTCCACATAACTCAATAAATACTATGAATAGTTTTAGTTGCTGTATGGAAAAAAAACATTTGGTGTTTCGGAGCTGTTAAGAATTTTGGATATGGGATTGTGGACCTGTGTTTTCAAAACCAAAACACTTTCTAGATTTGGTCCTTTATACACTGCAACGCTGCACTGATTAATCATTTCTTTAATGTTTTGGAAGCATCGAAACTGACTTCCTAGCCTGGCGCTCGATATTAATAGGATAGGGCAAGGACTGGTTAGGTCAGGACAACACTGGTCTGGATGCAGCGTTGTCCTTTTTGACGAGAGGTACCACTGTTGTTGTTTTTTGTGATGAATTTATTTAATCCTGCTCATAACGGGTAAGTGTGTTGACACTTGCTTTCACCGCTGGGCAGCACTAGTGCAATTTGATTTAAATCTTTTGAATTTAGTTTTTAGTAATAATTTTGGATTTTCTCGCTTCTTGTTTATGGCTTGTAACTGTACTGTTTATAGATTGCAAACAGTCCAAAACTGAGCTTTCACTATACTTTGTGTTAATCCATTAATTCTGTAGTGTGTGACTTGGAAATGTTGGCTTATTATGGTTTCGATGTTGGTTATTTATTTATTTTTATTCATCAATGTGCAAGTTTCAGTTTGCATAATGATTGCCTATTCAGTGACACCACTAATATGTGTGTGCTGAAGGTAAATATGTTCAATGACGGGACGGGATGGCCGAATGAGGTAGAGCGTCCATCTCCCATGATGGTAGATCGTGGGTTCGAACCCTGGTCGAGTCAAACCAATGACTTAGAAATTGATACTTGTCGCTTCCTAGCCAGGCGCTCAGCATTATTATAGGATAGGGCAAGGAGCAGTGGAATGAGGAAAACCAATCGTCCGCGATTGAAATTTCCTCTGCTTAAACAACTAATGTGCACACAAAGAAAACACCCCAAAATGGGGTTATTCCAGTTCAGACAGAGAGTGATTGCAGGGAACATTTTGTTTCGTATCGTGTCGCGAATCGCGATACAGGTTATGTAGATTGCTAATCAATTCCAAATTGATTAGCAATTGTTGCTAATCAAAATTTAAAAAGCAAGATGCTCCTGTGTACACAGGGAACATTTCATTTGGTATCGTATTGCGAATCGCAATACAGGTTATGTAGATCCCTAATCAATTTCCGAATTGATTAGCAGTTTTTGCTAATAAAAATGTTCAAAACAAAATGCTCCCTGGATTGAGAGAGCGTAAGTGAGAGGGATTGAGTGAGAAGATTGGAGTGAGAAAGGGAGAGCTTTCGGTTGTTGGAGTTTTAGCTGTAAGCTAGGAAGGGAGAGATGGTGAACACCCAATGTATGCTCCTACCCCCTCCCTTGAAATAAAACAAAAAAATATTGGTTCATTAAAAAAAAAATGAATGAAGAATTACGCTTCTGCTTCAGGTCCCTAAAAACTCGCATATTAGGCGAGCTGGCAGATAAGTCAAATTCAATTTTCGACCCTGGAATTCTTTCCTCAGGTATATGCATATATGTAGTAAAGAATATGATGCGCGTATCAGTCAAGGTGCTTCTGAGAACTTCCTTCGTTTATTTTTTTTAATATATATAAAAAATTGACTTAACAGCGAGTTTTTGCGGTCGTCTTGTGGCCCACTTTTCTGGGCATGGGGAGGGGCGTTATGTTATGTAGGTCAACTTGAAACTAGCATTTAACTCAAAATGGCCTCGTTCTTGCGGCAAAATGTTCTCATCTCATGGAGAACATCAACTGATAATTGTTATTAAACAAATGTTTAATGGGAGGGGGAACTAATTAAAAGAGAAAAAAATAGAAATGGAAAAATCGATATGTGCAACTTTTGGCAGGATGGCTAATATAAAATATTTTTAAAAGTAGCTGTACGCTTGTAAAAAAAAAAAAAAAATTATCATTCCTGGAGAAAAATGTCCTCATCTCATGGAGGACATCAAATGATAATTGTTTAAAAAAAAAAAAAAGATTATACAATTAAAAGGGGAAAAAATTGTTATAACAAAAAATCAATATGTGCTACTTTTGGCAGGATGGCTAATATAAAAAAAAAAATAGTATGTGTACGCTTGTGAAACCGTTGATGCATTCCTGGAGCATTACAACTATATTGTATAAAACAGGAAGCTATTTCCGATGAGGAATACGACGATGATGATGATGAGGATGAGGATAATGATGAGGATGATGGGGAGGAGATGGAGGAGGACTGGAACCATTGGTCGGTAAGTGGGTGCCTCGACAGTCGCCATGACAGTGACGTCATGGTGTGCGTGGCGCCCTCTAGTAGCTGGCGTCGTAATTAAGGTATGCTATGGCAAAATCCTGACGTCAGCTGAATTCCCCAGTGGCCATTCCGTCGTAGTCTCCTTGTTAAGGCTAAATAACATACGTCAGTGGTTTTATCACAGTATAGCATTGTATATCCCTTAGGTAAGTTAGACGCTGTCAACTTGCCTTGACCGGGGTAATTTTAGTGCAAGTTTTATTGATGGTACAAATTTGTTTCCGGTTTATTGCATAATCCGATGATTTTTGAGTTTCTGTAATTAAGCAAAATATATGTTTAGATAAATATATTACGGTTATTGCTAAGATCTACTTTACTTTGTGGGTCCTTCACAATTATCAACATTTTCACAGGCCTCTTGTGCGGGAGATCGGGAGTTCAATTCCTGGTTAGGTCAACCCAATGACGTACAAAATTTATACTTATCGCTTCCTAGCTTGGCGCTTGGCATTAATAGGGTAGGGCATGGACTGGTTGGCTCAGTGTCAGGATAATGTGACTGAGTGGGATATCGGGTCATGGTGCTGTCGGCCTGATTTCCCAGTGAGGCAACACTATGAAGTCACCATGAGTGTGCACTATCGCAAGTCGGTATCCATCCTGATATGACCTTAGATGTTGCCAGAGGACGTAAAACTAACAACTAACCAACCAAGCTGCAGTAAATGTTTCATGAGTGGACCAGTATCTTAAGTAGGATATGTAGCGTTATATCTAGTTTTGTTTTCAAATCTCAGGCTTTCATCGGACTATGCAGCTTTAAACAAGTGTGACTTTATCCAATTAACAATTAAACTAGATGTTATTTATTAATTAATCAATTCTATTTTGCAGCGATTTACGTTGAATCTTTTGAAGTAAGTTTTAGTATGAATATATAGCTACAAGTACCACATGGAGTTGTGTATGGAGAGGTTTGATGTATATTTAATGGTAAGCCATTTGATTTGCTATAATTTTGATGCTGCTTTTCTTATATCCCACTGGCAACCTGTTTCCTAAAGTCTGTTATACTATTGCAATGTGATTGACCACCTCCATCTCCTCCCCTGCCCTCCACCCCTCCCATCCCCTCCCCCTCAACTCTCCCCTTTCCTCTCCCCTCCCCTCTCCACCCATCTCCCTTTCCTCCTCCCCTCCCCCCACTCCCGTCTCCTATCCCCCTCCCCTCTCCTCCCCATCCCCTTCCCTCCTCTCCCCTCCACTTTCCCCCTCCCCTCCTCTCTCCTCCCCTTTCCTCTCCTCCCAGTTCCTCTCCTCTCCTCCCCTCCTCTCTCCTCCCCTCCTCTCTCCTCCCCTTTTCTCCCCTCCCCTCTCCTCCACTCCACTCCCTTAGTCCCCGTGTACGCCTTCCACAAATTGCTTACTCTAAGTGTACCAGACGTGTTGGCTTAGTGGTAAAGTGCTCGCTTCCTGTGCCTTAGGTCATGGGTGCAAATTCCGGTCAAAGCAATGATTTATGAGAAGTGGTACTTGCCACTACCTTGCCAGGCGCTTGGAATCATTAGAGTGGAACAAGGACAGGGCCGCGTTCAACTGCATGCCTCGGAGGTGCCTTGGAGGATTTTCAAATGCTGTTTGTTGTTTTACGTCCTAGCAACATCTAAGGTCATATCATTTCTGAGTTATCATAATGTCCCTGAAGGATGGTTCAAAGAAATAAGTGATGAATCTAATTTGGTTGTAGACACTTTAGGCGACTACCTGAATACCAGGTGTTTGGCATAGTGTATCCGTAATGTGAACTAATGGTGTTCAGTGGAGACGGTTTGCTGAGAATACCACTAAATGTCACTGCTTTCACTGTAGCGTCTCCCGGGGTCTCCCTGAGTCAGTGGCCGAATCGGTAGAGCGCGGACCTCGTATGCGGGAGATCGGGAGTTTGGTTCCCGGTCAAGTGAAAGCAATGACTTATCAAATTGATACTTGTCGCTTCCTAGCCTGGTGCTCGGCATTAATAGGATAGTGCAAGGACTGGTTAGCTCAGTGTCAAGACAATGTGACTGAGTGGGATATCGGGTCATGGTGCCGGCAGCCTGATTTCTCAGTGGGGCAGCACTCTAAAGTCGCCATGAGTGCACTGTCAGAAGTTGGTACCCATCCTGATATGACCTTAGATGTTGCCAGGATGTAAAACTCCAATAACCAACCTGTAGCATCCAAACAATCGTCTTTATGTTTGTAGAACATACCGAAGGTGGTTCTGAGAGCTTTCAACAAAAAAAGGATTCAGGTGGTTAGTAAACCATAATCCTCTACTTGCCTTTTACCATGGACGCTTGGTGAAATGCCTAGTAACTCTATAATGCTTTGCTGGTGTACTGGGTCACTGACAGCCCTTTTATGTTTATCGGTTAACTCAGGGGGTGATGTAGGTATTCGCGTATCGATATGTAATAGTGTCACTCCATTATGGTATGTGGTCTAAATTTAACCAGTCTTATAGGAATAATGCTAGGTATTAATACCAACATGATTTCACAGACGAAGGGAAGCTTTTAATGCTGAGACAGCGAAAAGCTAGTAGAATCTATTTCTTTGCTATGAATATGGCCCATTTAATAATAATAATTACTAGGACAATGTGCTGTTATTGGAGCAACATTATTTTCAGATAACCTCACCACAGATTTCTGCTTTTTTTGCCCGAGACCACTTTCCTCCCTGATAGTGATTCACCACTACATCTATAGACTTTTATGTAATACCCTAAGGTCGCTGGCCTCAAGTGTTTTATTTTATGTAACCTCCTTCCTTGACATTCCAAGAGGAATTCATTATATTAGGGTTTTTTGTGACTCCATGTTCCATGTAACTTTCTGCTTGTTCATTTTTCACAATTAACTTGCAATAATAATAATAATAAACCTGAGATTAAATGGGACACTAATTGATACTTATATGGGATACTAATTTATACTTAAATGGGACCCTAATTGATACTTAAATGGGATACTAATTGATACTTAAATATGATACTAATTGATACTTAAATAGGATACTAATTTATATTTAAATGGGATACTAATTTATACTTAAATGGGACACTAATTTATACTTAAATGGGATACTAATTGATACTTAAATATGATACTAATTGATACTTAAATAGGATACTAATTTATATTTAAATGGGATACTAATTTATACTTAAATGGGACACTAATTTATACTTAAATGTGACACTAATTGATACTTAAATGGGATACTAATTGATTGTTGAATGAACAAAACGCAAACTTATTTACTAAGATTGTATAATCCAGTGGTGTTGAATTGAATTTCTGCCATATGTTCTGAATAAATATATTAGGTTGATCATTGTAATCTATTTACTTCCTGTCCTGATATGACCTTAGATGTTGCCATGATGTAAAACTCCAACAATCTATTTCCTTTGGTTTGAAGTAACATATTTTAAAGGATTACATGTGCAATGAAAACAAGTCAAATTAATGTTGGTGTGTTCCAAAAGGTTGGACATAGGCTTTATTTTCCCTGTTTTGTCATATACTATATAGAAGCATAACATGCATTTGCACCAAACTACAATAAATGTTTAATGAGTGCACCGGTATCTAAGTTGAATATGTTGGATCAAATCTAGGTTGGCCTAATGCCAAGTACACACCTACCGTTTACGATTCGCGCACTTAAACTCGCGACTCGACCCGACCCGCTTAAAACTGAAAATGGGCCGATTCATTTTTCGAATCGCGAATCGCAATCGTAATCGGCCTGTTTTAGCCCTAAAACTGAGTTTTTAGTCGGGAATCGCAATCGCTAGGTGTGCTAGGGGAGTGCACACCTCACGACTTTTGGGGAGTTTTAGATCGTATACGGTAGGTGGGTGCGGAAAAACGGTAGGTGTGTACCTAGCATAAGTCTTTTAATTTAGAAAACTGTATGGTTTCATTAGACCATGCAACTTTAAGGAATTATGCGGCTTCCAAGTGTGTGGGTGTATGTAGTAAGTGGGTCTGTGTGAGTAGTGCTGGCGCTCGGGCAAGCTGAACTTCACTGCCTTTACAAGTATAATTTTCTAAATATTTTTCACATGGGGGAAAAAAACTGCAAATGTAGGAAAAAAGTGAATTGCAATATACAAGCTGAAGAAAACTGTTCAAACACGGCATCAACGTTTCAAGTACTTTTATTAATATATCTGAGAGAAGAGAGAGAAGAGACGCACATGGCGATTGCCTGAGTTGTCGGTACCTTCAGCCAACCCTGTGTGTGTGATGACGGATGTGTGTGTGGTGATGTGGGTATGGTGATGTGTGTGGGTGGTGATGCGCATGCACACAGCCACACTGGCACTTGGCCTGCTGGGAGTGAATACAAGTCCTCCAGTCGCAGGGTGATGCTGGGAGAGAACTAACGACTGTCTTTGCTCCACACCTCCTCTTGCAGGCAGAATCCGAATACGAGGCCGAAGATGATAGTGTAGATTTAGATGAAGATCAGGTAACCACGTGTGAGCACACTCGTCCCTTAATTAAGCGCACCTTTGCTTGTCGAGTTTCCTTCGAACCTTTCCTTCCTCATCCTAGTCCACACACAGATCTCACCTGCTTCGCTGCTGTGGACAGACAAGAACCCGTCTAACCTTACACTCAACTCTGAACAATGTCGTTGCTGTGAACCATGGCCTATCGCTGTGTTGTTTTTTATGCTCTTAATCCTGATATCCAATATTAAGCAGTTAAGTTTTCTGTTCCCTTGCAAGGAGACCACATTAATGGCTATGTGCATTATCTAACCCATTGATGATGTCTGACACCTGTGTTTATATATCTCCCGTAGCAAAATGCCACCTGGATTTATACTTGCAGCATGTCTCTATTCAATTGATTTGACAAACATTGGGAATTGGAAGTGTATTAAGGAGATCATAAGAGCCTTTTCACACATTACCTTAAAGGCTGCACAAAGACTATATAAAGAAACTGTGGTAGTACTCTGACACTCTATAGAGCGGGACGTAGTTCAGGCAGTAGAGTCTCCATCTGTAAAGGTGTGGGTCATGCGATCGATCCTGCTCAGTCAACCCAATTGCAGTTTGGGCTATTTTCTGTTCCAGCCAGTGGTCCACACCTGGTTCATCAAAGGCTGTGGTATGTGCTGTACTGTCTGTTGCAAAGTTCATATAAAAAAAAAACCTTGCTGCTTATTGGAAAGAGTAGCCTGTGTGGCAGCAGTGGGTTTCCTCCACTGAAATATGTCAGAATGACCATATGTTTGACGTCCAATAGCCGATGATAAAAATCAATGTGCTCTAGAGGCATTGTTAAATAAAAGAAACTGACACTCTACCCCCAACCCAAACCCCCACCCCCAACTCCACCCGCTGCCTTCAGACCCAACTGGTCTTTACCGCATCTCCCAGGGTATATCGGTCATTCTCTGAAACTGGGCACTTAAGTGTGACATGGAAACCTAAAAGGGAAAACATTCCAAATAAAAGCAGAAAGCATTCCAAATACTAGCAGAATTTGTGTTCATATGAAGGTTTTACATGCTGTTCATATGCAAGTTGAAAGAAAGCTTATTTTCTTTTTTTTATTTTGTTCTTGAGCAATACATTAATATCACTAGTGTAAGATGGAAATACACATCCAGAACATCATTTTAGCATACACAACGAATTCAAACAAGATTTTATTGATTACAGTTTAGTGAACAAGATTATGTCTTACAAGAAAAAAAGTTGGGGTAAATATATGGTTTAGATTTTTCACATTTTCATTTTAGCACAAAATCATACAAACATACTTTTGATATGTTATGTGCGATAGATTAAATACATGTAGCATTGCTAGAATAATTCACACCCTCGGACACAGGTAACAAAAACAGAAGAACGTTTAAGGTATATTTATTTAATAATAATAAAATTAAATCATAACCGAGAAGCGGTTGAGCAGTAATGTTCAGGATGGTTCCGGGTACCGGTCAGTCAAGAGCAGTTCAGTTAGAATAATTGTTTCTGGTATCGCTGTTGATGATCTGACATCTGAGCGAAGTTGTCCGTGCAGCGACCCGCGGAGAAGTGACCAAGCAGCCGTAGTGAGATTCGGCAGGTAACCTAAAAATAGCACATCGCCTCGTGTGCAAATTACCCATGTTAGCCTGCAGCCAACATGAATACTTAACTCACAGAGGCAACAATAATTATTTGACTTACTACTAAAAAAACAAGAAAGAATTACTTATCACCATTGTAACATGGAAACCAAATATGTGGTGCTCAGTTTTAGACAATGACCCATATAGAAAATTACCCTAGAATTAGAAGGGGGGGGGGGTTCATCCTTATATTACATTATTAGCTCCATGTTTTATGCACATTCAGTACATGCAAATAGCTGTGTGCTTAGAAATAATATTTTGTCTAAGCGCTATAAATTTATCATGGTTCTATACAATTTCAATTCAAATAACCAAATTCAGTATAGCTAATGATTGATAGGTCAGTCACCATAGCAACTGTCCATGCAGTGTTTATAAACAACCAACAGATGGCCAGAAATCACTCAAGTGTCATGATTGGGTGGGCACGGGGGAGGGCCAGAAGCATCAACACTGGAGTCAGCACCGTGTGACGTCTGGATGTGAGAAAAGAGTGAGTCTTGATTGACAACCAGCCAGTTCATCCTGCCACTGACACTCCAGGCTTTAAACCGGACGCAATGGCCAAATCGGTAGAGCGCGGGCCTCGCGTGTGGGAGATCGGGAGTTCGGTTCCCGGTCGAGGCAAACCAATGACTTATCAAATTTATGCTTGTCACTTCCTAGCATGGCGCTCAGAATTACTAGGATAGGGCAAGGATTTGTTTGCTTAGTGTTAGGATAGTGTGACTGAGTGGCATATCGAGTCATGCGTCTGGTGACCTAGTCTCCCAGTGGGACAGCACTATGAAGTCACCATGAGTGTGCACTTTCACAAGTCGGTACCCTTCCTGATATGACCTTAGATGATGCCAGGAGTTAAACTCCAACAACCAAACATACATATATATACTTATGTACATACACAAAATACACCTATATATATTCATACAATACATGCATACAACATACATACACACATTCATACAATACATTATTTATGTACATACATACACACATATATACACATACATTCCGTTTTCTTACACTATGCGACAATGTCTAAGCTGAACCCAGACCATACACTGGTGGTTGAGGACTGTCTTCCGACTAGCCGACTTGTCGTCTCTTGGTCTGCCTTTCCCTCTCTTCTTTATCTACAGTAAAACCTTTAAATCGACCGACCATGGGGGCGGGGCGGTGGTTGGTTTAGGGAGTTTTGTTTATCATTGCAATGGTGTTGTATGGGTGATCATTTGGGACCCAAATAAAGTGATTGCTATAGGGGAGTGGTCGATATGTGGAGGTGGTCGATTAGAGAGGTTTTACTGTAGTCTAAACTCTTGACACTGGTGTTGCAGATGCAGGGCAAGGTGGCGACTGTAGCCACCAAGACAGAGACTATCCGGGAGGAGGTGGCGCCCAAGCAGCGCCCGGAGACGGTGATTGGCGCCAACACCGACAAACAACTACTCACCCAGTTCCTCGCTGGCGATTATTGCATCCAAGGCGTGAGTACAGGTCCTTCTGGGGTGTCGGTGGTGGTGAGTGTGGGTGGCAGTAAGGTGTATGCTATTTTATGTTGCATCATCACCTTACGATATACAATTTACCATTAATATAGTAATATTATATAAATCTTACTGATTATTAAAACTAACATAGATTATTACTAACACCCAAAACCACAAGAGACTGGACTGAGCTGAAACAGGTGAACACACCTGGGCAAAGGATCAGAACAAAAACATCACAGCTGTCCAGCGTTGAAAACAAGCGCCCTCGCGGGGGCTTATACGTTATGGGCAGGGTAAATACCTATTAAAAAATAAATAAAAAATTGCGATTAGTTTGAATTGCCATGTTTTCTCACTGAATATTGCCTTGGCTGATGAGTAAAATCACCATCACTCAATCACTATTTTGACAGTTAATATGGTTGAAGCCGCTAACACCTCCAATATACCATCCCTTAAGATCTTCGGGTTTTTCATTTTAATGTTGGCAACCCTAGGGTGAGAAAGTCTCCAGGGCATGGTCCGTATTGGGCTTGAAAAGTCTTTATTTGCCCCATTTCAAGGCATTGGAATTTAACCTATTTTGGGTAATTAGCCTTGAAAAGCCTTGAATTCCATTAAACTGTCCCCACAGAGTTAAATTAGGCGGAAATCCCCATTTGCGATTGTTTTTTCCCCCCATGAAATCCAAATAAAAATAGTCTTGAATTCATATCACAAACATTCTTGAAAAGCCTTGAAATAGCCTTGAACTCAACTTAAACTCAACTCCTTTTTTCTCGAAGAGGTCTTTTGTAAGTTGGACCCTAAGCTGGATAAGTTTCAATATTGGCCTGGGCTTCTGGTGACTTCTGAGCATGGGTCAAATACATGTAAAGCGATGTATTTGGCGCATCGTGTATGTATGTGTCTATGTACATATGTATGTATATGTGTATATAGTAGGTAGTCCTAAAGTATGCTTTTTTAATTTAATGGTACAATATTAGAATTTATATACTTACATGGATCATTTCAGTCTGATTCCAGCAATATATCATATATGTAGATTACTTCAATAGTTCTGATTTTTTTTTAATATTTAGTTTTTTTGCCATGATTCGTTCACAATTGCAAATTAGGGAAATCCGGGATTTTTAAGACCCCACATGAAAGCCATTTTGCATATGATCTAACCCAATATTAAAGCACCACACTGTCTCCAGTACAATTAACAGGCTCAATTTTTTGCAGACCTTCATCATCATTATTCTTTGAGAAATTCAATGCTGAACTTGTTAAATTCATCAATTTCTACTCACTGTCAATAATAAAATCTGTAAGAATAATAATTATAAAAACCAAAACTTGTGTTCTACTTATCCTATCACTCTCTATTTTGTACCAAAATAATAAGAATTTAAAGCTGTACATACTGGCATATTTTGCTAAATGATCAGAGATAAAACCTGAAAATGTAGAACAAACTGGATGCAAAGAATTAAGAAAGTTGGTTGTGTGCCCAGTAACGTATACAGAATCATCAACAGCCATCGTTGATACCACTAACAGCATAGGATCATCGAATACGGCTGTTTTTCACCAGTTTAATCAGCTTGGTGTTGGGTGTATGGCTACCTATCAATTTCCATTTTATGATAGGCTTGTAGGGGAAATATTCTTCTTTCTAATGATATTTATTTTGTGAGTGTTAGTAGTCTGGAAGTGTCAAAATCACTTGAAAAACAACTTTGGTAAACCTTTTACATGCCTTCAAGAAATCAGGAGTCGCCATTATGGATATGTAAATGAAGCTAAGAATCAGCCCTTTTGATTGGTCTATGTCTCAAATAGCCCGTATGAAGGTACATGTCGAATGTGGAGAGTGGAGATCACACCCACTTCCTAGCACTGCCTGAGTTGGTGTCTATAGAGGGGGTGTAATGACGTCACGAGGCAACTTTCGGTGGCCATATTGGATTACATACAGAAGGCGTGCAACTGCCTACACTGTGATTTTTCACTGTTTTGAGCAGTCTGGCCTCAGAAGTTGTTGCTAAAGTGCTGTAAGTAAACACACTGGATGTAAACATCCCAGAACCTCCCATAACACAAGAAATTTCTGTTTTACTGCATCTGCATCTGCATGCATTCACAACATGGCTAGGGAGGGTGCTCGTAATCCAAGATGGCAGCCCGCTGATTGCTAAGTAATGACGTCACGTGCACTCCCTCTATAGGTACTTTCTAGATCAAGAATAATTAACTTATTTTTTCAGGATATGGTCAAAATAATTATACAGTCATGTAAACAAGACAAACTTTTTGGGGGATATATTTGTTATTAAAATTGGATCAGAAACACCTCAGATATCTGTCAATGAAAAGTCACTAAACCAAGGTAAGCTTGGCTAAGCGGACCGTGGTATTGTGCACTTTGGACTACCTATACGTAGATATCAGTTAATCCATGGTCATCCCAGACGGTGAGAACTCATCATACATGGACAATGTAGGTAAACCTGAGGTAAGGCTCCATGTTTGGGAGCCTGTACGAAAACTACTTACAAATTTCACACAGACGGCATGAACTTTTTTTTAATGTTTTCATTACAATGGACATCATAGACTTGCAGATATATTTTTTAAATGATCCTGAAGATTATATCTAAATTAAACAACTAATTTTCTTTTGCAAGTCACTCCTCGTAAATGTTGCCTATAAGCCATCCCAATATAATTTTCTATTAATTTCTGTATTGTCAATTTCCAGGGAAGTATTAACTTTGTTGTCCTTAGATTTATTATTGACTAATTCTCTGTGCCAGGCAGTCGCATTCAGTCCTTCCAAAAGCAGTGCATTATAGGATTGATGCGAAACTTATTTTTGCTAAAAGCCAGTCATGCTTTTCATTGTTATCCAGGGCTCTGGCTGGTGGAAGCATGAATTCTGCTATGGAAAGCACGTCACACAATTTCACGAGGTATGTCCGATAACTATTCTGGTTAAAGTTATATAGAGAAAATCAAGGCGTTAATATTTTAGCACTAGTAGTAGTAGCCTAGAGATATGAACCCCGCTGCCACACGCTAGCGGGCCTCTCTTCACTGACCTATGTCTTGTCGAAAGGACCGACAGGTGGCAGCACACGAAACTGGGGAATTTGCAGTGGGGACTCTGCCTTCAGCTAGCGGTCAGGCCCCACTAGAGCTTATATCAGTACCTGGATATGCAGTGGTAGGTCAATAAAGCAGAGACGACCCCTGGAAGTTGTTTAATGCTTTCAATTACATACATACAGGCAATGCACTTACATATACATACACATGGTAGGTTCAACAACCATTCAGCGCACAGTTTGTAGAGGATCCAGTTCATGGCAACCAGTGTCATGGGGGTGATGAAAATAGGAAACATTGCACCGCGAGCAGGAATCAAAGCCACATCTCTTTCCTTCCGGGCTAGTGTGCTAACCATTACACCACCTAGGCTCCCTGATGGCATCACCCTGTCTGTGGCTCCTTGCCTGAGAGGTGAGTGCAGACCAGTACATCTGACATCACTACCTGTATATTCACATAAATGCTCGTATAGCACACATGTCTTAATTGTTCCAGGATAAGAATGAGAGGAAGGTGGTACTGCTGGGACATTGGGATAAGGCCCGGCATATTCAATGGGTGCTCATGTCTTAATTGTTCCAGGATAAGAATGAGAGGAAGGTGGTACTGCTGGGACATTGGGATAAGGCCCGGCATATTCAATGGGTGCTCATGTCTTAATTGTTCCAGGATAAGAATGAGAGGAAGGTGGTACTGCTGGGACATTGGGATAAGGCCCGGCATATTCAATGGGTGCTCATGTCTTAATTGTTCCAGGATAAGAATGAGAGGAAGGTGGTACTGCTGGGACATTGGGATAAGGCCCGGCATATTCAATGGGTGCTCATGTCTTAATTGTTCCAGGATAAGAATGAGAGGAAGGTGGTACTGCTGGGACATTGGGATAAGGCCCGGCATATTCAATGGGTGCTCATGTCTTAATTGTTCCAGGATAAGAATGAGAGGAAGGTGGTACTGCTGGGACATTGGGATAAGGCCCGGCATATTCAATGGATGCAGGAGCACCCAAACAAGAAGCCAAAAGACCTTGGACTGAGAAAGTAAGTGATATCTTAACCAAAGCTGCAGTTTATATAGTACCAAATTACATTCATTGGAAAACCAGCTCAACCTTCTGGATTGTGTATCATTTCTAGGCTTTCTGCTGGTACCTTGCACTTGTTCTTCGATAAGTATTACCGTATTTTCGCGGGGTTAACGCCCATGTGTGGGTTAAGCCCCTCCCACATTTTGTAAACGCCCACCCTTTAAACGCCCATATGTGGGTAAACGCCCACCACCTACTTCAGTGATTTGCCAATTTAAACGCCCAGGGCGTTAACCCACGAGAATACACTTCTTATTGTGCTCACATGTCATATATGAAATACCCAAATACACATAAGTGTCGTGACACTAATATACCTTTAATTCCAGAGAAGCATAGCTTTTTGAATATTTAAGTTTCCCGAATGCACATGCTGTTAAAGCTTTTGGACAAATTGAAAAGAATCATTAAGTAAGTCGCCAAGCTATTTTTCAATTCACACAAGACAACTTTGTTGGTATTTTCTTGTAATGGAAGTATTACTTTAAGTTATAAAACTAAATACATACTAAGTCTTGTTAAACGCAACAAATTGTGGCTTGGCCTATGCTGTCTCACTGTTTCCTTATGAGGTATAATTGCGATTAGTGTCATAGCTATTGCATGCTTAATATAAACTGGAAATGTTCTCACTGGTGAAATTATTACTTTTCTTCTGTTAGGGAAGACGGGTAAGTTTAGATTCTATATTATCTCTTTAGTAGCCACTATTAAATCTCTTCCACATAATATTTAGCTAACCAGTGCATCTTCACTCACATTCCACTGAGCTTTTTCAGTGATGAAGCCATTACGTCCAACTCAAATGCTAGCTATATGCAGGGATGAAAGTGGTCTCCGGGGAAAAAAGCGGAAATGCTGATATTGTCCCATAGGTTTAGCATTGTCAGGGAATCGCGGAAAACTTCCGGAAATCGGGTTTCATATATATTGGTATATGCTGATAGTGCTGCGCTATTTGAAGCATGTATTAGTAGTAAACGCTGATAGTGCTGCACTGTTTTGAGCATTTATTAGTAGTATACACTGATACGCTGATAGTGCTGCGGCGTCTGCACCACATAGTAGTATACACTGATGGTGCTGGGGATTGAAAAATCCTGGAAATCTGCGGAATCGCGGAGATCTTTCATCCCTGTACATGTGACTAATAGCCAATACGGGTATTCTGAGTTCTGCTGGTCCTTCAGTAAGGACTGAGGCTGGGACCCAGCACGCCGGGTCACAGCTACAGCTTACAGGGTGGAAGGTTGGTTAGGTACATACACCATGATACGGGATGTGGGATTTTATTGCTCGGATAATTTCACTGCAATCTACATTAGAAACAAATGTAGGACAATAATCCTACCACAGTGGGTTATCGGGAGGTATTTGTGGGTTTAAAGTATAGGTTATATTTTGAAGGATAGGGCTGAGAGGGGAACTAACGCCAACCTCCTGTATGTAGGCTGCAGCCATGACCCAGTGTGCTGGGGCTCAGTCTCAGGGAACAGTGGAACTAGAAATACACCTATTATCAATCACTCATTCTAAAATCCTGTCACTTCAATGAATTCTTTTTTAGTCGTTGAAATTATCGAATATATATGTATATATGTATATACAGTAAAAACCTTTCTAACCGACCACCTCTACAGAGCGACCACTCCCCTATATCGATCGCTTTATTTGGGTCTCAAACGATCGCCCATACAATACCATTGTAACGATAAAAAAAACTCCCTAAACCAACCACCTCTCTACATGAACCATTTAAAGTCTGTCCCATGGTCGATCGATTTAGAGAGGTTTTACTGTATGTATATATGTATATATATATACACATATTACTTCGGTAATACGCCACGTAGCCCAGGGAGAAGGGGTCACATCCGGGTCCAGCAATTAGCATAATCAGCTCACAGCAGGAGGACGTTTGTGAGCAGCTCTGGCAGTTTTTCTACATTTACTCCACAACCAGAAAGGTTAGTATCTTTCAAACTCATCTTAGCATGCACTTACTAAGTTTTTCTAAACTTTTTGATAAGTTTTCACTGTTTTACAGCTTACTTTCGATCATATTTGACATGAACGTTAGAACAATGCATCCATTGTTCAGTTATTAATCAAGCCGCCCATTGCTGAATGGAGAGATGTTTGGCAGGAGCCAGTCACATCGCTAGGGATTTATTCCCTGGGTTTCTTTAAGATTCCCCAATTGTTATTCTCGTTAAGGCGTACCTCCGAGTCCTATCGTATTTTCTTCAACTTGTTGGCGAAGAAAGCCACAGGTGGCAGAAGTTTATAGGTACTTAGAGTGTGGCAGGGTACCGCTACACTGGTCCCTATCCCTCATTTGGATTGGTTGGTTACCCATACCGTCATCCTGCGACTGTCTATTAGCCATACGCCTGCATTAAAAACCTTTTTAAAGCCATAATACACACCTAGTATAATTATACTCTAATTATCAGTGTGATATTCAGCCCTAAGCAATGCCTAATCATTGGTTTTCATTTTTACTCACAGTCTACGAAGCGGAGTAAGGCAGAGGCATCTCATGCACTCAGTGACGAGGAAGACCGCGCACCGCCGGCATGGGTACAAAGGTCGCCCTCGCTAGAACAAAGCGATTCGGATGAGGTGGGGGGGGTACGATACTGGCCCCGGCCCAGCTGACCTGGATGAACAAGTGGCTAGACACATTCAACAAAAACTGGAGGAAATGCTACCTTCTAAGAAAAAGTGTCCCAGTAGATTCTGATGAGTCTGAATGGGAGGACCTTTCAGAAGATCAGGCCTCGTCTGACGACGAGTCAGTGGAGGAGGTGGTTGTGTCTGCGCGTAAACGCAAACATAAGAGGAAAGATCACTCAACGGAGGGGGATGAGTACACAAGGGCCCGCAAATAGAAGCCTCTCGTGAAGAAGAGCAAGAAGATGAGGAAGAGGAAACACAAATCTTCTTCCTCTGACTCCTCGTCAGACTCATCTTCAAGGAGCTCTGACTCGGACACCAAGCACATGGGAAAATACGCCAAATCCTGTGGTAGGGAAACAAAGAAGTGCAGGGTGCAACATCGCAAAAAGATCCACATAGCGACACCTATGAGGAAAACTATTCAGGGGCACTTCAAAACTTTCAAGCCGGCCGAAGTGATCATTAAGATGGCCGAGAAATTCACGGGGATCTAAGGGATCCCGGAATCCGTCATTAAAGAAATGGATCCGGAAGTGAAGCTCAGCGATGAGCGCAAAAAGTTTGAGGCTGCACTGCATACAGTACACAAAGGTGTACTCTCGGCGCTCACGGCCATCGCGCCCATAGCAAACAGAATGATGGTCGAGAAGAAGTTCTCATCGCTATGTGACGATATGAATTGGGGGATTACTTTGCTTACGGCTACAAGCAACTTCCTCTCATACAGAAGATTCAGCTCCAATATTTGTTTAAACTAGTGGAGACGAGTTCCAAGTGTGACAAACACATGGAAACGGACAAAAAGAAGTCGTTGGATGCGAATCCCAACCGCTTCAAGAAAATGAGGCAGGAATTTCTAAACCAATGAACCGGCCAACGAGGAGGCCGGTTCGGGACAAACTTCAGCTTCCAGATCAGGGGAAGGGGCCAAAGGTATTCGTTCGGCTGGAACAATGAGAACAGACCCTTCAAGAGGGAGTTCAACACCCAGAAGCCGTCACCCTGCCCAGGGAACAAAAAGAAGTGGCAACTCAAACACCAGTAAGCAATATATTTCTAGCTGGTTACCTCATAACTGTCTTTCGGAATCGAATAAAGTTACAGATAATTGAACTATCCTTAACCTGACGAAGCGGTAAGAATCCCTTTGATAGAAGAACCTATGCAAAATAGTATACCTTTCCCTTACCGATTTCACGGTTCAGAACGCAAAGCTTTAGACAATCAAGTCCTTAAATTTTGTGGAAAAAGGCATTATAGAACCAGCACTACACGTTGCTGGGGAATTCATCTCCAATATCTTCTTGAGACCGAAACCAAATGGAGAAGTTAGGACTAATTTTAGATATAACGTTAATCAACAAATTCGTAGAATGCAAACATTTAAAAATGTTTTTGTTAGACACAGCAAGAGACTTAGTCACACAAGGCGCCTGGCTAGCCAGCATTGATCTTAAAGATGCATACTACACAGTACCCATTTATAAACTTGACCGAAAGTATCTCAGATTTTGTTGGAACGGCGAACCTTATGAGTTCACTTGTATGCCGAATGGACTGGCTTGCTGTCCACACATTTTCACAAGGTTACTTAAACCAATTTTTCCATGACGGCTAGGGAAGGACATATTATGTTTCCATACATTGATGATTCATTTAATGCCGCACAAACACAACAACAATGCCAGACAGCAGGAGACAAATTATGTGAAACGTTTACAAAATTAGGATTCTACGTACATAAAACTATATGGCTAAACTCATTTGGGATTGGGCAGAGAAACACGAAATATGGCTAACAGTAGCACATATTCCAGGCAGCCAAAATACTTTGGCTGGCAAGAAAATCCGACATTTTCATGACCATTTAGAATGGTCTTTGAATCAGAATATTTTCGACAACATTTGTAACAAAAAAATACCAAAATATGTGTCTTGGCATCCAGAGCCAGAAGCCTGGAGAGTAGATGCATTCTCATTAATTTGGAATAATATGTTCTATTACATATTCCCTCCATTCAGCATTATCAGCAGAGTGGCCAGGAAGATCAAGATGGATCACACCCATGCAGTACTCATAGTACCAGCATGGGAAACACAACCATGGCTAGTGGCAAAAACATCAACAGCAAAAGACGTGATCAGATTCCCAAGAGAAAGGAACAATCTTCAACATCAAGTACCACTAACAGTCCATGGAGACGTGTTGACAACACCCCTTTTGGCATACCTTTTTTAAGTAAACATTGAGAACAATTTGGTTTAGACAAAATAATGAAAGAAAGACTTATTTCACATACCTGGAGAAAAGGAACGGTGAAATTTTACACAAGTTATTTAAATAAATGGGGACTTCATTGCCTTCTCAAAGAAGTCAAACCGTTAAAACCTACAATAGCCCAAGTATTAAGATTTCTAAGAATTCTAGAAGATGAAGGATTAGGATTTGGTGCAATTAATGCAGCAAGATGTGCATTATCAATTATTCTACCAAGAATAGATGAACAAACGATTGGAAAACATCAGTTGGTACACTGGTTCATTAGATCGGTGTATGAAAGAAACCCACCCAAACCGAAATATAATAGATTTTGGGATGTTTCGATAGTATTCAAGTTATTCAAGTCATGGCCTAGCAATAGACATTTATCAATGAAGGAACTAGTATTTAAATTAGCAGTTCTTTTACTGCTAGTTATGGAACACAGAGGCCAAACGATTGTGGCACTCTCACTGAATGGACTAGCAATAGATAAGGCTGAAGTGACATTTGATTTAGAGACATTTGATTTAGAGACATTGCTAAAATGGAATCGCACAGGGGACCCACTGTCCACAGTACATGTAAATAGTTTTCCGAAAGTGAAACGGATATGTGTAGTTTCAGCCATTAGGGCTTATATATCCAAGTCACGCAGAATTAGAAATTCCAGACAGCTTTATTAAACTGCATAACGCTATCTCGAGAGACACACTCGCAAGATGGACCATCAAGCTGCTTAAACAGGCAGGAGGCAACACTGGATGCTATGTGTCTCACTCAACGCGTGGAGCCATGGTTTCCATGGCAATACAATTAGGAATCTCGGTAAAAAGAATCCTTGCACACGCTGGGTGGAGGATGGCTAGATCGTTTGCAAAACATTACAACAAACGACTAGAAAAACCAAGCAGCCTAGCGACTCGCCTACTCACCAACTAAGGACAGGTGAGAAACAAAATTAAATAAAAGAGAGAGATTACGTAAAAGTCTCCCTGGGCTACGAGTAGCCAGAGGCATAGTACCGAGGTAAAATAGTATAGTTATACAAATCTAATAGGCCTGTCACACTACGACGTAACGAGCTAACGTGAGCCGACGTAGGTGAATTTTGTTCATTACGTTGAGGTACGGCGGGTTACGTCATGCTTACATTAGGCAGACGTCGAGATACATCAGGTTACATTGGGTTACGGCAGCGCACGTCAAGGTTTTGGACATGCCCAAAACTTTTGAGGTAGTTCGACGTGATGCGGTTGTGTTGGGACGACGTTACACTCACATTACGCCGATGTTGGGCATCCGATAAAGCTGCGTCAGCTACGTTAGATCAACGTTGTCTTACGTCAGAGTGACACACAGGTGGGAGGAACGTGCGTCCCATGCTAAGACAACGTGGGGTTACGGTATCGCAACATAGGTCAAACGTCTCTGTGACTGTGCCTAACGTAGCTCAAACGTTTCGCAAACGTGTCCTGACGTAGTTGCCGAACATCTAGCATGCGCGTAGCGTCTGTGACGTCCTTCAAACGTTGTCGAATGTGTTGTGAACGCGTTGCCTTCGAGTATATAAAGACCTACGATGTCCTCCTGTCAGCAGAACAGCTCAGCTCTTCGCAGCCGACACATGTGCCTGAGTGGGTCATGCAGGACTACCAACTGGCCATTCTCAATGTTCACCATGAGACAAATGTGTTGTTACTGCGCTATATTGAGGCTAGAAGGAGAAGGAAAAAATCTTGCCCGAAGCTATTGTGGGTGCGGCAGTGGATCTGGAGGTGGCATGAGTTTGGCTTGTATGACCAGCTTCTGGTGGAACTCCGTAATGAGGACCCGGCTTCCTTTGTCAACTTCATACGGATGCCTCCCCAGATGTTCTACAAGATGCTAGCCAGAGTGGGTCCATGGATCACCAAGAGTTACACTACCTACAGGAAGCCGCTCAAGCCTGCCCTGAAACTTGCCCTCACTCTGCGTGCCCTAGCATCGGGCAACAAGTACGCTTCCATGAAGTTTGGGTGGAGGGTGCCACGCAAAACCCAATCTCTCATCGACGAGGTAATGACCTGCCCCACCACTCCGGAGGGATGGCGTGCAATCTCCGACAACTTCTTGGAGAGGTGGACCTTCCCCCATACCTGCGGGGCACTTGATAGGAAGCATGTGGCCTGCTGGTGTCCCCCAAAGAGTGGATACCTGTACTACAACTGTAAGGGATTCTACTCCATAGTTCTCATGGCACTCGTTGATGCAGACTACAAGTTCATCTGGGCTGATGTTGGTGGTAAAGGCTCCGCATCAGATGCGCAGGTGTTCAATGATTCTGAGCTGAAGGCCAGCACTGAAGATGGTACCATAGGTTTCCCGGAACCCGAGCCTATTGTGGCCAGCCACAGGACAGTTCCATACTTCCTGATCGGTGACGATGCCTTCGGCCTATGCCCAACGATGATGAAGCCGTACAGCAGGAGGAACGCATCTTCAACATCAGGATTTCGCGAGCTAGGAGAGTTGTGGAGAATGCGTTCGGCATCCTGGCAAACTGATTTCAGGTTCTGCTCAGCACGATGCAGCACCACCCCTCCACCGTGAAGCTCATCATCACAGCGTGCATGGTCCTACACAACATGATGAGGATCCGCCTCAATGTTCAGGTTTGACACGTTCGATATGCCGGACAGCCCAGACAGATTCAGCAATCGTCCGTGGCTGTCAGTGTCGGTGTCGTTCCCACTGCCATACTGCCACTCTGGCGGTGCCGGGGCCTGCAGCATCAGCAGCAGTGGCGCAGGCAGCAGCGGCTGCAGCATGTATTGCTGCATGTAGTCTAGGCTTTGGGAGGCCCAGGGTGTTCCGCTTGGTGGTTGATGTCGCCACTGGTGCGGGTGCGGCTGGTACCCCTCGTTCGGCGACGGGCAAGAGGATGCATTCGACGAAGAGGAGTAGCAGGACGTCACAGAGGGGGGCCACACGGTTTGAGTCATGGGGGCGGAAGGGGGACAGACCCAGGACAGTGCCAGCCCCGAGACTATGGTGCTGTCGTCCGCCATCTCGGACTGCATCACCTGCGACAGGATGATGTCTATCATAGTCCGCGCATGGTGGAACTGCCCCATCGTCATCGTGGATAAACAGTCTCGCACGTAGTTTGAGAACGCGGTCCTCTGGGTCATGCGCGGGGTTGTTAGGCAGTCCAACATGTCGCCCGAGGCGTCGACGCGTTGCTTCAGCACATCCCGCAGGTCCTCCTCCGTCGTGGACTGCTTCTTGCCTCGGGCCTCGACTAGGGATCGTTGTTCACGCTGCTCCATCCCGATCTGCAGGTCAGCGCTGGCAGTCTCTGCAGCCCCCACATCGCCTTGCGCTGTGTCAATGGCAGCCAACACCTGCAAGAGAAAATATTTAAGCAACATAAGTACAATGAATACAAGACAACATGACTTTACATAATAGGGCAATAATAAATGAATCCACATGATTGCATACAATAATGCCAATAAATATATACAATTATTTATCCACAATGAGGGCAATAATAAATAAATCCACATGCGTGCATATTATAATGCCATTAAATATTTTAAATGATTTGTCCACAATGAGGTCTAAAAGAAAGAAAGAAATAATTAAATTAAAAATTAATATCCACATGAATGCAAATGAAAGAATATAGTAGTTACACTTCTGCAGGGCTCCGGCCGGTGCCCCACGACCTAGCTGATGAAGCCGAACTTGTCCATGATCCACTGCTCCCTCTCAGTCCGCTCGGGTGCCCCGTCACGCTCTTCTTTTTATGCAGCCTGGTGTTGCTGTCCCTCATGGATTTGAACCAGCCCTGGAGATGTGCAGCGGTTCTCCCCATCTTCTGGGCCTGGTCCTCCCACAGCTTGCTTTTTTTGTCGGTCCTCCGGTAGTCGGTCAACTTGACGTTCCAAAGGACCGGGGTGTCATGCAGAAAATCAAGCACCACCTCCTCCTCGTCTGCAGGCAGAGTGCAGTCAAACTTCCGCACCCTCCTCTTGCCTTTTCCTTGCAGACGATGCACGGGAATGTGGAGAAGATGGAGACAGGGACTGCATGTCCATAGTGTCCTCTGTGTCCGGGCGAGCAGGAGATGAGACCATAGGAGATGGTGGAGATGGTGCTGCTGCTGGTGACTTTGGTGGTGTACCAGTCATCGTCTTTCGCCCCTTCCCTCTTCCCCTCCCATAGTGGGAGTTTGAAGCACAACTGGAACTGGAGCTGGAGGTGTTTTTTGGTGGCATGCTGGAGAAGTTGTGAGGAGAGAGCAACACAGCACCCTTATATACCCAAGGCATGGGTGGGTCGGGTGCTTTTCCGCATGTCGGCCCACGTTTCGCTCACGCCGAGTGCGTTAAGCATGCACTGCCATCACGTTGGACTTCATGTCAGCCCAACGCTAGTCTCTCGATGGGTGGACATCGACTCACGTCGGGAAAAACGGTTGAGTCGGATGTGGCAACATTAGGGTGGGCGTGATCACACCAGCCCGATGCTAAGCCGCCGCTAATGTCACGCAAGGCTCGCGTCGCGCGTGCTGGAGTTTCGCTAGCCTCATGTTGACACAATTAATTATTCCTTTGTCCTCACTCGTTGAACCACGTTATAACCACGCTATACCAACGTTACGCTCATGTCAACTATGTGGTATTGACGTCCAACTTGGCCTTGTATTTACATATTACGCTGAGAACCAAAACGAAAACACAATAAGTATCCATATAGAGTTAAAATCATCTTTTCTCCTATAAAGTATGTAAAAGATTGCTGGACCCAGATGTGCTTCCTTCTCCCTGACCCACGACTACCCGAGGCTAGTACTTCGGGTCATCATCATCATCATGCTGTCGGTCGCGATGCGACAAAGACTGCTTTCATTATTTGACTGCCGCTCTCCATTTTGCTCTCTGCTGTGATAGTTGCGTCCATGAGTCGGTCTTAATGTCTCTCAGCTTCAGGTTTCTCTTGATGGTACATTTCATGAAAGCTGCCTGCAAAAATGTTGAAGTGCTGCTGGCTTTTGCAAGTTACCAGCGGCACTCTCTTGGGGAGCAAATAGAGGTTTCACACCTGCAAGAACATGTCAAGACAGGCGCAAAACTATTTGTCCCTGCAGTGGCTGGTCGGGAGATGTTGGGAGTTCCATACATCAACTGCCCTTAATGCTGCCACTGTGACATGGTTTTCTGTTTAGTGTTTGCTCCCTTGGTCTTCGGTTCTGTCAAGAACCTGTACCACAAGGCATTGGTTGACAACTCTGCAGGGCAGGGGCGGCAAACTCCCTGAGGTATTGCTATAGCTGCGTACCTCGGGTAAACACCAGTTATCCATCATCTGTACCCAGGTAAGATTTGTATAACTATACTTTTATATATATATATATATATATTATATATTATATATATATATATATATATTTATATAACATATATATATAAACTACTAATAGGTCATCCACTGATCAAAGTCTTCATATATATATATAATATATATATATATATATATTTATATATATGGGTCATGCTCCAGAAAACTGGCCAAAAGTGTCTCATGGAGAGTTCAAATTTAATATTTGAATTTGACAGATTTTGACCCTTATATAATATACATATATATATATTATATAAGGGTCACTCTCCTGAAAACTGGTCAGCATGGGATGGGATTTAAAACATCAATAAAAAAACATCCTACTTATTTTTTTCCTTATACTTTTCATATTCATATTCAGATTTGATGTAGGAAATAAGGGAAATAAAATAAACCAGGTACAACTTTGGTCTTTTTAGTTATGAAGTGTTTTTGTACCCAAAAACACCATTTTACAGTCAGCCGTTTGTAAAATGACACATGGGACATGGTTGGATCCTTACTAACATCTTGTATTGCATTGATATATCAAACAAAACAATTCCCAAATCAAAATGAAATATTTATTCAAATGTATGCATGATTAAATTTTTTTTTAATTATTTGATGTCTTTAGAAATAACATTACAATTTTCCATCACAGATGTAACCAGTGGTGTCTGGATGCCCCACAAATATTGTACACTAATTATTCAGTGAATAAAGCATGGCTGGGAATTACTTTTTTTTAAAATCAATATAAGCACTACATAGTTCTGTGTATATGTGTATATATAGAGTTAAAATATATATATAATTATGACATTTGATCAGTGGATGACCTATTAGTAGTTGAGACTGTGCTGTCGTTAATCCACAGCCTCTGAACCATATCAAGATGAGATTTAGATCAACTAAAGAAATAAAAATTAAGAGCAATATGCACTGGCATTAAAGACTAAAGCAAAGACGAGCGTCCATCCCTGTAGTTCTATCTTCATAGCGAGGTGTTTGTGGTTAATTACAATGGCACAAATTCAAAGGCCGAGTTCTACTGTGGCAAACCACTTGAGTTGTGTTATGTCTCTGGTACAGGACTGAAAATGTCTAGTTATTAACCACTAGAACGTAGTGTTAATTTGTATGGATGGTATTAAATCGTAATTTCACTTGATTAATCGCCCAAACTCTACCTTTGTCGAGCATTTCTTCTAGAGTGATTTGCTCTAGTGTGTGAGGAGCAGTCAAGCTTGCTGGGTCGTGCCCTCTTTTAGGCATGGCATGTGTTGGCTATACACTTGTCAGCTGTGCCCAGTTCTACTGTAGTCGATATGTTCCCGCCAGCCTAAATGGCTCCTATGTATAAACACCTTCTTTTTTTGGGGGGGGGGGGGGCGGGTATTCTTTTATGGCTGTGTAATTCTTTTCTTTTTCGTATTAATTCTTAAACTTTTAATTATATCTTTTTTCTCTCATTTTGTTAAGTCACCAATTTGACAGCTTTCTTTTCTCCAAGCTTGTAATGCATAGCCTCCAAGCTTGTAATGCATAGCCTTCTTGACTGTATTTGATATGCATGATGCGTGTGTAGTAACCTAACACCATCATGTTGTAGTTGTACTAATTGCGTTTGTTTTGCTTTTGCATATGGCTTTTTAGAAGGTTTGTGTTTATAAAGGTAGTCCTATTATTAAGTAAATAGATAATACGTAATAAGTGTATATATATATATGTGTGTGTGAACTGTATTTTTGTGTGGATATGTGTTGCGTGTGGTTGTTGAGTGGCTTGTGTGAGTTGAGGTTTGTGGGTGGCTTGTATGTGTGTGGCATGTGTTTCAATGTAGCTTTTGTGTGTGGAATATGTGTGGAGAGGTGTACATGTATGGCTTCTATATGGGTGTGATGTGTGTGAATGTGGCTTCTGTGTGCATTATGTGTGGAGAGGTTTACATGTATGGCTTCTATATGTGTGTGATGTGTGTGAATGTGGCTTCTGTGTGCATTATGTGTGGAGAGGTTTACATGTATGGCTTCTATATGTGTGAATGTGGCTTCTGTGTGGAGAGGTGTACATGTATGGCTTCTATATGTGTGTGATGTGTGTGAATGTGGCTTATGTGTGCATTATATGTGGAGAGGTTTACATGTATGGCTTCTATATGTGTGTGAATGTGACTTTATGTGCATTATAAGTGAGAGGTTTACATGTATGGCTTCTATATGTGTGTGATGTGTGTGAATGTGGCTTCTGTGTGCATTATGTGTGGAGAGGTTTACATGTATGGCTTCTATATGTGTGATGTGTGTGAATGTGGCTTCTGTGTGCATTATGTGTGGAGAGGTGTACATGTATGGCTTCTATATGTGTGTGATGTGTGTGAATCTGGCTTCTGTGTGCATTACGTGTGGGGAACTTTGTGTTTGGGCCGGTAAATGTGTCTTGTGTATGAATGTGGGTTCTGGGTGTGGATTACGTGTGTGGAGGATTTTGTGTCTGGCTTGTATGTGTGGCTTGTGTTTGGGATGTATGGTAGTGTGTTTGTGTGTGTGAGTGTGTGTGTGTGTTAGTTAGTGGATGCGGGTTGTATCTGGCTTGGTGTGTGTGTGGGGTTGTATATGTGGCTTGTGTGTGGGAATATGGCTTGTGTGAGTGACTTTGTCTGTATGCCTGGTTTGTGTGAGTGTGGCGTAGTGTGGGTGGTATGTTTGTGTGGCAGTGGCTTTGTCTGTATGTATGTGGTTTGTGTCTGTGTGAGTCTGGTTTAGTGTGGGTGGTCTGTGTGTCTTTGTGTGGGAGTGGCCTGTGTTAATTAATTATTCCATGTCAGGTGACAGTAGGCCCATCTGAGTATGTCACTTTTTAAATTACCTTCTGCAATATCGTTTTGGTACTACGTTAGCGAGTGCGGTCTACGGGGACTTTAGCCCTAATGCTAACCCTAAACAGTTAGTTAAATAGACAGTTCAAGCCAGTTATATGATCCCTATTTAACTAACATTTTAGGGTTAGCAGTATGGTTGAAGTCCCAGTACACTGCACCCTCAAGTAACACCATCGTTGTTCTATTCAAAGGGGAGTGAGCCACTTTTACGGAATGGGAGACAAATGTGACCTGACCGGAATGAGGCGTTGGGTCGAGGTCAAACTCAAGTAGGTCAATCCCTCGCTGAAATATTGATCGTTTCATAGTAAAAATAGCTTGTCAGTGTTGCTATGTATAAAGTTAACTAGTTACCTTCTATTATTGTCTATTATTTATGTTCAAAGTGCCACGCATTCAACTACTTTGATAGACCATGCGACTCAAATTTGAGTTATTACATTATGACAATTGTGCTTGTCACACATTAGACACGACAAATTTTAGCCATCTGTATAGAGATTTAGAAATAAATAGTAATGGGATAGAATGAGAACTTGACGCCCTTTCACTGTTGTTATGTGGGGAAAACAAAAGAGCAAGCTTAATCTACATGAACACTTGATACAAGCGCATTGTTCACAGGTGCAAGGACTACCCGAACCAGCCTCATGCCGTCGCCATCTACCTAGTGGAGCCTGCTCCATGTGAATATTCCCTCGTGGTGAGTTATGTCTGCCTGTTTTTTCAAAAGCCAAGCAAGAATTTTCTTGGGAACATTGTTGCTACTACATATATGTAAATCATTACACACTGTTGCTACTACATATATATACAGTGCAACACACATTGTTGCTGCTACATATATGCAGTGCAACACACTGTTGCTGCTACATATATATATATATATAGAACACACACTGTTTCTACTACATATGTGTAGTGCATTACACACTGCTGCTACTACATATGTGTAGTGTATTAGACAGTGCTGCTACTACATATGTGCAGTGTATTACACACTGTTGCTATTGCATATATACAATGCAACACACTGTTGCTACTACATATGTGCAGTGTATTACACACTGTTACCACTGCATATATACAGTGCAACACACTGTTGCTACAACACATGTGTATTGTATTACACACTGTTTCCACTGCATATATACAGTGCAACACACTGTTGCTACCACATATCTGTATTGCATTACACAATGTTGCTACTACCTATATACCATTCAACATTCTCTTAGTACGACATATATACAGTGTTGCTACTACACATGTGTTGTATATTAACACTGTTACCACTGCATACATATAGTGCAACACACTGTCGCTATTATATATATGCAACGCAACACACACTGTTGCTACTACATGCGTATTGTATTACACACTGTTGCTACTACATTTGTGTAGTACACATAATAGGAACAGGGATGAAAGATCTCTAATACAAATGTTATAGCCATTAATTTACTATTTATTTTTAAACTGTTCGAAACTTCTTCTTTTTTTTAAACTGTCTAATTATGTAACTTTAAAATACTCTTTATTTTTCGCTCTTACCTTTTGTTACTTTAGTCTTGAATCCCTTGTAATACACTTTTTTATTTTTTACTTTGTGTTCAGGTGGAGTCACCCATCCTGTGTCCACTGATTGACAAAGCTGACGAATTTGGTTTCATCACGCAATCTTAGGGGTGGAAGATGATAAGAGTGCCAGCGCTGTCCACCTTTCGACATCAGGTCGATGGGTGAACTGTGGAGATGGGGTGTGGAGGGGATGAAATGTTCACAATGCATGCATGGTCACGTAACTAACCGAAGCATGAAATGTATTATTACCGGCTGAACCATCCTTTGAAATTGACAATCTAATTGCATTCAGTCACATGTCAATGTCACACAATGAAATCGATGTATTTCACATATTTGTTTGATATGGTTATAACCCAAAGTAGGTATGTCAGATACCGATAGGGGTGCATCGGTCACCATGTCTATAGTCAAATGTTCCTTCATTTTCACCATTCCGGCCTTGATTAAAGTACTTTCACATTGGAATATTTTCATAAATTTTATATCACTGGAAAGAACATGACCTAATCTCACCGAAAATATACATTAAAATACCAAAATCAAAATACTTAGAGCATAGAAAGCTGTAACAATATGGCAACGGTCACAGTTTATTATAATGGTGAATCCAGACTAAATTTAACAATTAAGCCGACATTAGAAATGCCATAACTTTCTCCCCTATTAAGATATTTTCAAAATTACAACAGATTTGAGTTTGTCTCAGCAAGATCTGTTGGCAGAGCTTAAATGTATACTGTTTGTTGTGTTTTGAAATTTATACTGTTTGTTGTGTTTTGAAATTTTAGCTGATCTACCTACCCAAAGTGATATTTTACTACACAACTAGGTGGGAACACTTTCAAACAAAAACAAAAATGTTAACCTAGCAATGTCAAATAATAGTCTTTAAGATATTTACTAGAACCTTGCAAATGAGGAACTACGTTTTTTTTGGGCGAAATTGTTTTTTAGTTTTTTTTAAGGAAGAATTAAAAATATTAACAGAGTGGTCAGTGTGGCTGATGTTGTCTTACATGTGTTGTGGGACACACAATATCGTATGTAAATGCCTACATCGGCACATTAGACACTCTTACAAATAGACCTTTATTTTACCACCAAAGTTAATACCTATACCGTCATCGCTAGCCGTTGACTTGGGGGGGGGGGGGGGGGGGGGGGGGGGGGGAATTGTACCAGCCCTCCTATACTATGGTTAAAGCTGCATAGTCCGATGAAAACATAACATTTTCAAACCAAAACAATTATCTAGATTTGATTCTACATCTACCTTAGATACTGATGCACTTATTAAACATTTACCGGCACATACAAGGGACTACTGAGTCAATTAATAGAACCTGTTACTGCAGAAGCCTATGGTGCTAGAGTTTTGGCAAGCTTGCCAAAATTATTTTAGCATGTTTCCATTTCAAATATCTCAAAAGTTAGCGATTTAAAATAAAAGTTACTTCAAACTAAAGTAAGGTAGATTATAATGAACAACCTAATATGTTTATCTCTGAAATTGAGAGAAACTCAAAACCATCGGACTATGCAACTTTAAGTACCAATCGGGGCTCCATTGCTGCACTAGTGTCGTTGGACTGAATCACTGTGTGGTTGTATTATGACTGTAATCTAGCAGGTGGAGTGGTGATGGCGGTGGTGGGGAAAGAGGGGGGGAAGCTGTTTTTCACGTCGCTTTTGTTGTGCGTAAATTCTAAATCTAACTCGTCTAATCACTTCCTAGCAATATGTAAGGACATACCTCTGTTGTGATGTATCCTTTGCTGTTGCTAGGATGTCAAACCCCTCCTGAGTTGTTTCCGTATACATGGGGTGAAACTACTGGTGCCCATTCTGCCTTTTGAGACGTCCCCAATCACTAACTCTTCAAAAGTAAAGCTTGTCTTATTTAACGACACCTCTAGAGCACATTGATTTTTATCATCGGCGATTGGACGTCAAACATATGGTCATTCTGACATATTTCTTTGGAGGAAACCTGCTGCCACCACTTAGGCTACTCTTTTCGATAAGCAGCCAGGGGTCTTTTATATGCATTTTCTCACACCCAGGACAGAACATACCACAGCCTTTGATGAACCAGTTGTGGACCACTGGATCACTAACTCTTTATACTATACTGGAGCAGAAAGGGCTTGCTTGTTTGTTTATTTGTTTGCGTTTTACATCCTGCCAAAATCTAAGGTCATATCAGGATGGAGCATTAAGGGACTTGAATCGCGGAAGTCTAGTAGGTTTACCCTCTTTGGTATATGGATTAAATCGATGACATTGGTAAACATCTGTATTGACAAGGATATGTTGAATTTGCTTGAGACAACCACATACACAATGATTCTTTCTTTTTTGCAGGAAATAGCATTTTATTTTATTCGAGATGGGGGGGGGGGGGGGGGGGGGGGGGGGACCGTTCTCCCAGAATGTCCGCTTGTTGTGCCTATGTTTGGGTATTATTTAGTCAAGTGAGAAAATCGGGTGGTGGGAGGGGGAGGTGTTTTAGCATCCAATCATTTTCATTAAGAAATAACTGACACTTAATAAATGTTGAGGGTTCTTTTGCATTTTTTTTTTTTTTAATTCAATTCCTATTTTCATCCCTCGTGTTGGTATATATCTGTTCTTAGCATGCACTGTGTGTGTGTGTGGGGGGGGGGGTCCTAGATTTTTAAAAACCTAATCTGTTCGACAGCCAACTGTATGCTTATTATTCTGGATTGTAAACAATCATGTCGATATTCATTGTGCAGCGTGTAACTTCTTCTTTAAAAGAACATTGTATTGAAAATTTATACTGCCTATCATGGATAAGTCTGAATAGTCTTGTTTTCACCATTAGACTGTTGGTCGATCGAAAGCCCGAGCCTACACTTTACCGACCCAAGGGATTTTTTTTTTAAACCTCCCATACCACATAGACGTGGTATGAGAGCAACTGGCCTTTGATGACGCTGTAAGTTATATACAGCGGTGGAAATCAATATTGGGGGTGGTGATGGCATGGGGAATCAAACCACCTACCTTCAAATTAGGAGTCTGACCTACAAAAAAGTCAGATACTCTAACCCTCCACCACAGATTTGATTTATGTTGTGGATACACTCTGTAGGTGGGGGTGGGAGGGCTGGGGTCTGGACCTTAATAAATGGAACAGCATAATCATCACTGTATATAAGCATCTCATCGTGGGTCTAAGCGTCACGTTTCATCTTAATTCCCACTTGCAATATACAAAATGGACTTCATGAGTAAAGCGGGTATTAGCGGGAGGAATTGATGGTTTTTTTAGTTGTACCTGTATGTGCACCCGAGTAGGCTATGCATGTGCAATGGTCAGTTTTGCTAAATGTTACGTGTTAATTTTCCCAATTAAAACAATTGTTTTTGATTTAAAATGTCCAAATTGGGTTGTTTCAAAAAAAATTCAAATGTATTTGTTCTCAAAGGGGCCGTGAAGCTTGACCCCCGCTGACCCCGACATTATTAGTAAATCCACTCCTTATTTGTTATATTTATTCCACGAATATTGTTTAATTGTGTCTTGTTTCGTTACTTAACGAACGTGTTTCAAAGACAATTTATATTTTGTATTCTATTGGTGATTATTTCGTTTAATAACACTTTAGAAGGTTCGATTGTTTGATTCACTTGTGGCATGGGCTTGCTGTGACGACAATTTAACCGTGGCCTTATTAATAGTTTGTGTGTGGATCTGAAAATTGGGACGAATACCAATATGTTAATGAAAACAAAATATCAATGCCTGTGAGTTTCTCTAAATAACGCCCCTGGGTGACGGTCATAATGTAGTACGTATATACTCGAATATAAGTCGAGGAAATTTACCATAAAAAAAGTCTTATTCTGAGGTCATCTTATACTTGTAAATGTAATACCGCCTGAGGGAGCATGGATGACGACACCTTGTTGACTCAGTCAATGATCACTCTGAGGACATTGACGCTGGTGATGAATATCACACTGATGCGTTTAGTCATGAGTAGGTACTGCACTTACTGGAGGAGTTGGGTGACAAATCTGAATTTGAAGGTTTTCCGAGTGACCAGTGGTGTTGTCATCTTGTTGAATATTTGTGCGTGTGTATGAATGAAGTTTAATTTGTCAGTAAATAAAATAAAGCTCGACCTAGTCAGGTTAGGCCGATTCCAGACATTTCCTTCAAAAATACCCCTTGACTTATATTCGCGCATATATACGGTAAGTCTGGAGAATGTCATGAGCAGTGATTACCAACTTTTGCTGTCTACAACCGACTTATACAAAGGGCATCTACATTGTTTATTATTGAGAAATAAAAACCTGCTTTGAAAAGAAATTCCAATGTTGTCTATATTTACTTATAAAGTTGCATAATCCATCGGTAGATAATGCAAAACACCAAGGGAATCCCACCTATGGCGTCATTCATGCATTAAAACAGGAGTACGGACCTCAGCAATCACATCCCCCCCCCCCCCTCCACATATTCGGTTGCATAAACTGAAAGGAAAAAATATAGATGTGCTTGGAGAGCATTTATTGGAGTACAACTCCAGTGTCAGCAGCCTATACCAGCCTGCATCATCAATTAAAGTTGCATGGTCCGATGAAAAATATTTTTTACAAAACTAAAACAAGCAGCGATATTTGATTCTATATATCCAACTCAGATATTAGTGCATTAACTAATGATTTGGGATAGCATATACAGAATAATCAGTGATGTATGACCCCCATCCCCATGGCCATGGACACCTACTCTAAAAGAGCCATTAAGTTGGGAGGCCAACAACCAATTAGGCCAATTTCGTTCCCCCCATTAGCCTGGGTACCATGTAGGGCCATAACCAGTCGGGAGGGGCAATGGGGTGGATGTTCAGTGCTATGTGGTCAATTCTATATATATATAATTAATAAAATTGGCTAATTTAAACTAAGCAGGTTTTTAAAAATACATTTAAAGTTGCCTTTTCTTATGATGTTGAGGTTCCACCATCAAGACGATGTATATGTGATGTTGGATATTCAATGCTATTTGGTCAATTCTATGAATATATTTAATCAAATTGGGTAATTTTAATTTGTTTAATTATTTGTTGTTTGTATGAACATTCTCGGAATGGACGAGTGCCAAATACCTGTGGCACTAAGGTTTTTTCTTTTAATTATTACTTTGTAGATTGGTTAAAGTTGCATAGTCCGTGGGCTTTTGAATTTTTGCCTCATTTTAAAAATATATATCTCGGGTTTCCCATTATCACCTACTATTCATTAGCCCTGAAAAGATTTGATGACAAATTGGTAATTTTGGAGCAATTTGAGCTGAAGGTGAAAGGTATGTATGACATGCATACCAGGGGCCAACCCTGCTGGGTTTATCTACAAAAATAAACAATTCAAAAGTTGGACTGTACATCTTTAACCGTTCTACAAAATAATACCTTTAGTGTCACATGCCTTTGGCAATCATCTATTCCAAAAATGGCTCACCCCAAAACAAAAATTTCCTAGCTACGTTCACGTTTGGTTCCAGGATTAATAGGTCAGTCACATCACGTGGTTATCGCGAGATGGGAGTCTGGGTCATAGCTACAGGGCCTTTGACAAGCTTGCCGAAAGTATTTTGGTTTCTTTCAGCTCAAATTCCTTCAAAACTAGCCATTGTTTCATCAAAATGACTTCGGATTTATGATTAATAGGTTGTACCGATTAATTTGATGTAATTATCTAAAAAATAAAACAAAAATTCAAACGCCATCGGACCATGCAACTTTAAAGCCATGTCATCTTCAAAATATAGTTATAATCCTAGAATATCAATGACGATGTTTACCTGGAAGGCTTTTTTTCTTTCTTTTTTTGGGTACATTGGGTTGTTTAAGCAGGAGAAATTTCAATCGTGGACGATTGGTCTTCCTCATTCCACTGCTCCTTGCCCTATCCTAATAATGCTGAGTGCCTGGCTAGGAAGTGACAAATATCAATTCTTAAGTCATTGGTTTGACTTGACCAGGATTCGAACCCACCATCCCACAATCTACCAACACGGGAGACAGACACTCTAACTCATTCAGCCATCCCGTCTGTCTCAATCCGAAAATGTGTTGCATCGGGTTCCAAGTAAAAACCTGACGCAACGCATTTCACCTAGATCAATGTAGTAGCATTATTTCAATTTGCCAAAAAGTGCATGAATATTTGTTTGAGTATTCAATGGCTTATTTTGTCTTCTTTATTATTCAGATAATTCAAAAACCGCGGCAAAACAGGAAGACTTAAGTACCTTGTGGCAAACATGTAGCTCTGTAATTATTTCATTATATACCCGCAATAGTAAACGGATATAGACTAGTACAGACAATACAGCATACAAAATTGGTCATTTGATTATATATGAATGCATGACATGAGAAAATAGCTAAATGCACCTCATGCGATATACTCTTTGGTAAATGAATAAATTTAACTCCAATGTTCAATGGTTATGTGTAATTGTTGCAACAGTACATTTTTGCCCCCACATAGAAACTAAACCCAGACAGTCTATTTGGGTTATAAACACTAGTAGCAAAACCGGGTGAAATCATTGGAACACTGCAGAGCAAATACATCCAAATCTACATAAAAGAGGAAAGAATTCCCTGACGAGTACAGCATGGTACATAATGTAATGCATGCAAACAAACATGGCGTCTTCTGGTATATTGTGGCAGCAGCAGGAGATTCAGCCCATACTTGCAGTAGGAGTGAATGACAACGTAGTCGAAATACGGGTAAAAATTGCTTGTATGGAACAGGAAGTGGAATTCCTGGTTCCAGTATCAAATGGCTACTTATATTGGCACAGAGTTGGTGAACTGGGAGAGAATGCAAAAAGACAAGATGGCGATGATATAATGCTGTCGATTTCACTTTTAAAGTTCATTAAACTACAGGTATTTTTCAACTCAAAAGTAGCAGAAAAATATGAAGATGTATATAAAGAATATATTTCGCTTCTTAGATTAAGAATTTATCTGATCATTTCATTTACCCAGCATTTCACATTTTTTCTAAAGGGTTGTTTTTCACCCCTACTGCTGCAATTATGGGGTGAATCTTATCTACAGCAGCAGCAGCAGCAGCAGCAGCATCAGCACCAGCAGCAGCAGCACCATCACAGTTAACACTCAGTGCGCCAATATCACAGACACAAATAGAACACACAGTTCAGGAAGAGCAATCAAGGAAGCCTTCATTTCAACACCGCTACTGGAACTAACAAATGTTCACTTTAAAGTCGCCTGGCATAGTCCACTGAGACGACAAACAAACTCCGAATGTAATGTATGAATGATGTCACAGGTGGGATTCCCTATCTCATGACCTAGAGGGGTTCCCCACAAACTGGAAAAACCCTTTAGCTTTGAAGCATCCCATTGGTAGAGAATGCAAACAAAATACAAGGGAATCCCACCCATGATGAGCATAAACCTCAACACTCCTCCAACATATTCAGTCGCATAGACTGAAACACTAAGCAAAGGTGTGTTTGGAGAGCATTTGTCAGAGTACAGCTCCCATCTCAGCAGCCTGTAAAAATATACGGTCTTTCAGTCGTGATAGACGAGCTTGGAATCATATCAATATCTCGAGCGACGGAGTTGGGGACCATTGTTATGTAATAGCGACGCAATGTGTGCCCACTCGCTGTGTGACATATAAATAACTGTGTGGAAATGTTATGTCGTGCAGTGACCAGGATTGTGGTATGATGTCCAGATATTAAGATACGGTTATTAATTATAGAAATGTTCACTCCACGTACCAGGAAGAGTGCATACATTAATCTTTATTGTAACTGTATGACGACTACGTGTTACCACAGGACCGCTGGGTAAGCACACCCAGCCATTCTGCATACATTAGGGACACTGCCTGCACTGGGGTTGAGTGACAGGTGCGCCTCTTGGGCACCGCCCCTCCCAGGCTGCAGGTGTCTGATTGGCTGGCTGTGTGAGCCCGGTCACCCTTGTACTCCTTGCATTTGCTAAACAGACACACTCACTCTAGAGATACCAAAAGAAGCAGTTGTGCTGTGTGTAACACCCATAGGACATAGGTTCAATGGGCTGTAGGCACTGAATTAGAGTAAATTAGACTGAACAAGCAGAAACTATGTGGGGTTGTGTGGCAGGTTGTAAGTGAGACAAGGTGACAGGTCACTAGGTGAACAAGAGTTGTAGCAATAAAGCTCAACCTTATCACTGTCAATCTTGTGTGACTTGTCTTCCCTTTCTTACTTAGGAGTTGTTTTGGTATTTAGTGGTGGTGGGTGGTGTGGGTGGTGTGGGGGTTGGGGAGGGTTGGGGGTTGGGGGTTGGGGAACTGGCAGACAGTTGCCAGGATCCTCCTGATAGTAGTGAGTATAAGAGGAGTAACTGCGACGGCCAGCAGTAATTCTTCAGGCCTATACTGGATCCCTTTAAAGTTACATAATCCAATGGATTTTTTTTAATTGATTAAAATCATATTTAAGTTAAATACTTCAAATTGACAACTAATTTGGTTCGGAGTAACTTTTATGATAATTGATTAATTAGAAATATTTTAAGTGTAAGCATACAAAATAATTTTATACAAAATAATATGTGTATGCAAATCAGTTGATGCCAAGTGTAAATATGTCATCGCTATTTTAACTAGGTCATATCGAAGCCAGCAAATTTAAGGGAGGGAACCCTGGAAGAAATGAAGAATGGATTAATGTTGTATCTAGGTTAGATATGCAGGATCAAAACTAGGTAAATGTTTTGGTTTTGAAAGTCATGATTTCATTGGATTGTGCAACTTTAACGCGGTGATTAACATTAGCAAAGCAATTCTCTATACAGCTCTATCATGGTACTCAATGTTAGTCCGAGGTGTCGAGTAATCTTCAATGTATAAGGAAAACTAACCAGCATGACCCAATAGGAAATATAGCTTTTCGGTTACATACTGAAAATTGTAGATCTTAAAATAAAAATTGTTACCTCAATTTGGAAAATCGCAACAACAAAAAACCCACAGAATTTGTCATAGCAAATCTGCATATGGCAAGTGCATAGTCTTCAAAAGTCTAAGTTGACTGGACAAATTAAGTAACCATTTATAAATGCAATCAACCCAGTATGCTGTTGTATGATCCAGCAACAAATCTAACTTTCTAATTATGTGCTGAAAAAGTAGGGGATTTTTTTTCCTTCTTACAAAAATTAAAAATTGTGTTTTCTATTTTTATCAAACAGAACCGTATTTCCGAAACTGAGTCCTGTACATGTTGGTTTGTTGGAGTTTTACGTCCTGGCAACATCTAAAGTCATATCAGGACGGGGAGTCCTGTAGAAGATTCAGCTCTTATTACACTGAATATCAGTGAAAGCCGGCGTTGCTAACACATATAACTGAGCAAGTCTAACAAATAACTAACAACTCATATTGATACCCATTGTTTGAACAACCATACACAAATTTTTTTTTTTTCACTTTCGATTCATATTCAATCTCTCATAATGCAATGGCCTTTTGGGGAAAAAGACAAAACCCGACCGCTTACACGGAAATCTTTTGTTGTTGTATCACCCACTGTATAATAAGGCAATCTAACTCATCATCTCTACCTGGGTTGCTATATATATAATAAGGCCACATCTCCAAAAATTGCTTCTTAATAAACCATCTCATTCACATAGAAGCAGTCATGGTATTGCACAAATATAAACTCGATATAGCGTATGCATAGATAACACTGGTTAACACGTATCACAGGGTAGGACAATAACCTTTTCCCCACTTGCCCAAGCGGGCAAGTGACTGAATATTTTCGACTTGCCCGAGTGGCAAACTACTTGCCCAAGCCCAAGTCAGCCAATTGAAACTTAAATCTGCAACTGGCACTGCAGATCAGTAAAATAATGACTTGCCCGTTTGTGCGGGTCACTGAGAACTTCACCTGCCCGACCGAGTAAACTAGGTGCCCTGGGAAACCAGTCCTTATTGTCCTACCCAGCGTAAACCTGGTAATATCAATGTTGGATCGACACGCGTTGCCGTGACCTAGTTCATGGGTCGGCAACATGCACCACTTGTTTCCCGATGTTGCCACCACGCATCATGGAGGCGAAGGCCTCACCAGCCTTGTCGAGCCCCTCCATCACAGTCTCCCGCACCTGTCAGTGGAACACACAGCTGAGTTTGTGTTGTTTGTTTGTTGAGGGCTGGCTTACATCCTCAGGGATGAAAGTGGTCTCCGGGGAAAAAAAGCGGAAATGCAGATATTCTCCCATAGGTTTAGCATTGTCAGGGAATCGCGAAAAAATACCGGAAGTCAGATCTCATCTAGCCTTGTTATGATTGTATTATCGCCCAAATCTACCAGTTTCTTGCTTAGGTTTTATGTTCTAACCAAATCTAAGGTCATATAAGAACAGGATTCGAACCACCCAACTCAACTGTTGTCATATACATCCCATCTTTTGGAATTTTGTTTGACGTTAATCGGTGAATATAAGGAATCCCGGAAATCAGCGAAACCGCGGAAGTCTTCCATCTCTGCATCCTAGCAACATCTAAGGTCATCTCAGAATGGATACCGATTTGTGACAGTGCGCACTCATGGCGACTTTATATATAATGTTGCATGTTTTCATTACAAATATCTCCCTAGTTAATGCTTTAAAATAAAGTTACTTCAAATTAAAGTAAAGTAGATTGTAATAATCAACTTAATATATCTATCCTGCATAAGCCATTATACGAGTATAATAGGCTGGAAGATCCATCTATCCCCAGCCATTAAGTAATCGGCTGATCCCCCATATTCATTACGTCATTTACTGGTACCACTTGACCTCCCCATGTGGCGCCACCTACTCGCCCACGCCTCAGCAGCTGTTACGCTCACTCACTGTACCGCTCAAAATATATGTTTAAATAAAAGATTCTCCACAAAATGTATCTAAAAAATATTGTAGAAATCATCGGACTATGCAACTTTAAAATGATGAGTTTGGTAATGTCTACAATATGAAGTTAAGTCTATTTACTCACCTTTAGCTGGCCGCTAAGGTACCAGGTTGCGAGTTTCTGCAGGGCCTCGTCAAACCGCCGCGAGTAGTTGAGCACCATGAAGCGCTCCCTGAAAGAAGGCAATTTCACAACACCTTATTTCATAGATGAGAATGGCCTAACCAAAAATAATCAGGAAAATAGTCGGGGGGAGGGAGTGGGGGGGTGTAGGTGTTCAAAACCCAGAATAGTTGCAAATTTTGATCATATCCGGATATTTTTTGCAAATTCATAAAATTCTAGACAATTAAGTAAAACCGGAAGTGCTACCCTGTCCCTGGAGATGGGGAGGCTGGCGTTGCTTTGTTTGTTTGTTGTTGTTGTTTTACATCCTAGCACCATCAAAGGTCATATCAGGACGGGTACCGACTTGTGACAGTGCACACACATGATGATTTGATAGTGTTGCCCTACTGGGAAATCAGGCCACTGGCACCATGACCCGATATCCCACTCAGTCACATTATCCTGACACTGAGCTAATCAGTCCATGCCATATCCTATTAATACCGAGCGCAAAGCTAGGAAGCGACAAGCATCAATTTTAAAGTCATTGGTTTGACTCGACCTGGAACTGAACTCCCGGCCTTCTGCATGTGAGGCCTGCGCTCCACTGATTAGGCCACCGCGCCCGGTGGCGGGCGGTGCTGCCGCTGCTGCGTCCTACCTGGTGATGTTGCGCTCCTGGAGGATGGCCTGCGTCTCCTGCGGCAGTGGGGGTGGGTAAGGCACGTCCTTATTGTACACGGAGATCTGTCCACACAGGATCACGTGAGCATCCTTCTCCATCTATAATTATAATAAACGCAGTGACACAGATGTTGGTTGGTTGGTTGTTGGGAGTTTTACACCCTGCCAACATCTAAGGTCATATCAGGATGGGTATCGACTTTTAATAGTGCGCACTCATGGCGACTTTATAGTGCTGACCCACCTGGGAAATCAGGCTGCCGGCACGATGACCTGATATCCCACTTAGTCACATTATCCTGACACTGAGCTAATGAGTCCTTGCCCTATCCTATTAATGCTGAGCGCCAGGCTAGGAACCGACAAGTATCAATTCTGTAAGTCATTGGTTTGACTCGACTGGGAATTGAACTCGCAACCTTTCGCACGGGAGTCCTGGGCTCTACCGATTCGACCACCGCGTCCGGTAGCCCATTGGTAGTGTAGTAGTCCGTACATGAGCCTCAGCACCACCACCGTCGACCACATATGGCAACAGGTGGCAGCAGCTATCCAGAAGTGTGGATGTGGGGTAGAGAAGGGGTCCCTGGGTGGACCACCCCCCCGACTGCGACTGGCCAATGACCACCATCCCACCATGATATGTTACCTGCTACCTGGCTGGTTAGGGGGTGGGTGACTTGGTTCTGTTATGCCGCGGTGGGCGAAGTAAAGGAATTAAACTGTGAAGCATACAATTCTCTCGTCTTCCCTTTGCAGGGGGGATCAGCAGTACGTGGCCTATCACAGTAGCATACCTGCTCGATGACCATGTCGCTGATGATGCCGCCTACATTGTCGAAGTAGACGTTGATGCCATCTGGGCACGTCTCCTTCAGGCGAGCTTCCACGTCTTCGGACTTGTAGTTAATTGCAGCGTCAAACCCCAGTTCGGTGGTGAGCCAAGCGCATTTCTCATCGCTGCCACAGATACCGACAACCCGTCGGCATCCTTCGAGGCGCCCAATCTACACAGCACACAATCCAAATGTACATAAATTGCGACATAGTGGCGTCTCTAGAATTATTTAAGGTAGCCAATTGCATTTCGTTACTTTCAGCCTACCGTTTATTGCAAATATTGACATTGAAATCAAACTTTTCATTTCCAATAACATTTTAATTAAGCAATTTGCTTATCTTCTTGAAGATGTTAATAATCTTATAGGTTTTGAGTTTCTACCATATATTTGAGATAAATATATTAGCTAGATCTGTATAATCTACTTTACTTTAACTTGAAGTAACTTATTTTCAAAGATTAATTTTCTAAATATTTGAATTAAAAACATGTCAAATTAATTTCAGTGTGCACACCAAAATAACACACCCAGAACAAAAAGTAAACATCGGCTATTCAGGGTCATAGAGTGGCAAAACACAAATAATTAGGTTCTTACATTTCAAGCATGTAAAATAAGCACAGAAATGTATGCCAAAAGAGCATACAACTGTTGTAAAATCAGCGGAGGAGTACCAAGCCGCAATAAATGTTTAATGAGTGCACCAATATCTAACTTAGAATATCAAATCTAGGTTGAATGTTTTGGTTTAGAAAATTGGGATGCTTTCATAGAATTATCCAGCTTTAACTTTTAAGATTAACCAGACGCGATGGCTGAATGAGTTGAGCATCCGCCTCCCTTTCTGGTAGGTCGTGGGATGTGAATTCCCCAGTTCGAACCTTGTCCGAGTCAAACCAATGACTTAAAAACTGATACTTGTCGCTACCTAACCCGGCGCTCTGCATTACTGGGATAGGGCAAGTAGCAGTGGAATGAGGAAGACCCATTGTCCACGATTGAAATTTCCCCTGCTTAATCAACTAATGTACCAAAAAAAAGATGTTCCCGCCTTTTTCCACACGTGAATGCCTCAAAAATGCCACATGTGATTATGGCATGGACTTGGGCTGGTTTAATGGTCTAAATAAAAATATTAAAGAAAAGTTTATTAGTTTTACCTGTCCTGCGAGCGACCCGCAGGCTCCTGCCGCGCCGCTCACCACCATCGTCTGTTCGGCGCCCTTTGTCACGTGACCCTTCTCCCACACCCCGAGCAGTGACGTCAGCCCCGGGATGGAGAGAAGGCTCAAGGCCAGCGAAGGGTTTCCACCCAGCAGGCTCTTGTCGACCTGAGAATACATTAATAAACTATAAACAAACAAAAAAAGCTGTTTGCATTGTATTTTCCAGATCCATAGAAACAGGGTTGAAAGGGGTCTCCAGCAAAAAAATATATGCCTATGGTGAGGTTATCTGTAAATGGACGGCGAATTTCCGCGAAAACATGAATATTCTCACATAGGCTGTCAGGGAATTGTGAAAATTTCCCGGAAGTCAGGTTTCATACACGTTGGTATATGCTGATAGTGCTGTGGCATTTGAACAACGTATTAAGATACGCTGATAGTGCTGCAGCATTTGAACAACATATTATTAATAGTATACGCTGATAGTGCTGTAGCATTTGAACAACATATTATTAATAGTATACGCTGATAGTGCTGCGGGATTGCAGTACAGTAAAAATGTATTTTATACTTAATAGAATGAGAAGATGACATGAAAATGGGATCATTTTTTCCCCTATGCTAAGACATGCATGTCTGTTTGCTATGATTTTATGTCCTAGCAACAACTAAGGTCACACATTTAAATCTCGACGAGTCAAATCAATTACTTACAAAATTGATACTAGTCACTACCTAGACTGGCACTCAGCATTACTAGGATAGGACAAGGGTTGGTTACCTCAGTGTAACTGTAAGGCTAATATGACTGAGTGGGAAATTAGGTCATGGTGCCGGTGGACTGGTGTCACAGTGAGACAGCACTATATATAAATAAAGCCACCACGAGTGCACATGGTCACAAGTAGCCACCCGTCGTGATATGACCTTAGATGTTGCCAGGACGCAAAACCCCAGCACACAAAACAATAATAAAGTAGACATCGGCTATTGGGGGTCCACAATAAGAGAACAATAAGCTTGCTTGTTGTTTAACGTCCTAGCAACATCTAAGGTCAAAAAGTAGACATCGGCTATTGGGGGTCCACAATAAGAAAACAATAAGCTTGCTTGTTGTTGTTTAACGTCCTAGCAACATCTAAGGTCATATCAGGACGGGAAGAAAACAATAAGAAAAAATAACAAAACAACAAAAACCAAAAACAACCGCACAACAAGACAACAAGCTCCACACCTTCTTGAACCATGTCATGTCCTGGACAAACTGGGCCTTCCATGGGTAGGCTGGACTGCCGTGAACCAGGTCCCCGGTCTCAAAGTCGGGGTGCTTCGAGGCGACGACAACACCCACTCCCGCCAACCCGATCACCGTCTCCCCAACCGCCCACGGCGACAAGTAGTCGGCCCCGGTGTTCTCATTCATCTGACACCGCTGGAACCAGAGGTCACAAGGTCACCAAGCAGAATTAGCACCAACAAAAGGTACAGAATTTACTTTAAAGTTGGATAGTCCGATGGTTTTGAGGGTGTTTTTATATTGTTGCATTTCCTAAGATGAATATATTATGTTTGTCATTATAACCTATCTTACTATACTTTGAAGTAATGTTGATCTTAAATGGCTAACTTATAGGATATTTGATGTGCAAACATGCCAAATTAATTTAGGCAAACATGCCAAAACTCGGACACCATTGGCTTTTGAAGGACTTAACCGGTTCCATTAAATTTACTTGGTCTAATCTAAGGTTTTTTTAAACTTCTTAATGAACTAAACTACTAATCAGTATAAATATGCTCTCTAAAATACCTGGGCAGGATCAACGGATAGATAGAGCGTTTTGATGAGTGCCTCTCCTGGTTTGAGGTCAGCTGATTGTACACCGGGACATGGCTCGTACGCGAAGTTACTCGCCTCTGGAGAGCCTTCCACACCTGAAGACATTATAGATAAATAAACAAGGACTCTTATCTTAAGCTAAGATTCCATATGCATGGAAGCGGCATACAGAATACGCTATGCGGATGAGGACAACAAAGAAAATGAATGTAGTTGTAGAAGCATTAACATGATTCTATGTCTGGAAGCGACTAAGGTTTTTCATATGGATGCATGTGCAGTTAATTGAATCAGTCATCCATGTAGCAACTGGTGTAATACTAATACAAAATCGCATGTATACCACATATTGCTTCAGTGTATATGGAATCGCAATGTTATACTAAGTTATAGTTATACTGTCTCTTGTAAGTGGGTCATTCTCTGAAACTGGGTACTATTTATTTGGTTTCCAATTTCCATGTTACATTGGACATAATTAATTCCTTCTTTTTTTCAATTGTATGTCAAATAATTATTGTTGACTCTTGTTATTAAGTATGTTAGCAATACTAGATGTATTTAATCTATTCCACAAAATGCATCAAACGAAAGTATACATGATTTTGTGCTCAAGTGAAATTTTACATACTTACACATTTATATCAAAATGAACACAAACTTCTTTCTTTCAACCTTGTTTCAGCTTTTTTCTTGTAAGACACCATTTTGTTTACTTAAATGTTATCAATAAAATCTTGTTTGAATGTGGTGTGTATGTTAAAAATGTTAAACATACATCCATAACATCGATGTTATGGATTATGTTTATTTTCCTTGTTACACAGGAAATATTTTCCTATGGTTATTCACTATAAGATCAAATTCAAAAAGTGAAATAGCTTTTGTTCCCAACTCTGACACATCCACAGCATGTAAATATTCATATGTATCATGTACATGGATTCTGCTATTTATTATTTGGAGTGTTTTCTGCCATTTTCCCATTATTTGGGATGTCTATCGGCTTTGGCTTCCATGTCACAAAAGTTGTACCGTACCCAGCTTCAGAGAACGACCTAAATCCGGGGTGAATTTGATCTAATCTAGACTGAAACTATATAAAAGATTCTACAAGTATGGGTTGAATCTTTTATCTAGACTGAAACAAGTAGCTATGTGCGTATACCGCCGATCGCAGCGATGCGGTTCGGCAACGACGGTAACGCTCACTCCGTTCAGCTGTGTGGAGCTGCTTTGTGGTAAGCATTACCTTTTAGTTCGACAAAAGGAGGGTTTTCTAGCTACAATTTAGCTCTTGTTTTCATGACATAGAGCACAGATTTATCTACATCCTCATTTTTTAATTGTTTCAATTTGACTAGTTTATGGTCGAATTTCAAGTTTTACTTTTCTCCACAAAAACGTCATCAAATCACTCAAAGGAGATTAAATTATCCTAGCAAACTATGAAATTGTTGTTCGTTCATTAGTTCTCTACATGTGAAATTCTAAGGACGTTTGATAGATTGCCAAGGGAGATATTTGATCAGCAGCACAATAACTTTTGCTTACACTATCACCTCTGTCTCAGTTGGCATTCACACCTCGGTCTCGCTCATAAAAAGAATAATATAACTATGAGTCGAGATTTGGGGTCGTAACTTTTGGCTTGTTTACTAAAGAGGGAGTGCATGTGATGTCATCACTCAGCAGTCAGTGGTCAGCGGCAAGCCATCCTGGATTATGAGCATCCTCCCTAGCCATATTGTGAATGCATGCATACGCAGTAAAACAGAGTTTTCTTGTGTTCTGGGAGATTCTGGGCAGTTTAGATCCAATGTGTTTACTTACAACACTTTAGCAACAACTTCTGAGGCCAAACTGCTCAAACCAGTGACAAATAAACCAACAAATCAGTAAATAAGCACAGTATGTAATCCAATATGGCCACCGAAGGTTGCCTCATGACATCATTACACCTCCTCTATAGAGGGAGTGCATGTGACGTCATCACTCAGCAATCAGCGGCCAGCCATCTTGGATTACGAGCACCCTCCCTAGCCATGTTGTGAATGCATGCAGATGCAGTAAAACAGAGTTTTCTTGTGTTATGGGAGGTTCTTGGCAGTTTACATCCCATGTGTTTACTTACAGCACTTTAGCAACAACTTCTGAGGCCAAACTGCTCAAAACAGTGACAAATATAGGTAACAAGGGTAACAAGGGCAAAAAGGGTAACAGAAGTGATCCAGGAAACTATAGGCCAATCAGTCTAACAGTTGTAGTCTGTAGGTTGCTGGAATCAATAATAAGAGATTCTATCATGGCTCATCTTGTCGAAAACAACCTCATATCAACACAGCAGCATGGCTTTGTGCAAGGACGATCTTGTATGACCCAACTATTAGCATGTATGGATGAGTGGACCTGCGTTATTGATGACTTTGGAGATCTGGATGTTATTTATCTAGATTTCCAAAAAGCATTCTACACTGTTCCACACCAGCGACTGCTAAAAAAATTGCATGGCTATGGCATAAGAGGAGATGTCCTACACTGGATAAAGGATTTTCTGAGTCACAGAAGACAGCGAGTCATTGTAAATGGCAAACTATCAGGATGGTGCTTGGTGAAAAGCGGAATACTTCAGGGCAGCATGCTTGGTCCAGTCTTATTTGTGATATATATCAATGACTTACCAGAAGTTGTACATTCTATGGTCCAAATGTTTGCTGATGATACCAAAGTATTCCTCCGTATGGAGAAAGGTAATGACTATGGGGACTTGCAGAAGGACCTCAACAACATGCAGAAGTGGTCAAGTGATTGACAGCTGAAGTTTAATGCTTTAAAATGCAAAGTGATGCATTTAGGGGGCAAAGACAGCAAGCACATCTATGTAATGAACGATGGTGTGAATAATGTTCCGCTCTCCGAAACAATGATAGAAAAGGACTTGGGTGTCAAGGTGGACAACAAACTGACATTCAGCGACCACATCCAGGAAGCCGGCAACAGAGCTCATGGAATTCTGGCCATCATTCAAAGATCGTACACATACCTAGACGAGGATGTTGTGCGCAGACTGTACAGATCTCTTGCACGTCCACTTTTGGAATATGGAAATGTTGTGTGGTCACCACTCTACAGGAAGGATGCTGAGTCAATTGAGAAGATCCAAAGAAGGGCAACGAAGCTTGTACATGGATTCGATGAAATACCCTATGAACAACATATACGTCATTTGAAGATCACAAGCATGTACTACAGCCGGGCCCGGGGATCATCAGCCCATGCTTTTTCTAATCTATTCTTGAATGAATTAATTGACTCGGCATCAATAACATTTTGTGGGAGACTGTTCCATATATTTATCATCCTGTTTGAGAAACTATGTTGCCTCAACTTTGAAATGGCTCTGGGTTTTACTAGTTTGAGAGCATGGCCCCGACTGCCTTCTCTTTTATTCAAGGTGAAAAATTGATTGAAGTATTCAAATATCTTCATGGTATCTACAAGACAGGCAGCCCCCTTATCAGAGACTCCAGACTAGACCTGCGACACAACTTTTTCGGCTTTAGGGCAGTTGACCTGTGGAATGACTTGCCGGAGAGTGTCGTAGCAGCAGAGTCGGTGAACTGTTTCAAGTCCTGACTGGATGCATACTGGTCAAGCATTACGTATATCTTGGAGCCAGTGACAGTTGCTAAAATCCACCACATCTGAAGAACTGTCTCCATTTCTATTAATTAAGAGCGGCTAACAGGTCCAAGGCCTATTATAGCTGTATCCTATTGATTAATATTGATTGATTGAAATAAACCAACAAAGCAGTAATTAAGCACAGTGTAGGCAGTTGCAAGCCTTATGTATGTAATCCAATATGGCCACCGAAAGTTGCCTTGTGACGTCATTACACCCATGGGCTCATAATTAGGCATATTTTTCAAGTTCAAATCGATGTAACTTTCTTGATATTTACATTAGAAAATTATATGACTATCTAGTTTAAGGTCTCGTCAGGCTCTTTCCATTGGTATGTGTTCCATTGAGATAAAATGCTCCTCTTTTTTTTCTAAATACTCAGATAGCTAAAACAAGTGAGAGTGAGAACAGAGAGTCTGACTATGGTAAATACCTCTATTATCGACTATAATATTCATAAACCATTCCTTGTGCATATCCTTGAAGCCAGAGTATTTACATGTTGATTCTAGTAAGTAACGATTTCTGATTGACTTACCTGGTCGTTCTCGAAGAACAACGTGGAAATTTGAGTCCATGTCAACTATTAAGTTCTGTATTTTCTTTTACTTGACACAGCTCGCTATGAAAACTGGTTCTTTGCACTATCGGCTTCTGGAAGTAGGACACGCCAAATTCCAGTGAAAAATCTTTGCCTTTTCGTTGTGACACCAGATGGCAGCAGCTCTCTTCTCGTCATCGCACAAATAGTCAGTTCCCAGTACTTCTAACAAACGTTAGTGGCGCTTGTTGTGAATCGACCTTTGTGGCACCGTCTGGTTATTAGTTTAACTTAAGGGACCAGGCTACACTGGGGAACATTAACAGTAAGTGTGATGCGCGAAAAGGAAGAAGGCAAGGCGGGGGTGGGAAAAGAGGCGCTTTATTGAAAACACCTCAGGAAACAAGACAGTAAGTACATGAGAAAGGAAAGCATAATCTTAAGGCTGGTAGCTGAGGAAAAAACAGAGTATGTACAAGGAAGCGGGAAATAAACAAAGGCTAAGGAGCTCGGGGGGAGCTTCCAGAGTTTGTGGCGAGGGGCGCCGAAGAGCCCTCCACCAGCTGTAGGGAGAGTTGGGTGGGTGGGTGATGAAAAGAGAGCTTGAGCAGGGAGGACGGCTGGAGGGCGAGTGACTGAGGGAGGCCGGCGGGCGGCCTTATAAGGGAAGGAGCGGGGAGGCGAGAGGCGGGGAAGGTGAGAAAGCGGCGGGCAGGGCGAGAGGGCGAGGTGGGAGAAAGCTGAGAGGAGGATGACAGGGAAGGTGAGAAAGCCGGGCGGCGGAGGAGGCGGGGGGGAGGGTCTCTTCCTTCCCTCACATTACGCGAGCATTACGACCAATGCGAATAGCGTGGTGAAAAGTAAATAATGCAGGGACCAGTGTACCGCCACAGGGTAAAATATCAGGAACACTGAATACAGTTTAGACACTTTAATAACCATATAATGGTAATTTGTCTGACATAATTAATGGTTTATTTATAGCAGTGAGAGTATGTACAGGTAAACAAATTTAAAATCAAATCTAAATTACTGGCCTAAATAATATGGGTTTATGAAACCTTAGTCTTCAAACATTGTAAGTAAACAAAGTAAAAAGTACTGGGGACCTTTCATGAGCCATTTCTCTCGCTATACACTTGTTGGCAGCACCCGTTCCCGGTCCAAGTCGGCCACCATGGTTGGATAAAGGGTGTAGGTGTGTGTGTATTGATGGTGTATGTGTGTGGTGGGGGTGATGGTGTGTGGTGGGCGTTTAGGGATGTGGTGTGGGTGTAGATATGTGTGTGATGGGGGTGTAGGTGCGTGGTGGATGTGGGTGGTGGGGATGTAGGTGTGTGGTGAGGGTTTAGGGGTGTGGTGGGGGTGTAGGTGTGTGGTGTGTATGGTCGTGTAGGTGTGTAGTGATGGTGTGTGGTGGGGTGTAGGTGTATGGTTGAGGTGTGTGGTGAGGGTGTAGGTGTGTGTGTGGTCAGGGTGTAGGTGTGTGTGTGGTGTAGGTGTGGTGTGTGTGTGGTGAGGATGTAGGTGTGTGGTGGGGGTGTAATGGGTACTTGGGATATAGGTGTGTGGCGTGTGGGTATAGGTGTGTGTGGGGGGGTTAGGGCTGGGGGGGATGCTAAAGATTGTGAGATGCCACTCTGCAAGACACCCCTACACCTCCACCACAAACAACCTACTCCCCCACCACACACACCTACAGCCCCACCATATCCCCACACCCCCACCACATCCCTAAGCCCCCACCTGCATGCACCCACAAACAAACACCCCACCATACCCACTCACCACAACCTCTATACCCCCCACCCCAAATCCACATATACACCCCCACACACCACCAAAACCCTCACCACACCCGTACACCTCCAAACACACCACCACAAACATACGCCCCCCCCCCACACACACACCAACATTCTCACCACACCCCTAATCCTCCACCACACACACCTACACCCACCCACCATGCACACCTACACCCCTCAACCCCCTCTTATTTACACACACTTGATAGTATAATGAACTGCTTCTATCCAACCAAATCATTACAGAGACCGGCATGGTGCGCCATCTGACGAGAGAGTTATGGTCAAAACAATAGTATGGTCAATGGTTTAAAAATTGTGTTTGTTTATTGGTATATAGGGTTGGTGTCATGGCCTGTTGGATATGATTTTTTTTTTTAAATCTTAAATTGTGCAAAAATAACCCGATTCGTTCACAATGTTATAATCGACTACGTGTTCTCCAAATGCTGTTAACATGTTCTAAAATTAGTTCACACAGTTCTGTATGAATCAGGTTAGATGGAAAATAATTCCCCCCAATATGCATTTGTTTGAAAACCTTGATTGATATATACATCAATTTTGTGTATATTTGTCACATATACTGTTTCGAAAAATTATACTGAGGACTATGTCTATGATGACGATAACAGTGATGCTGATGAATTATGGAAGGGCTCTATAGATATTCATCAACGAATACATTATATATCATATGCCATGCATGGCAATCAGTATTATTTGCTTTCTAGTGTCACACAACAAATAAAGATGGTCAGATATTAGCTTTTATATGAATTAAAGCTAATTTATTGTCGTTCATTAGTCTTCAGCGACGTTAGTAAATAACCAGTGTGACTTCTTCCACCCACCCTGAAGATATAATAAAGGAAGTAAATAATTGTTATTCTGTATTTAAAATACAATCGAGCTCAAATAGCCCATAGTAACTGTAATCTTTCATTAAGATACATTGACACGAATTAGTCACATTACATTTTTATTTAGTGTTTTTGGGGGGGGGGTGATTTATGTCCTAGCAACATCTAGTCATATCAGGCCAGGACCGACTTGTAACAGTGCGCACTCATGGCAACGTTATAGTGCTGCCCCACTGGGTTGCCAACGCTATGACTTGATATCCCACCCAGTCACATTTTCCTGATAAATTGTACATTGTACACATTCATTTTGCTTTTATTATGATTTTATGACATTTTTTGTAATCATTAAAGAAGAAAAAAAGAGCAAATCAATGCGGTTTGCACGTTATGTGCATGAAGTTTATTTGTACTTTTCATGTATAAACAATCACCTTTATAACAAGTGTGCCAATTTATGGTTCTCTAACTGCGGTGTTGAGGCAACAGGACGATGGATGTGAGCACCTGCAGATTGGCAGAGAGGAGGGTTCAGATTCACAGTATGTACAGCGAAATGAGCACGCGAGGAGAGGGGTTTAAGCCGACATTCCATTAAGGCGTAAAACTTCTCCGACATGCGTAAACAACAAAAATCTAAACTCTCATGGATCAATGAGTGTGATTCCAGCAGCGTGTAATTGTAAGCATGGTCTCTAGGGTCTGCTTGTGCGTCAAATCCAATTATATCAGGGATGATAGTGGTTTCAGGAAAAAAAAAAGTGGAAATCAAGCCGAGATTATTATCCCGATTGCAAATTTCCGTCATAAAGTTTACCTACCGTTTTACACCTATATCAAAAATGCTCCCAACCTGTGAAAAAACCCTGGAAATCCACTTTAAAAAAATCAAAAAATATACCCGTTGCATCAATTGGTTGCGGAGACTTATCAATGCATAGTGCATAACTGAATGGAGGGTGGGGTGGGGGTGGAGAGTTTATGTGGTCATATCAGGAGTGCCATTGGTTATATTGCTTCCCTGCACCAGAAATTAATCACTAAGCACATTATAAGGAATCTTAGTTGCAATTCACATTGTAGACGCATAACACAAATGACAGACAGTACGTGCTAACAGAATCTCGGCTTTAATCTGAAGACAACCGTAGCAGCGAGCTAACCAGGGTGTTTATATGTCCACAAAGGTACTCTATACGAAGTAATACAGTCTTAAATCAAGTCTACATTCGAAGGCTTGACTTTGGCGATTCATTTGTTGGTGTTTTTGTGTCTTATCAATTAATTAAAAGTTGCCATCGAGGCAATACACAATCACAATTAATTCTTTCTTATACTTAGTTCATTTGAAGACCGTTTAAGAATTGGGCCTTCAGTTGAATCAGGGATGAGAGTTGGCTTTAAAAAAAAAAGAAGAGGGATGGCGAACAAAAAAGAAAGAAAGCGAGAAGGGGAGGTGGGGGGGGGGGCAATAGCGGAATCCCGGCTTTTGGTAAATGCATCAGTGCTAGACCCAAACATAAAACTGTAATCCACCAAAAATCTGTTGAACATTGGACAAGGGATAGCTACCCTAAAGTACATAGCAGTGACGTCACACTGCCTTGTATATCACATGTGAGAAATTCCGAAATGGGAAAGCCTTCCATAGCAACAGCAGTACGGGTACCAGAGGTTTATGCTCAAGGCAGGCCTACCTTCTAGTTCGGTATCAATTAATCTTACAGCATTTATGTTGTTAGGCAGCGAGCTATACATATATATACACAAACAATACAGGTATGCAGAGTTGTACCGGTCCCCCAGGAAACACTAAAGTTAGCCGCAGCTTACAACCCGAAAGATGGTGTAGGTGCCACTGCCATCCCTATCCTTCATTAAGAGACATTACACTTCAATTTGCCTTAGTACTTAAAACCAGATGCCTCCTGATGACCAAACTTGTTAGGATTATTGCCATACATTTGTTTCTACTACAGATTGCAGTGAAATCGCCCCCAGCAAATATTTTACAATACCACTTCCAGTATGCGTATTCACCACTTTTCCCCGCACCTTCCAGTGTGTAATCTGAAGCTACAATCCGGCATACTAAGTCGCAGCTTCAGTTCTTATTGAGGGACCAGCGGAACTACCAAAGCAAGTCTCTCCGAGCTAGCATATTCTCCATACACGCACAAAATATCATAACAATAAAAAAAGACAACAATAACCTGGTCTTTATGAGACTTTAGTCCCGATGCTTCATACTGATCAAGCATATTAGGTTTAAATAACTTTCTAAATATTTTAATCAGATTTGCCGACATCACCAATTATAACCAGTGTGGCGGTTTAAAATCTCTACACTTGGGGTTCTGCGCATGTGTCAATGGGTTATGCGCATGCGCATATCCGATTAATACGACCCGGGCAACTCGGGTCACCCGAATTGCTAGAAATTCAAATAGAACACCGCGAGTTGAGTTGACAAAAACAATTGCCGTGTGCTAAAAGTATTTTAGCTCAATAATATATATGTAGCGAATTGAAGAGTTAATGCCTTGACCACATTTATGCTTCAAAAAGTCGCTTGAGTCACCCGAGTGTATTAATCGAATCCGCTGAAATGTCGTTCAATTTTGACACATGCGCAGAACCCCGAGCGAAGGCTCTAAACCCACTGAGAATCTAAACCGCCATACCGGCCCTTAACTATAGCCTATAACCATGGCCCTGCAAGTTATATTTCAGTCATATCCAAAGAAACAAACTAGCAATGTGTGTGATTAATAATATTAATATGCAGCAGCAAGTAAATTGTTCAATAGATTTTTGCTTTTAAGAAAAGAAAACAGGTAACCCTCCCAGACTATTAATAGAATTACAAGTTTTGTAATGTCTATAGCATGAAATATACTTTGATATCTCTATCTGTTAGTACAGGCACAAAATACATTTTATTTTAACTAGAAATGTATTTAAATGATTCATAATTACAAAAACCCACCTTTTTTTCTATCTTATAAAATATATATAATATACAGTAAAACCTCTCTAACCGACCACCTCCACAGATCGACCACTCCCCTATTTCGCTTTATTTGGGTCCCAACAATACTGTAGTGGTCTGCACTGACCTCTCAGGCAAGGAGCCGCATAGACAGGTAGGCGTGGGTAGTGTGTTGATATCAGGGAGCCTAGGTGGTGTAATGGTTAGCACACTGGCCCGGAATGCAGAGATGTGGGTTCGAGTCCCGCTCTAGGCGCAATAATATCCATTTTCATCACCCCCATGACACTGGTTGCCGTGACCATGATCCTGTACAAGCTACGCGCTGTATAGCTGTTGAACCTTCCCTGTGTATGTATGTAAGTGCATTGCCTGTATGTATGTAATTGTGGCGTGGGTAGTGTTGATATCAGGGAGCCTAGGTGGTGTAATGGTTAGCACACTGGCCCAGAATGCAGAGAGATGTGGGTTCGAGTCCCGCTCTAGGCGCAATAATTCCCATTTTCATCACCCCCATGACAATACCATTGTAACCATATTCTAACTCCAAAAACCTCCCACCTCCCTAAATCGACCACTTAAAGTTAGTCGATTTAGAGAGGTTTAACTGTATATATAATTAATATATATATGTGTATATATGTATATATATCGTATTCTCGCGGGTTAACGCCCATGGTGTTTACATTGGCTGATAATTGAACTGAGGGGGGCGGGGAGTACCCAAACATGGGCGTTTAAGGTGTGGGTGTTCACGAAACATTGACCAAGTGGGCATTAACCCACACATGGGCATTAACCCGCGAGAATACAGTATATATAAATATACACATTATATAAATATATTAATTCCATCACTCAGTGTCCAGGCTCAACAGAAGTGTTTTAAAACCAAATATACTAGTCTTGAACTTCGTTAATGCATACCAAACTATTCCAAATCCAGGCATGAAAGTGATCATGGAAGGAAAAAAGAGGGAAATCACCTGCAAGTGGGCAATAATATGGTCAAAACAGTAGTATGTTCTCCAAGCACAGTTAGTAAAGATTGGCTGTAGGCATAGTGCAAAGACTGTTTGAAACCTGACTTCTGCCCCTCCCCCTCCGCGATTCCCTAACAATGCTAACCCTATGAGAGATTTAACACATTTTCGCGGAAACCAAATCCCACTTAGTATAGGGACATGATTATAAATGCTTAACATATTCCTGACATTTTGTGGTGGAGAAAATAAGCTAATATTGAATATTTGCAGGAAAAAACAACAAAATGCCACAAATCGCAAATTACAACAAAAAAGACACGGATGGGATTTTATCTATCACAAGATCGCCACTTGATTGGACAAATGTGTATTACTAAATGTCCAGCACTGACTATAGTCCCGGTAATTACTGCAACAATTAGAGCGATTAATCATTTCTCATCGGTAAATATAGGTATATTATTTTGACTCTCTGACTAAAGTCCCAGTCACACTACGGCTAGCGGCCGCTTGTGACCACTTTGGACCAAGAACCCACCTCCTTGCAACCAAAGCAATGGTTGCTGACCTCTGGGCGACCATTTTGGTCACAAGGTTTTTAGTGCAGGAGCAACCTCCTTACGACCAAAATGGTTGCACTGTCAGTGACTACTGAGGACCACTTTGTGACCACCCCTTTTTTGGTGGTCATAAAGTGGTCCCAAGCAGTTCCGTATTCAATACAGCAAATTTGACCAAATGTCCATAAGATGTTTATTTTGTTGGTGTTTTGTTTCATGTGATGAGGATCTTGAGTCAAGACGCAATTACATGCATTACGTGAAAGTGCAAAATGAATGCAGAAATCCAAGGGTGTTTTAGTTTGTGTATCATCCCACTGGCTAATAGGTCTTTAATTAGTCGAGTTTTAGCAACCGTACCAGGAACGCCAAACCTGCAGGTCCTCATTGATACGCGGAGGTAGAAAAGAGTATGGCCAAACCCCCAAAAAACAACTTGCTTCTCGGGCATCGCCGCGTCAATTTGGGAGTTCTACCCAACCCTTTAAAAGAAAATCCAACTGCAGTTTCATGGGGTCTTACATCTTACCAACATCTAACCTTAGTTTTGCAGTCAATTACATGATAAATTTCTGTGACAAAATACAAATAAAATTGTAAACACCACCGTCGGCGTTTGATGCGAGGAAAGAAGGAGACCCTCCCCCGCCCCGCGTGTCGCGCCACCTCCACACCTCGGCCGAGATCGCTCACTCACTGCCACCTCCCCCCGCCCGTCCTTGATCTCGCCCCCCCCTCCTCACCCGACCCCCGCTGCTCGCCAACCCGCACCTGCCACCTCCCCCCGCCCTCCATTGTCACGCGCCCACACCTCACCCGCCCCCCCGCTGCTCGCCACCCCGCGCCCTCCCCCGGGCCGCTAGCACTCACACCTCACCTGCTGCCGCCTCCCTTCCCCCTTATAAGGCCGCCCGCCAGCTTTCCTCCTCACTCTGCTCCCTGCCGTCTCCCTGCCAGCATTTCTTCTACTTTGGATTATCACCACCTCGGACCACTACCTTACGCACCATGCCTCAAGGAAAAGGCCGTGGCCGCAAGAGCTCCCGGGCTGCCCCCCGCACTCCCGGGCCGTCGCCTACACCACCAAGGGAGGACTCACCAGCCTCCGCCCCAGCATCCCCCGCGCCCCCTTCGGGCCACGCCTCGGGCACGGAGATGTCTGCCCTCATGGAGGCGATGCAGAAAATGCAGCTGGAGAACCGGAGGGCGACCGCCGACGCAGCCGCCGAGAGCCGGAGGGCGGCCGCCGAGGCAGCCGCCGAGGCCCGCCAGGCTACCGCAGAAATCCACGCCCGGATCGACGCCCTCGCGGCCGGTGAGGCGCCGGCGGCGCCACAGCATCCCCAGCCAACACCTCGGGCGTGCGCCACCGCCCGGCCGCCGCCGCCGCCGCCCCAAGGGGGCCTACCGGCCCCCCAGTCGACGGACTACCTGAGGTATCGACACCAGCCGTCCCAAGCGCCTGCCTACCCGTCCCAGGCCCACCAGGAGGACGTCCCCCGCCACAGCCCCGCCTCGGCGGCCGATGCCGTCCGAGAGATACTGGCGTCTGCCGAGGCGCGTCATTCCACGAGGAGACAAGGTATACCGGCCGACTACCTGTTCCCCTCCGATCTGGTCCAGCGGGGGGCGGAGAGGAAGCCGGTGAAGCGAGGAGAGGCGACGAA